>JAUBNQ010000013.1:5508595-5541146 GCA_032353495.1 Ctenopoma kingsleyae
GCTTTGAGCTCTTGTTGAAGAGTGCACCTACACAACACTGGGTGAATCACCCTAACCTTTTACATGTGTGGTCACTTAATTTTTACTCCGAGTTTTCGACTGTGTAGACACTGTTAATTAAGCTTTGGTCACTTACAGCAAAACTCTGATAGATCACTGATAGATCAATTATAATTGAAATTGATAATTTCTCCAAACTGAGGTCACCTGAGTCACTGAGGTCATGTGATGTGGTCCTCAACCATATCTGGTTTATGATTAAATGGTTTTTCCCAGTTTGGTTTGGAAGTTGGTCTGCACGGAATCCAAGGGAAAGAGAAAGGGAGCTACAGGTTTTCAGAGCCCTGTGGAAAGCCTGAAACCAGAAGACTGGACGCTATTGTAGCAGAAATGCACGTGGTTTTGAAGTGAGATGTTTAAGAATGACATACTGTAAGTGGAATGCTCAGGCATCCACATACATACATGTAGTGTATTTCATGCTTGGTATTAGTAGAGATCCACTACACTATAAACAAGATGAAGAAAAATGGATCCTCACCTGAAATGGAGAAATTGGAAAGTTGGGAGGTTATTCTCCTGCCCCAAGGGGTGCTGGATTTGCACAGTATACACTGCAGCCAGAAACCCTTCATAAATTCACATGTTCACATCTTTGCCTCATTAAAGTGAAAGTCAAGAAATGTGTTCTTGCTCATCATGAAATATTCTGTCAATAAAAACATGAGGATTTGGCAGAAACATTTCTCCTGACATTTAAAGTGTGTAATTCAAAGAGTTCACGTTTTAAATGTGAGCTAAATGTAATTTGGTGAATTTAACACCATAAAATGGAAATAAAATGATTTTCGCATCACTTAAAATACTTGAAGCGAGTGTTAATGTGTTTGATTTGATCTGTTTTGATGAGATTGCAGGATGTGCTGTAAATCAGTGTGCTGCAGTAACTCAAACAGCTCCAGCATCTTCACATACAGCTTCATGCAAACTGCACTTCAGTCTCTAACGAAGCACACACTCACTCAGCAGCATTGATGCTTGCTCAGACATAAAGGAAGCAGCTCGCTGCCAGTGCCACCCGTTTGATACTGTACACACTCCCGAGCATGAGGCATTACATATTCACACACATCAGTTAAAAGTCATTATGCTCTTCTCACACTTACAAACACGCACATCCACCATGTACACAGCCGCATCAGCAAATTAGTTGAATAAAGAGCCTCTTTTTGCCTTTTCTTTTGAGTGGCTAATTAGCCATCAGAGCCTGCTGTGTGGGGAGAGCGAGATCCATCAAGAGGTAGAGCTTCAAAGAGCAGTTCATAGAAGCCAAAGCACTTTAATTAGGACCTCTTTGTACGAGAAAGCGAAGAGGAAAAACACATAATTTGAAGCCAAAAGCTGTATAATGTGGAGTGAAAATAAACATACTCTAATACAAACACAGATAAAGAGCGACAGGAACAAACTAAAAGGATTAGACTCAAGGAGACGAGAGCCTCGCAAGGTGGATTTATAGAGCTGCATGAGGGGGAAGTGATTCATCATACCGGAGCATCAGTTTTCTGTTGTACATGGCAGCAACTGTAGCACAGCTTTATTTAAAATGAATGAAAATAATGTGAGATACAGAAAACATATAGATACAGAAATATTAATGAATAATGTTTGTTTAAAGGACATTCCAGTATTTTTCCAACCAATTATGTAGAAATTGACTACTTTTACGGACTACTTTGTGGAACTGTAGAGCTACATAAAGGCAAACGTGGCACAAAATTAAACCAAGGATCAGACAAATGATTGTTCTGTGATTCCCAAAGATCTGTTATGAATTCAGTGCAAAGCTCTATATGACATCTCATTAGCCACACTGTAATTGGACATGCTTGCAGTCTTATAATGCAGTTGACAGTGCTCTATCTGTATCCGCTTTTGATTTCACTGCAGAAGGATTGTTTAATATAATTGTGTTCAACTGGGGATTTCTTGAAGTCTCTGACGTCTCTCAACTCATGTGACTCATTGTGAAGCTGCAAAGAGCAAAGAACAAGTCCGTCACTTGTGGACACAAAGTTCCTGCCAGTTTTCTGAACTGACCCGTATCTGTGGAGTGTAGATTTAGTGTCAGCTTCTCAAGCAATTTCATGAGCAAAATCCCAGACTGAAAAGCTGTTGTCTTCTTTCGAGTGCGTACCTCACACTGACATTGACATACTGGCTGAGCTGCTGCAGGACAGTCTTTAAACAGATGTATTAGTCTTCTGAGTTGATAAAGAAAGACTCTTCTCTGCATGAATACATAAAAGCGCGGAAAAAAAATTAAGTTATTAGCTAGTGGATAATAATAAGCATCTTGCTGTAAGTCACTTTTGGCAAAGCTTTCTGTATTTGTAGATGTTTGTGTAGGAGTGTAAAGCATTTTAATGAGGGCTGAATTCTTTATTTTTAATGCCATAAGGGTGACTTAAATTATTTTTATTTAATTTAAGATGGAGCATTTAAAAAAATCACACTTTTTAAAATAATTTTAAATAATTTTTACCTGTATACCGCAGCCCTGAAATGGTTGAATATCATGTTTAATTGTTCTTGCTTCTGATTAATACTGGGGGAAAAAACTGTTTTGTAAATGTAAAATTTATCATTAGCGACAAACAATTATTTTCTCAATTAAACTTAAATGAAAACAAAAGCAACCAGAATTATTCAGTGCTTCATTTTTATTAAAGCTAGTTTTATCAAGTAATAAAGTTGAGTGTAAAATCATGTTATTATCTAAACATTCACTAATTGGTCCACACATATTTTACCAGGTTAACCATTTCAAAACTGTGCAGAATATAAAGCAAGTAGTAAGAACTCATGTTGTTCAGTCACATCATTATAGGAAGTGTCACTTTACAGAAGCATGTAAATGGTTTAATTTCACCAGTGTACTAATGGAAATGTTGGTAGTAGCCACATAACTGTGCACATGTAAACACAGACAGAGCATCTCCTGCTGAATCCACTTCAGTGTGTTTGCTGAGCTCTGTCCTCAGTGATCCTTTTGTCTGTCAAAAGCTCTTAGCGCTTCCATCCAGAGCCCTCTGCTCTCTGCATTCATTATTAATGGACCTCAGCAGGCTGAGAACACACACACAGGCAGGACATGCACGTCACTGGGAGCTATTTTAGACGAGATATTAAAAACATTAACTGAGGGAACTGTGAAAGAGGAATTGTTTTCCTCTTTAATTCTTAGTATGACAGTATGCGTAGTCTCATCAAATATATTTAATTGATCACAGACAAATGTTGTTGATTATACAATTAATAAAATGTAAAATCACTATATGCAAAAAAAAAACAACATTTCAAGCTTTCAGATAAAGTGCACTATGCTTTGGCCAAGCATAGCTGACTTGCACTTTGACTGCATGTGCTCTTGACCTTGTTTGACCTTGATCTCTGAACATCACAAAATGAATAGCATTTCTGTGTGAAATACAGAGATGAGTACAGATGGCTGCAGATGCGCCTTTAAAGATTATAGTATTTCTCCGCCTGAAAATTCATCTTTTGAAGTTTGAAAGTAAGTTTTCCTCGACAGAGGAACTCCTGACTCTCCTTGATAACTTAACAAAGCTCATAGTTATGGTATTGCTATAGAAAACGTACTGCATCCATGAGCTTGAGCAGCTTATGCTATCAGTTCTAACATATACATAACACTTCATTACTGCAATTGGGAATAAAACACTGCACCTTTCATAACCAGCCACTTTCACATCAAATCGTACAGACTGTAGCCAAGACAAGCTATCATGTGTTGAAAAGTACGGAAAGCACTGGTGGTCAAAACCAGTATTACTAGCAGAAATACAGTTGAATCAGCTAATTAAAATGAACTATACACTCATTTTTGTTGGTTAGCTTGTTGTAATACAACTGAAAAAGTTTGTTTTTGTTAAATTTTAATAAACTGACGTCAAACTTTTTTTAAAATATTAACCCAGATTGCCATCTTTCCCTAACTTTAACCTATGATACAATTCTTTGAGTGCCCAAACATAACTATAATTATAAATTAAATTGCTGTTGCGGTACTGTTTTATATAAATGTCATTTCTAGGACACAGAGATGCCATTTAAATGGCATGACTGCAGGGTTAGCGATCGGGTTAGCCATCTTGAAATAATGTACCATGTTTGGGTTTGTCATGTTTAACTGTGCTGTGATAAGTGCTAATGTCCCGCCAACGGAATGGGAAATCTTTCCTTACTCCGGCAGAGTCAGAGTTGACTTTAGTCCTAAAGTCGTTATATTCAGCGCAGCAGATTTCATTGTTTGTACTGAGGATTCAACAAGTTTCTCCAACAGACGGTCACAAAACATTTTTATGGGAAAATGAAAAGAAGCGTTACTGGCTGATGCACTGTGTGCATGTGTGCGTGTGTGTGTCCGCTTGTGTTATTCGTTGTGACCTTTCTCCATATGGTGTGGGACTGAGCAGGGGGACAGGAGGCGAGCCCTACACATGCTATCAGTCTGAGCTGTTAGCCAGCAGTCACTAACACACATGCACACACACACACACGCTGCAGGCTCTGCATGTCATTGTTACCTGATATTCATGGTGTGTAGGAGAAACAAGACGGAGAAGGTCATATGTGTGATGTCAGAGGCAGTGTGTTCACTGCCGGGCCGTGGGTTTGATTGCGCCTCTTCCCAAGCCCCGGGCTCTCTCTATCCTCTGTCTTTCCCGCCCACCTCCTACAATCCTCAGCATCTTTCCAGCCCCTGCCAGGAGACACAGAGACCTTTCTATTTTTGATTTCTAGTCCAAGTGAACACAATGAGGCAGTATTCCTAAAAACTAATGTTCATTGTAAGGTAGTCGTGTCTGATTTATGATGTATGATGTATGTAACACATATTGTAAAGTAGTACAGTAAATTACATGTAACATGCATGTAATTCAAAAAAGCACTGGGATGGATAAGGAAAAACAACTGTTGTGCTGGTATTACATTGATTTTTAGGTTCCAGCTTACCAATCAAAGATAAGCATTTTTATTTAAACATTAAACATTTCTTAAAGCTCTAAAACGAATTAAAACGATCACACACACTTGCTATTCACGTTTACATCATTTAAGGGGGCTAGTGTGTATATTTATTTCATTTGAATGACTTTTGTGTTAATTATTTTCATCAGATGGAGCTGCTTGTTGCTATGAGTAATCAATCATTATTGTGCTATCCAAACCAGGGAGCTCTGGTGTTTTGAATTAAAGCACTTTGGCTGTTTAAAATCCATACCAGATAACCCGATAGCTATTTGATAATCTCCAGTATTGGTTTCCAGATGCATTAGCAGTGACTGATCTAATTTTAAAAGAGATATAAAAGCCCCCTTTAACATACTTTACCAGATATCGTGTTACACACAGCAGTTACTGAAAAGAATACAAATGCTGACAAATGACAGCAACAGGCCGAACAAAAGACTAACCAGAAGGTTTTCCTCACAGCACTTGTATCAGCTTTACAAAAGGCATTGTTACTGGGCATCACCATTGTCTTTTTACATACATGCTTATCGTTTTCAAGATTCTGTATGAAGCAGTGTAACCTCCCCAACAAATATCTTTGCTTCTTATTCATATGCAAATGAGCATCCTTAGGAAAGATTGTATTCTTTTAAAGGGAAGGAGAACGGAAAGGGGAAAAAATGAGAGAGTGAGCGAAGTTCAGCTTATCACCACTCAACAGATGTTCTGACTAAATGTGTTGGTTTGTCTGTCTCGTCACTGAGACTGAGCGGAAAGCTCCAGCGTTGGCCTGTCTCAATGGACCAAGTCAACCAGCTGCATCTTAAAAGAAAAAAACATTTGTTCAGTGGCTGTAATTTGCTCCGATGACAGAGGTGGAAAGAACCAGAGGATCAGGATGAGAACCTTCAGCTGCCAAAGGCCTTTGGCCAAACAGAGGAAGTTTATTTTCCAAGTAGATATAGTAAAGGCTCTATGCTACAGGACAGTGATGGTGCTGAGGTGATGGTTACAGAGCTGTGGAGTGACCGCATGTTTTTTAAAGAATTATGAACACAGAGCTATTTTACTTAAGTATATGCTTTAACGATTTTTCTTGGTTATAAAATCATTATTTCCTGAAGATTTGGCACTTTTTTTTAATATAATTCTTAAGTTTCATTTCATTTTAGATTGTGTGGTTGTAAAGTGACAATTTCTCTTGGACATACTATCTAAGCTGGCTAAAACGCAACGACCAGTTTCTGATCATGATGATTTGATGATTGGTTATGATCTTATATAGTGACATTTGTAGCATCTGTCTTATTTTCTGTGTGAGATGCTGCCTGTGTTGCTGGTGGGACAGATCAACGCAGGGTTGACTGAACAGTTCCCATGTAGACCTCAAAAGTGCAGCAGGTAGCTCAAGTAAGAGGGGGCGGGAGTTACAATAAACATAAAAGTTTAGAGGGAAGCTTTAAGGTTAGAAAAGTAGGTTAGTGACCAACAGGTTTCTGCATCAAATCCATGGAGATAAGGAGGCAGGTGCCCTTGACCAAGGCACTGTAGGCCAGCAGACCAACAACTGTGGTGATGCTGGTCTCCTGCCAAAGTCTGGACCCGTATAGATGCTGAAAAAAGTACAGATGTCTGTTTTGTCTCTAGATACAGGCTGAATAAACAATTAACAAACATGCTTATTTTCCTTATTGACTTCTCATCTCCCTTCCCTCTTTTGTTCCCTTGTTTGACTTTCCCTCCGTCATCTTGTGCTTCTTTCTTCCTCTATCTTGCAATATATTTTCCATGGCTGGATGATTTGGGTGAGTAGAGGGAAACAGGCAAGGCTTCCACAGTTCAGGGCTCTTGAGAGCTTGACCAGGCAGCAGCAATCAATCACAGACTAAATCCCTCCTCTCTCAGGACGTCCATGTGCCAGGTGATATGGTCAACAGCTGCAGAGAAATATAAAGCCTACACTCTGCGTTTGAATTTAAATATGTGAGTAAACAGGGTCTCTGAAAAGTCTACAGTCTGAGGAAAACCTTTGAATATACATTCAGTGCTTTGTTTGCTGGTCAAAGAGTTAATCAAGAGAAACAGTGGGTTTCCTGGAAAGAAATACAAATAATGACTGAGTTCGTTCGACATGGGAGACTGATGTTACACAAAAAACGCTGAACTAACAGGTACATATACAAGTATATATGTCTGACTCTGAGTCTGTGTGTGTTTTTTTTCTAGACATGTCTAGAGTTGGAGCGGTATCTACAAACAGAGCCCAAGCGACTGTCAGAGCTGTTTGATGAGGAGCTGGACTGTCTCCTAACGCCGGCTTTCATGCAAGGTGGTGACAGCGATGAGGACCTGATGGATCCACTCCTCCCCAGTCTCCCTGATCAGCCCAGTCCTCCTCCACTACTGGTAACTCTGCCCAAGGTCCAGGCCAAGATCCTCCAGGTCCCCAATCCCAGCAAGACCCAGGCAGAAGCAGGGACCGAAACCCTCACACCCAAGGAGCAGGTCCTTGGAGGAGTCAGTGCCGCACAGCTCAGCGCTGCTGTTACGTCCCTAACACCGCCATCATCGCCAGAGCTCGGCCGCCACCTCATCAAGCCCACACAGACGCTCACTGCAACAGCAGACGGTACATTAACGCTTAAACTTGTGGCAAAGAAGGTGGGATTGGGAGCAGCTAAGCTGGTGGCAGCACGAGCGCTACCGTCCCCGGTGAGCCGAGGAGCAGCCCTCAGTGACAGTGAGCAGGGTGGAGGAGGAAGTCTTGGAGGAGATGTACCAGAGAACAAGAAGAGAGTCCACCGATGCCAATTTAATGGCTGCAGGAAGGTTTACACCAAGAGCTCCCATCTGAAGGCACATCAGAGGACCCACACAGGTCAGTCCTTCTTTACGTTTTCACAAATACCTGCAGTACAAGTAGACTACAGAAGATGCTGATACATTTTTTGGGCTTGGGATCATAGTGCTGAGTTTCAGCTTGAAGGTTTTTGCATCAACACTTAGCCCTATGTATGTATTCCTGCAGCCAGAAACCTGTAGGACTTTCAAATCTATCTCCACTTTGTGCGAAGCAATCATTTGTCAACGTGACAGTGCAGGCATTTTTGATTTATGCTTAGTCAGTTGTCACAAATTGCTTGTGTGAAATGGACCCCGTGCCCCGCAGGTTTAGAACAGTGCAGGATAACATACACATATGGAAACCAAGACGTGACTAGACATTGTGATGTTCTTGGTTGTCCAAGTGAGACACATGATCTCTGTCTAGCGCATTGGGTTTCAGTGCTGAACAACAGACTGGATGCGTTTACCCTGAAGCACGAAAGGCCTGACAGCATCTGCAGGAATCATAACAAGTTCACTTATGTACTATCTGTAATGATATGTTAAAATATGGTGCAAAGACTGAACACATAACCAAGCAGACATACATAAACTAAAACATGCTGCACTTGATTTGATTTGATTGATTTGAGCTTCTGGTGGAATCTTAGAAAACCTAAAAATAGAGATTAGGATATCTCATCATCTTTTTCTGCTTTTCAGATGATCCTCTAGATTTATTAATTTCCTCCTGATACCAGTCCAGTGCCAAAAGGCCCTGCCTCAGTAATTGCGTGATGATTGATAGATTAGTAGTAAACGACTTTGAGAATTCAGCCGTGTCCAACTGGCTCTGACATGCAGCTTTAGCTGCTAACTACAGCTGCCCCGTCAGTGACCCTCACACAGAACACACTCCAGACTAATGTGTCCAGTGGCTAGTAGCTGAGGGCTGTCTGTAGTGTGAGCAAGTGGAGATGAGGTTTTATTCAACAGGCAGAAACATGAACCAAGATGGATTTGACTGACAGATTATGAGGAATGCATGATTTACTTGCATTTAAATAGCACTAATGAACTGAAGCTGAATCTATGATTATTTTGTTGTTGTTGTTTGTTTGATAAACAGTAAAGGGAAAGAAACGTGCTTAAGCTCTTTAGCCGATTTTACCTGAACACCAACCAAAGTGGAGTCCAAAGTAAACATCACCATGCATAACGATGAGCCAGGTTATGCTAGAGTCCCATATTTCAGTACAGGATATCTGATTGAAATTAATGAAGATGCAGTGTTTGTCTTATCTGTCTGAATGTGACCTTATAATTTATTATGTGTTCTTAAGACACAAAGGTACAGCAGAGATTTTTATGAATTGCAGTGAAAATGTATTTAGCAGTTAGTCACATTGAAGCTTGTTTAGATTTATGATTGTTGCTCAGAGCTGCACCACTTTAAAGTGACAGCAACTAGTGTACAACAGATTTGTACATTCTTAGAAATCCCCTAATCTGTTTTCAAGTTGAAATGCTTCCTGGACCGGACATCTTTTAGCCTGCAACTGTGATTGAATCCATCACTTATCTGCAGCATGAGGCCTGTGCAGACTTGTACCACCTGAAGCTAGAATTATTCAACTTTAGCTTTAACCACAGCATCATTTACAGTTTGTGGAGCAGTTCATGGCCTCCAGTTGTCATCTTCCACTGTTAGCAGTTTCCCCAGGATTACAGTTCATAGCCTGCAGACCTCCACTGTATTAATACGGGCAACCTTGGCATCATTAATCCAGTGTGATACAGGCTTATACGATTCCAGCGACCATCACATGGCTTTAAGTGTAGCATTACATTCCAAGGCAGCACCTAGCATAGCTGGGGGAAACCCACCACTGTAGCTTTATTATAGTTAATCCAGAATAGAGCTTTCTCTGTAGCTTTCTGGAAGCATGACAGCTAGCAGTATCTTTAATCATCTGATGATTCCACAGTCTAGTCATGCTAACTAATGATGAGCTTTTAAACATAGAATCATTCACTGAGAAAAAAAGAAGACACCCTGAAGACTCTGCAGCTTCTTTACTCTGTGTGTGTGTGTGTTTGTGTGTGTGGTATAAATGTGGGGGCGGTTTATTCCCTCCCGATGTGTTCATTACAAGTGCAGCGCTGTGGTTTAATTAGCTTAATCCTCTTTTTGGGTTATTATGACCATAAATCATTGAACATACATGTAGGGAGGGATTAACATAGCAGAGCAGCTACAGGGAGGAGCAGACGCAGAAAGCCTGCACAGCATCAATACACTTATTGTGTCACATAGTGCACACCAGAGATCATCATTATAGTGATAGTTCTGTCAGGGGTATACTGTACATGTGCTGCAATTCCACATTATGTCGATAATTGTCTTCATATCCAAAACTATTTCTCTGAGCTGCAGCCAAGATGTGAAGTCAGTTTTATTTTCTTATATGAAAATGTTCAATTAGGGATGAGTTGTAACATTAAGAGATATACAAATTAATTCAGTAAATCTCTCAAGTACCCAGGCATAGCTGTTCGGAGTCAGAGCCAGGTTTCTCCGGTTCTCTGGATGTTTTTGGTTTTTTTCTCACTCTCTAAGTTGGATGTCTAAAAATGATAGATGGCTAATAATTGTATCTTCATTGTAATTCAAGGAGCACTTCCAAAAGAATATACGTAACTATGTACTTGGCTCCTGTGATCGACTAGTTGAGCGGTTTTGGAAGGAGTGTAAAAATGTTTGTCATTCAAAAGTCAAACAAACTCTGTGTGTGGGCGCCTTTTTCTACAATTACCATCAAACCTGATACGATATCTGGGTGTGCAGCTCACGGGAATGCTTCCAGCACGGTGGATAAATGCACCAAGCTGCTGTCAGATGATGATGTGCTTCCATTACAGAAATGTTTAGACGAGCTAAGCCGAGAGGAGAAAGTAGAAATAATGTCTACATAAAGATCAAGAGCAAATGTCAAAGCTTGTTTGGAGTAACGTTGGTTTAAAAAAAACGATCATAATGAAGTCAATATTTAGGCAACAGGTAAATCTCTGACAGATTCCAGTGCTGGTTGACACATCTGGAAGTCATGACAGATGTATTTAGACATCCATTTTGCAGCTCCACAAAGCTCCTCTACCATTTTGTACAAGTACACAACCATTAAACAGATTAACACTCCCTTAACCACAGGCCATGTATACTGTAGATTATTTTTATCTGACCATTTGAAATGTAACTTATAGAGCTTTATATATTATGTATGTTTTCATATTCTATGCATCAGTTTCCAAACTTCCAACGTAAGTTTGACAAAAAAATGAATGCAGACGTCATGTTCACTTTATGTGATGGTTGCTGTAACTTGAAAAGTTGAATTTGGAAAACCAGTAGAATTTCAAACAAAATTTCACACATGGTTTGCAAAATGATTAGTTGTGATGTAAAGTATGATTATGTGACATGTATTACTTGGGTAAAATGGCTGACATGCCCCCAACCCATAAGTAGCGCCACTGTTTCATGTCAGAAACACTCACTGTAACCCCACACTTCCTTACAGATATGTACCTCTATACTCCACTACACCCACTGAATCCAACCTCCAACCCATGAAACCCTCTCTCTCCCTCTCTCTCTCTCTCTCATTCAGTTTGGGTTGCCAAGCAACTGCATCACACTCTTCCATAATTGGTTGGCGGCTGGTGGATTGTCCATGCCTGTTAATCTTTCTCTCGCTCTCTCTCACCACCACCCCCCCCCCGCCATTCTCCCCCTTTTTCTCTTTCTGTCAGTTGCTAGGTGACTTTATCATGCATCCTTGCCTTGCCATGCTATAATTGGCTGGCGTCATGGTAGCTGTGGCGTCAGGCCCAAGCTGGCCTTGCTTCATTCCTCCAACTATGTGTGTGTGTATGTCTGTGTGAGTGTTTGAGGGGATCCTATTGAAGGAAGATGGGGTGCTCTGGCCAATTACAGAAGACGGGTGTGAAACGGTCGCCTGTCTGGCACCTGCGGCCCCAACTCATACCCCGTATCACACACACACACACACACACAAATGTTGAGAGTGCAGCATTTCTCCCACAAGCTGCAAAGTGGTTTGCTATTGTATGTTGAAAATATTGTGTCCTCTATTCTGTCCTGACTAAGAAGGACTCTGCGAAGTGAGTATGAGGATTCACATGTACAGACCTCAGGTTCAACATGGGTGATTTAATGTGTTGTTGAATCACATGCTCTCAACTTTTGTAAAGACTCACAGCTCTGGTACAGCTGTGGGTCTTTACAAAAGTTGTAGCTTGTCTCTATTTAACAGAATTCTTCTACTGACTGCAGCTGTCTGGGTCTCTTCCAGCTTCTTAGTCATACATAGTCATGAGTTATATTGCAATCGGTAAGTGTATAGTATGTGCATATAGAAAACATACTGCACAGCAATAACTGTTCTGTGATGGTTGATAAAAGTTTATACTTTCACTGCAAAACACTCTTACTCAAACATGTTTTTTTTAAGTTTCGAAAGTACAACAGGTTAGTATTATTCTTTTACTATTTGATTTTATTTTGTTGTTCTAATTAATGAAGCAGCTTTCTTAGTTTTGTGGATTTTATGTTTGTTGCTTGTTTGTCTATGCAGGGCATTCTGGAAAACGTTATTTTTAATCTCAAGCAGTTGTGCTGGTGAAACAAAGGTTAAATAAGAAATAAAATGAGCCTTAAATAGCCAGTATCAGTTGGACCCTGTTCACTTTCACGGTGACAATACGGTGTGCCTGCCGAAGCTCCTCCTGGAAGATCCAACACGTGCTAGTTGGTAAAGTCTTCCAGCTTGTTCTGGTTCTCCCCCAGGAGAACTGCCATGTCTGTCCATGTCATCTGAAGCGAGGCAGCATCACTTGGTGTCTGATCCACCTCAGTTAATTCTTCGTAATACACAAAAGAACATTTCTGAATGCAGAGCATGACCACCTGCCCTGCAGGAGAAAAAACTGATCTGTGTCTGCATTCTCTCACCTTTCAGTCAACACCCAAACCTTGTGGCCATGTGGGTCAAGATTTTTCTCTTCATTGTCATGGACCGATACAAAGCCTGCATCACTGCACCTGATGCAGCTAATTGGCAGTGAAGGTCACAACCTTTTGTTACAACCCATTAGGCTTTCATAACCTACAATAAAGCTTTGGCAGTCTGTCAGTGCTGAAAAGAGGTACTTCACCAATTTAGCTTTGTGCCTCTAAGATACTGCTGGACTCATGAGTGGACACATGCAGCTTTAACAGGCCAGTTTCATTTCTTTGTTATTCTACACATTGTTCTGTTGGTCAAAATCTGACTCCTACACTGGCCAAAATGTGAATACCCACCCACAGTTCTGAATTTTAGGTGTTTTATGTTAGTAACAGCTAATAGAGCATCAAGAAGACATGAGGAGTGCACTATAGAGGTCTGAACAGAATTCAAAACAGTCTGCAAAAGATGTAAATATTTGAGTCTAACAAGATCACACAATTCCATTTCATTTTTAACTTGTAGTCCAACATTAGGACTGCCAAAAAACTGCTCAATTTAACTTCTCTCACATATGCAGGTCCAAGACCTGTAAACCACCTTCTGTAAAATCTTTTTTAACACTCATACATTCTAGGTTTATAAGAATTAGGGTTAAACAAGTACTATTCAATTTACTAGCTGCTTATTTCAGTACAAACCCATGTTTCAGAAAAAGTGTGAATATAATTACAAAATCAGTCTAACAGAAGCTACAGTAGGTGAGACTCCACTTCCCTAATACTCGAGGATACCTTGTCTTCGGTGCAGTATGACAGTGTCCACAGATTAAAAAAAAGAAACTGTAGGCGTAGTGGCAGAGGACGGTCTGTCTCCAAAACTGCACAATGTTCAGATAGCAGCCAAACCAAGATCTTTGCTGCAACCGACTGCACAATATTTGAATGTAAAATTTGAATATACAAATGCAGAAGAGCACAGCTTGTGATCTGAAATTCATTTAGTGCCGAGGACAGCCGCGTTACCCTGCAGTCACGTTGTGTGCATGAATGAAAGATGACACCAATCAAAGAGACCCAGCAACTGAGGGGAAATACAGGGGAAGAGGGCACCCTTCACAGTGGATGTTCCTGTAGCGCATCATCTTTTACTTGTAGTTGCATCACCTGGCTCTCAAAAGCTGCTCTGCACTTCAGATATTACTGTAGTCCTTGTGAAGGTGTACTTCACAAGGTAGTTGGGTTTTTCTGGCGTGATGGTTTAACATGGTGAATTAAAGCAATTAAAGTTAGGAAAAGTAATCTCACATGTAGAATTCTTGTTGACATGTAATAGAGAAGTTGCCGTGTGCCCTGTGGTGTGCTTAGTAACTTATAGTTAAAGGAAGGTACCAAAAAAAACGTACAGTGATGTATGTCTGCATAGATATTGTGTGCATATTATAATTGTTCTTTTCTTAGTGCATTTTAAGATATTTTCCTTAACAAGAGTGCTTACTTAATAAAGCCGCAGTAACTACTCTAAAAACTAATCAGGTAAACGATGTAACTGTCTGCGAAAAACAATTATAATGTCCCATTATTGGAGGAATATGTCAAGTGCATAAGTATTATTTAAGTAGGTCAACTAAAAACAACTTGTACATTTGTGTCACAGTTGTTACCATTTTCTGGCTGAGGCACGAGAAGATGATTGGCTCAATTGTTTTGTTATTTTTTCCCAATTGTCTAATCAGGTGTCAACAAGCACGGTGAATAAACTGAAATGTGGGTTACAATACTGACATCTGAAAGAAGATTATGCTCATGAATGAAAATAGTTTTTTTTGCTGCTATTTTAATTCATATTTAGTTTGTTTTGGTTTTTTTACACTTCTCAAAACTGTTTTTATCGCATCAATTCAATTGCTGCATCACAGTTAACGAACAAGGCTCAGAGGAGATCACCTGAACAGAGAACATTGTGTTTCCCTCCTGTATTTGAATGTGCAAACTCAGTCATTAACAAGCTTGGCACCTCATCCTTTTCTATTGCATCCTATTATGTTTCCACCATATTGTGAAATGCTTTCACATTAGCTGCACTTTGCTCTGGATGAGTGTGTTTGTCTCTTTACGAAGATTGGTGTGTGCTGTGATGGGAGTGGAGGGGCTGCTGGGACATCTGGCTAAATGACTGTAAGCTGCTGTATTACTCCCCATTAAGAGTCATTAAGACCCCAATTATAGTTACCACCCACCAGATCACACACACACTCACAACACTGGATAGAGGTCTCCAATTAGGTTTGACCAGTTTTTTTGTGTTCGGTGGAAAAAGCCTTTGTCGTGTGGCTATTTGGATATTTGAAACTGAAAATGAAACTGGTGTAAATAACCGTGTAACACTTTAGCATTATAGCAACACAGCTCATTTTTAACCCCAAACCGACCTCCTTCAGTGTTGAAGTGAAATGAACAAAGTGACGTACCCAAAATAGCATCACACAAACCAGCTAAACACACAAACAAAGGCATGTTAGAAAAGAAACCTTCTCCAGTTTCCAGTGAAAAACACTGAGCAGCAAGGGGTTGAATTCAGCAACACACACCGAAGTATGGCTGTGCAAACAAAATATAACAAATATAACAAATATTTTACATCAGTTTGAAATAATATCCAGATTTCACAATTGAGGCCTAGTGTATTGGATGTGACTCTCACCACGTGAGTATGGTATTTAGTACATGATAAATAAATGGCTGGAAAATGCTTTTCCTTCTCTATATTAGTAATTTGCTGCTTTGTGCACACTCTCATACAGACATCTACTGTACAGATGTCATAAAGTTCCATCAGAAGACGTACTTTCCGACACATTACACACATACACACCTCTAACTAAAGACACACATGCACCTGGTAGGCTTTCTATCATGGAGAGATAACCACAGGTTGAGAACAATAGACCATCTCTTCTCCCATCTGGTGAACTGGGGGATGAAAATTCATTTACATTTTAGATCCCATCACCTAAGGGTGTGTGTGTGGTGGAGGTGGTGGCGGTGGTGGTGGTGGTGGGAGGGGGATGATAGAGTGATAGAATGAACAAAATGAGATTCATTTCAGGGTGAATTTGGGATTATGAATTAACTCACCGCACTGCTGAAAGACTTCATTTACGACTAATTGAGTGTATTGGCTCATTGAAATGCCTGTTGTGTTAAAACTGGTCTGCCTGTCTGGCCCCTGGGCTGTACATGTGTGTGTGTGTGTGTGTGTGTGTTTGGCCAGGAGTGGTAACCTGTATATTATAGAACAGCTGTAGTTCAGACGTGTGAAATTAGATGTAGAAATTATAATAAAATGTGACGCCTCCATTTTCTCTCTCTCTCTCTGTCTCTCAGGCGAGAAGCCGTATAAGTGCTCATGGGAGGGCTGTGAATGGCGCTTTGCCCGCAGTGACGAGCTGACACGACACTACCGCAAACATACCGGAGCAAAGCCATTCAAGTGCAACCACTGCGACAGGTAAACACACGCATCCAGTGTAAGAGAGCACATTTAAAAATATACACAACGACATGTGCAGGACATTGGTGCCGGTTTTTAACGGCTGTCCAGTGTTTGTGGTTCAATTCCCAGCAGGTGGATTTTGTTATCTGTCTCCCTCCAAACTCTCAGCTATTGCAAATGCCCCCAAAAAAATAGTCATGTAGAGGAGAACTCCTAAAAAAATATTGTTATGTAAGTGTCAAGCTGTTAATACAGGACTGCAGTTAAATTTTTATTTAACATACTTTTTTTTAATCAGCTGAATAATTTTGGACATTTTGAACTTCTGAGATGTGCTACTTATATTAAAATGCAACACAGGAAAGCAGCAACTCCTCACAATGTTTCAGAACTGCCACATATTTCCATCGTCCATCCATCCGTCATCCATCAAAACTCCGAACAACACAGGATTCAAGATTTTTGAATTTCTGTGTGATGCCACTGGACCTGGCTTTTCTTAGCAGCAAATAGCTTAAATGGCTAACAGCTCGTTAAATCATCGATTCATTTTCAAAAATTACAGTTGTGGTGTAAAATACAAGAAAGCTGAGCTTCATTAAATACATCACAGAGCTGCCTACGTATTGAAAAAAGCAGAAAATTAAAAATGTCTAACTGCTGTCTGGCAAGACCACAGACAAGGTTGTAAATGAGTTTTCTCCTCATAACGCTTTCATGCTTCTCCTTTGAATCGATAGAGTGATGGAAACAGTTGGTTATAACATTTTTTTTCTACAAAAATTGCTTCTGTGCACTGTTTGGTAATGCATCAAGAACACGAGGGAGTCAGAGGCTCTGGCAAATCAAAAATAAAACATTTCTCATGGAATTCACGATGCAGTATTCAGCAAAAATTCACATCTTCTCCCTTTAACAAAATCCTTCAATAAAAAACTTATGATACAAAATACTGCAAAGGAGTCAGTTTGAAGTTTAGAAGGGACATGAGTATTTTCTTAATTATGTTCTGCAGCTGTGAACCGGAGCTCAGGTGAGCTCAGGTGAGTTCTTATCTGCCAGGATGTGACTGCAGCTAATAGTTTAGTCAATTTAATGATAAGCAATGTTGTTATCTTAAATTAACTTAATTCCTAATGGATTCACATTGTGTGGCAGCCACAGGAATACATGCAAGATGTATACTGTTTTGAACACTGTTTTGTTTCTGTTCAGCCATGGACTGGGAAATTTGCTGGCTTTCATGTTACCTGCATAGTGGAAGATTTCAGTAATTCATCCTGCGTCAAAGCGTTTTTGACGACTCACGTCTGACGCAGTCGGACCTCAGTGGGAAACAAAGGTAGAGAGAAGATGAGGGGATGTATATTTCAAGCTAAAATCAAACTAAATCTAAATCCAAAAGCCAGGCATGTCTTTGTGAGTCTGTTGAGAGTCACATTATCTCTTTGGTGTTTGGTCCTCAAGGTAGAGTGTGTGTGTCTGTTCCAATGTGCGTGTGCTTACTCATGCCCCTGCGCTGGCAGTCAAATGGATTCTGGCTATTGGCAGACTGGTCGCAGCTAATTGAGTGGCACCAGATGCCAGCTCTATTTTAACGTACACTCTGTGTGTGTGTGTGCCTACACCTTTCCGAGGAAACACACAGACACAAGCTTTTACCCAAGAGACAGTGTAATTGGCTGTTGTGGCTTTCCTCTAGTTTGGGTTTTAGACATAAAACCCTCCAGAAACCTGCTGGAAGCTTCTAATCCTGGCTGAGATTTGGGACTGTATTAGCTCCTTTCTGGCACACACACACACACACACACACACACACACACACACACACACACACACTGTGTAGAAACACAGCACATACACATATGCACAAAGAACAGAGGAGCGTTTAGATGAGAAGTCATACTGACTCACACGAACATTTAAACACCGAGACACAACAACGACACACTTGTATACACAATGACATAGACATAAGCTGTGTCACAGATGAGGCTCTGTGCCTACTTCAGAGTCTGCATAGATGTGGGAGAAGTTATTTTGGGTGCCCAGGGCTTCTGAGGTAACGGTCCTGTTCATTTTCTGCAGAGACGGTGTTGGTGGCTGACAGTTGGAGCTCTTCATGGCTTGGATGGGCATGAAACTCTCCCGAATGAATCACCACTAGAAAGGATGAACAACTGTGTTAGAAAATATATATTATCATAAGTCAAAGGTATAAGCCAGTGTAGAAACTAATCAAAAATAATAAATCCCGTTGCATGTGTTAATACTGCTGATGTGAAGCTCTGAGGCTGCTTTGCTCCCAGCTGCAACAACAGAGTGCATGATCATTCATGATCTACGTGCACATTTGGTGATACAGATTAGTACCAAATCAGTACTGCGGCTGACTTTTGGAACAGTTTGTGTTTCTTTACCGCACAATGAGAATTGCAGCCTCACACAGTCGCTAATGTGATGCTAATTTTCAGTATTTCCCTTTAAGCCTTTTGACGATCAGGGTGGAAACATGTTTAACGTAGCAAGGATGCGCCCCGATCTTTACGGTGGTACACAAACACACACATCTGTGGTGGGTGGAGCCCACGAAATATTACCATGAGAATAGCATAAAATGGCAGCTACGGAGAGGTTAACATTAGATAGACTGTTCAATCTGACACAATTTCTCTTGGGGAAACACACACACACACACACGTATGGCAGTCTGTCATTAATCCTGCCTAATCAAGCAGGGACCCCCTGATGTTTCCATGGAGAAGTAAAGAGGAGGAGTGATGAGGAGGAGCATGGAAATAAGTGAGGAGGAGCAGGGAGAGTTAAGGGTAGAAGAAGAGGAGGAGGAGGAGTGTGTGTGTGTGTGTGAGGGGTGGGAGGGTGGAGGTACCAGCTGGTCTGGCTGCTCCGCCCACTGACAGTGACACAGTAACTGGCATGGCCATCTGTCCAGCCACACACGCACACGCACACACACACACATACAGGCTGGTGAAGGTGTAGTAGATACCACATGGTCCCCTTAGGGTTGACGGGGAAACACTAGACCGCAGGAGGTGAGACGAGAGTGGAGTGGTACTGTACACTCGCAGTGCTGAGAAATCCACAGGCTAACGTGAATTATCATGTAAAAAAGCCGGTTCAGTTCACACTTTGTGTTCAAGTCATTGTCTATAAAGTTGCTGTCCACACTGAAGCTCTTAAAAACGCTTTTTTTCTGTTAGCAAAAATTGAAAAGTTGCCCGTTTATAAAACATGTTTCAATGGCTTTTCAACTCAACACGAAGTCGTTTTTCTATACTTAGAGTTATATCTGTACTTAAGAGTCCTGAAGTGAAATCCTTTACATATTCTAAAGCATGTTCACAGGTTCACAAATGAGATGATCCTGCAATAATAATGGAATCTTGTTTACTTCCACTTAGAGCTATGATTAATAATTATAATATTAGTTATTATTAAAAAGTGATTAATATTTCTGTTAGCTACAAAAATCTGAAGTTTAATGAGTGACTGGCAGATATTCAGAATGAGTCAACCTGTTTTTATGCACATTTTTAATATGTGCATAGAGTTTACAGTAGAAACCTTGAAAATTTAAAAAGTAAAAAGTAAAATGCGATGGAAACAGAAAGTCACGATGCAAGTGGCCTAAAGCTTCTCTGAAGAGACAAAACGTCAGATCAGTGTAAAGGAATACTGTATATATCATGTACATATCGTGTTTTCTACCTCTGTGACCGTCGTTTCCGCCTTGGCATGCAGCCAACACTGCTGTGATTAACATGACAATAACTGCTCTCTGTGGCATAAACCAGCAAATGGAAATGTTTTAAGTGTTTGGTTTTACTTTTAACCATCATCTGTAGGAGGTGTGGAGTCAAACAACAGCTAATATAAGCCAGGTGTGTCTGCTGATCACTGAGAAGCACCAGTTAGGCTGATCATGTCCAATCAGCTGCAGTTTTAAGGACGAAACATCAACATGTACAGAAGTTATCCGCAAATATCCACCAGCTTTATGTACTGCTTTAAGCTTATTGGCTTTTGGCTTCATTTCTTCTTCTTTTTCAATCAAATTGGACATTTTCCACTGGCGTCTTTGCAGTTTGCCTGGCTTCAACGATAATATCTATTCTTAATCTATACTTTAAATTACCTGCAGGAAATTAATGCATCTTGGCAAAAATACAACTTTCTGTAAAGTATCAGTGTTCAAGGCTGCCTACTTGTGTCTTGTTGGAACAACAGGCTGTCTAAAGACACACACGCGCACACACAAAGGATAGCCTTGACTAATTAATAATGAATAAAGCCTCTGGCAAATTGAATTTTTAATTTATCTTATTATTCTCTCCCACATTTTGTTTTGTCCGTCCTTTAGTCACAGGCTTGTGATTCATTTTATTGTGCATATTCAGCTTTAATGTCTTAACAATGGTGTAATAAAATTAAAATACTCGTGACATTGTAAATCTTATATCATACATCACTAGCACCTGGTTTTATGTTCCTCTCACACCAGGTGCAGTCACTGCTGAGTTAAATGGGCCGGCATTAGAAAGCACTGCCAGCCTGTCTGCATTAGTGTCCATGTTCACAATGCATAACCAATTAGTTTCTACAATAGTATTTTACTGTGAGGACTGCAGAGCTGCGGATGTCTGGCTGTGATTAATGGAGGTGTGTTTGAATCGTATTTAGGGAATCACTAAGCATGAATTGGCCTGTGTTTGTCTTTATGTCCGGATTTCAATAGTGGGACATAATGAAGTAAGACCATAGAAACTCACTGTGGTTTTAAAATTTAAAATTTAAAATTTTTAAAGTGCTCTAATCTTAGTCCTTCTCTGCATTACTGCATTTGAGTTTTAGGCTGTTGTCTTATTCTGACAATCTTCTTTCTGAAATAACACTCTTACCTTTAGCTCTTCCAGCGGGATATACTCTCTCAGGTGAAGATACTGTATGTAACAGATGTGCAGGCAGATTTGCTTGTAAAGAATTAGTTGGTTTGCTTGGTTAGTAATATTCAGAGCATTCTCATTTATTGTAATTTCAGAATGACATAAAGTACCTGAGGGGTCTCATGTCTCATGCTCGTGCTAGCTTAAGAATCATAACGTAGCTTTAAATATTACATGGCAGCTATAAAATCTCCAATTTTTTTACAGTTACAGTTTATGTTTTAATTTTGACATGTTACCACTTGTTGACTTTTGGTCATTTCTGTGGAGAACAATCACAGTCTTCTATTAACACTTTGCAACTTTCTGTACACATTAATTAACAATGTAAACCCATAGCATTCCCTAAAATACATGAATTTGTAGTTGCAGGTTTGTTGCATAGTAATGTAAATTTTAGGAGACAGGATTGTGTGCAGAATGACAGCTCTGCATGAACCTTCAAAATGGTGCCGCACTGTTCACTCGGTGTATGTTTAAGTGAGAAACTACTAGAGTACATGGTTTGGATGGTTCAAGTAGGGGAGCTTCAACTGGTTCAAGTAGCATTGCTAACAAATACGCAGAGTCAGGGAGCACTTCAGCAGGCCTGGCAGTGTGGAGCATCTCCAGTAAATACACTGTTCCGATGGGACGTTCAAAGAGCATGGGATTATGGAGAGTTCCCAAGAAATACACAGAGCCAGTGGGTATTCAAGGTGGCCTGAGAGTGTGGCACATTCGTAGGCAACAGAGCCTGTGGCGTTGATTACTTGTCAGTCGGATTTTGGATGAGTCTTTTCATTATCAATATGCATTTATTTAATGTGTTTTGTCTTATTCCAAATCAAATTATTTTTAAATTCTATTTTTTTCTGCTGTGTCCTGTTTTTTTTTGTTTTGTTTTTTTGCCTTTGCAGTAAGTCATTCATTCATTAAGGAAATTTCATTTTAACATTTCAGGTGTCTCATTTCCCGTATTGTGTGTAAATATTTAATTTGGGATGAATATTTCTGACATGGTTGCTCTGTTGTTCTCTGCAGGTGTTTCTCTCGGTCAGACCACCTGGCCCTGCACATGAAGAGACACATCTGAGAGCAGGAAGAAAAGGAGCGGGAGAGAGGAAGAAGCAGGAGGGGGAGGAGGAGGAGACATAGAAGGAGAGATGGATGGGCAGGCAAGCCTCGAACCGCCCGCCTCGTTCACCCTGTCCAAAAACCAGTCGGCAGCCATGACGCCTGCAGGGCAGCACATCCATCGGAAAGGGCCATAAAGATTGAATGAACCGACCTTCCATCCCATCAGAGACAGGGATTGGAGGAAAACGAGGAGTAGATAGATTGTTGTTTCTCTTTAAAATTACACACTCACACACTTGCAATAGTAAACAGTCCACATACTTGTTTTTGAATGCATCATGCTGGCGAACCCCAGCTGCTCTCATGACGTTCTGGGGGCTTGGACACTGCCAATCCAACATATATTCAACTCACTTGATGAAACATTACACCGCCTTTTTTCTGTCTTTGTATTCAGTGCTTTTAAATCATAAAGTCACTTTGGGTGTGGAGGTAAGTCAGTGGGGAACTTATAACTAAATATCCGTACAGTCACTTTTTAGCGCTTTACCGGCTTTTTAAATCAAGTACTCAGCTTTTGTCATTGTTTTTTTTTTTTTTAATGTTTCTCATACACGGAACATAAGAAACCACCATCTGCCGCAGTCAGCTTCAGTAATCTACGTGAAGAAAACAACAAGGCCAAATCTGCAGGAGAGAGACTGTTTGGATTGACTTCTAGCATGGCTGACAATCGAACCCAGGGGTCGGACGCTGGGTGTTTCAATGCACCCTGGGACCTCGGTCAGTGGGTGCTGCTGCAGCTCTCAGGCTCTCCTTCAGTGGGTGTTTGCATATCTCACCTTCACAGAGACGCCTGCCACCTCCGCAGGCCATCTGACAGAAACGCGCAGCGACACTTTCTTCCCTTATTTTGTACCTAGAGGATGCTAATTCTTCTTATTGTTATTACAAAGAATGACACTTTGTTCTTTTCTCTCTTGGAGAGAATGTCTTAAAATTCACTGAGTCGTGTTAAAAGAAAAAAACTGAAAATCTAAGATGACTTCAACAGAATGTGTGGGATGAGAAAGAGAGTGTTGTTGGTCTTTTAATCCCCATGTGCACTGACTCTGCTTCTATGGTCTGTAAGCAACCAGTGGATGAACAAAAAACAAAATCATACCAACTCTCAGAAAAGGGATTCGTATTTTTTTTTTGGACTAAAATAAAAGCAGAGAGCAGAGAGGTCTTTGTTTTGTGCTGCTCTTTCTGCCCTGCAATTCACTCCAGCTGAAAAACAAAATCCAGGCTTGACCCTCCGTGGACTTGCCACCAGAGTCAGGCAGAGGAAACGGAAACATAGAAACATTATTGTTTTAGGGATTTTTGTGTGTTTGTTTTTTGTTTATTCTCAAAGTCATCCTGGAGCACTTTCAGACTCTGAGATATCATCTCCCTGGCAGCACTGCAGGGCCAGAAAGGAGGAGGAGGAGGAGCAGCTGCTTTCTGATTATTCACGTGGGACTAAAGACGCCAACCAACCTCTGTGTGGTGGTGCCGGACAAACACGGTCACACTGACCTGGTCAAATTTGCCTGTTTCGTATCCATTGACTGCACTGACTTTTTTCAATGTTATCTGTGCTTTTTTTTCTACAACAAAAAATATGGAAAAAAAGAAACGCAAAGGAAAAAAAATCATAAAAAGACTTGAAAAATACAACACAAAAACAATGCTGTCTCGCTCTACACATTGCATACAGAACGAGCACACATACTCAGTCAACACACACACACTTACACTGCAGTTTCTTTGCTCACAGCTCTTCTTAAGATAAGACTAATAAGATTTAGGAAAATAATTATTAAACTAATGAACACAAAACAAAACACTGCATGGCAGGCTTTATTGCAAACACATACACACCAGCTCAAAAACACACACAGACACACACATACTCTTCCTGGAATTATATGTTCTGCTCTCAAATCTTTTTTCACAGTAGGAATTTAGCAACTGTTGTTTAGTAGAAGAGTATCTTAGCTCTCGGCTGGAGGTAACAAATGATTCCAAATCCTTTGAAGTGAGAAATCAGCTTGTTCTCAGTTCCAACAATCACCCACATATCCCTCGCTACAGTTTGTGCTTCTCATTTAATCAGCGTTTTTTTTTACTTCAGACACTCTGCTTACATGAGTGTACGAGCCACTGTTTTCATCAAAAATAAATAGTAAAGTAAAACAAATGCAGCTGGTCGCTCAGCAAAACTTACAACATCGTTGAAGACCTGTCGCTAAGGCTCTTCTATCCTGCTCAGAGCGAATTTAATACCCTCAAGACGCATTCCAGTCCAAACAAACTTAAAAACCAGAAGCATTCTCTTATCTGCTTCCTCAAAAACCTGACTTTACAGTCATCACAGATTCCTTTAAATTGACTAAATTGACTGTAACACTGGGGAAAGCAGTGGTGTATCCTGGAAATCAGGTTGTTAGGAAACAGTCAGTTTCAGTCTCTTGAGCAAGGTAGCTCACATGAGTGTGTATAACTGCTACAACACATGAAAGAATGTCATTTTGCTAAGATTATGTGCATGTTTTTTTATTTTTTCAGAATTATACTTAAAGCTTCAGTGTGCAACCTTTGGTAATCAGACTACAGGTAGCACAAATTTCAAAATGAATTCACTCTACTCCTCCCAGTCATTCAGGTATCAGTGATTGTGAAATTTCAATAAACGAGAGGTTACAAAACATAACAGCCAAGCAGAAATGAGCGACCATCTCATTTCTGCCAGGTTGTTCAATAAGTCTCAGTCACACAAACATTTAACAGCGCCTCCCCCCCCACAATAAGATATGTTTTGTAGCATTTCTTAGTTTTAATGTTTGATGCAAGTAATGGCTTTTTTCTGTGACCTCATTCATTGATCATTTACATTAAAATCTAATGAAATGACAAACGATAAAAAAAAAATGATAAAATTACATGAGAAGTGCAAACTGGTGCAAGCACATATCCACAATGCCTGCTTCCTTTGCTGAGTGGTTGCAGAAAAAATAAACTTGCCTTGCAATCAGGGCATTACTGATACCGTCAACACCAACACTACCATCGCTGCTCCATCCGCCCACCACCACCTATATGCCCCGTAGCGCATGCAAACAGTCTAATACTTACCGCTGCTGACTGGTGCGGCTGGGTGAGGGTGCAGGGTTCCTGAAGCTCGCGGGGTATTTCACATCCCAGTGTGCCCAGTCATCGTGCCAGTCGGCCTTGCCAGCCTTCATTAGGTGAAACAGTGAAAACATTCCCCTTCAGGGGGTTTATGGTGCAGCTTCGAACAATCGATACCAAAAACCTCCAGCGTGGAACTGCCCTTTAGCCATGGGCAGAGTCTCCCCGGTCAGGAGAGATCAGCGGGAGACCGCCTCCATATGAGGCCTCAGTATCCAGCGGCAGCTTTCTCTACTAACTCTCTCTTTCTGCTAAATATGACATACAGCAACCCACGTTTGAGATAAATCCAGTGTTTCACTTTTGATATCATTTCACTGTTACCGCTTTCTGTTACTAAAGCTGTATTGATGGTTGTTTTCCTCAGCTCGGATGATTCAATGTCATGCCAAAATGTTCAGACATGCAAAGACATGTAGAAAGAGCCCTCCTATACAGGACGTACAATCATAGAGGGAGGGGGATCGTAGCACTTTTGTGAGGCTTTTGATGGCATGACTGTGTATGTGTGTGTATGTGTCCCGTTAAGCATACTGTGAGGGAAGCAGTGATTCAGCAAAGTGGTTGATAACAGATTTTTAAATGCTGAACATGTGAAAGAAATGTTGGTTGATACTATTGGAAAATGTTTTTAATATAAGCAATGGCTCACAATATGTTTCTTAGGTTTTTGTTTATACCCTTCATTTAGTCATACATCCATACAAATCATGACATGAGTCAAATTGAAGAGTTGTAAACTTGCATCATGCACTTCACAGCCAAGCTCTGCCAGTTTAGTTTAGCTTCAGTTTTTGGGGTGGGCACACAGGGCTCATAATTTGGTTTTGTTTGTTTTTCCTCTCCAAATTTATCAATGTGTATTCAGGTTATTTCGATAAAAACACAGAAAATGGTTAAAAAAATAAAACATCTAGGTGTAAATCAGACTTAACATAATTTCTGTGGAAATGCTGTAGTTTAACCAAGTCAAATGCAAAATCAGCAGCTCATTTGCATTTTCTGCCCATTTGTCCTGTCACTTTATATATCTTTTTTTTAATTACTAATATCCAAGGGGACCTATTTTACAGAAAACTGAATGAGGGAAAAAAAAGAAACAAATATTTGTATCCATTGTGACTTAAAATTGAAATTGAAAACTTAATTAAACCGATCTAGGTGAAAACAGTTCAGTATGATGAGCCTGAAGTAAACTCTATGAGGATGACTCAGCTTCAGCACCTAAACCAAGCTGATGAAGATTTAATGGACCATTTTAGAAAGTCTGGCCAGCCTGCAACAAATATCACTCGTAGTTTCTCTCGTCTTTAATTACGATTCCACCGGACATCTGAGAGATCTCAGAGTCACTTCAGATTTCACATTTCGTTCCCCTTGTGTCCGTTGAAGCAGGTTTTCTGTCACAGTGTTGCTCTGGGTCTTCTCTCGTCTCTCAGGCTCCTTCAGGCTGGCTTGCTGCCATCCCATAGCTCTGATTAGCATTACCACTCCCGGGTCGTCTTCTCCATTTGCCGTACAGCTAATGAGATAGCTCTGTGTCACAGGGAAACTAAGCGGTCTAGAGAAAAAAAACAACAGGGACCTTGAGCCGGACTGATTCAAGTGGTATACCCACAGTACCCAGCAGATTTGATGTAGAACAAACAGAAGATCCAGGCAGATATTTAATGAAAAAAACTAAACTTTAATGGAAAAAGGGTTTTAAAAAATAATTTATCCACACAGTATCTAAATCATTCAATCAGCTTTTGAATTTATGTCATGGATTACAGATAAAATAAATTACCATTTATCTGCAAAGTCCCTTCAGATATTTAATCCACTTCATATCCCCCCAATCCTCCCTCTTTCTTCACAATCAAAGTGCCATTCTTGTTTCCTTCCATCCCTCCATTATCGCCCCTATCTCTCCCTCTCTGTCCACAGCAGTTGTCCATGCACATCAGCTGCAGGAATGATGAATGCACACTTTATACATTTTGCCCAAAGATTTGCATATTTGCAAGTTAACTGCTGTGAATGTAGTAGATTTAGAGGAACAAGCCGAGAGCCAGAGACGCAGAAAATAAGTAATGGATGGAAGGTGGAAGGAGAGGGATTGTTTTTCTTACATGATCGCCCCATCAAATTTTAATTACAGACTCTTCATGCTTCATATCATTCTCAGTCTCTTGTCTGCTGTCAGCTGGAGCCGAACACATTCTTCACAAATGTAAAATATGTTCTCATGGTCTTATAGGGTGCCCATTATAGTGGCGCTAGCAGCTTAAGCAGGAGTGAAGTAGCTTTAGTTTAAATTAGCTTCTTAGCAGCACTAAGACTCATATTTCAAAGTGAAAAGTGGGCTGGAATCTGTGGAAATGTTAAACTGTTGACTGCGGTAACCAGTGTTGCATCAACCTCAGACATGTTTACCATTCTCTTGTATCAGGGTCAGAGTTTAGAGCAAATCAACAGGAACCTCCTAACCTTTGTGACTTACAAGAGTACAGGTGTGTTCACACTGGCAGGTTGGTCCAAATGTGGGAATAATTCACCTAAAAATTAAAAATAAAAGCTTTTTTCAAACTTAGATGTAGAATAAGATCTTGTACCAAAGTCAATCTGAAAGCAGCTCAAGATGATATCTGGTACGGTGTCCGTGTCGTAACGACGTTGTCACTGACTTGGAAGAATTATTTCACCAATGAGCTCCAGGACCAATAAAAGTAGACCAACAGGACTAAACCAACCACACCAGTGTGAAAACAGCTTTTCAACATCCTATTTGACCACAAGCAGTTGTTGGGACATAGTCCTTTGAGGAACCAGACTTCCGCAGCTTTCCACGCTACCACCCTGGAGAAGGATTGTCACTTCCGAGAGCTTTTGTAAATAGCGTGAGATCTTAAATACAGACCGCTGTGTGTGAAATTATCTGTATGTGGCGACAGCACCGTCTCAGACATTTCAGCATTTCTATAGATCTGCTTTAGTTCTCGCAAACATTGCACTACATGATCGTACTTAGCTATTGCACTCTCCATGTGCGCGCACTGCTAGCATAGTCTGTTGGAGCACTCAAGTCAAATATCCACTTAACATTTGTTACACATCCAGGATGCACTTTGACACCAAGGACAGTTACTACTTGTCAGACTGATATTTCTACTTAACCTTCCAGTCACCTGCCTTTTTCATCACCATCTTTGTGGGGGAATGTGTTGTACTTCTACACTCATTTTGCGACTTGGTTAAATTTTCTTGGTGTCAGTGACATCCCAGAGTGTCTGTCTATATCTACTGTGTTTGTTCATGCTTGATGTGTCCGTATATAAGAGATTCACAGATCTTTACCCCTCTCTTTTTGTCTGTATGTTTCACCTCACCCAGTTCCTTACCCTCTCCACCAAAACCACAACCATCAGAGCCCTCAGGGGCCCAACATGCACATAGTCTTCAGATATCCAGCTGTACTAGGAAGTATTCTCAAGAGCAATGCAGCTTGGGAGCTCCAAGCAGTACTTTGGTGAGGCTGCAATAACTTTTCCAGCTTTCCAGCTAAATGTCCTTGGTCAGTACAGTTTGTTTTACTACAGGCGATACATCCTTGTAGGTGCTTCTCTGCCAGTTTATCTGCTCAGTTAGCCAATGCCTGATGAATTATTGTAAAATCCTTTACTTTGGCCTGTTGTGTCATCTGTGTAGGTGAAAAGAGGGTTGGTACCAAAAATTACTGTCTCTGCAATGCATCTAATGAGTTATGAGGACATGTACATCGGAAAAAAGACATTTTTCTTTAAAATAATAAGCAGCATTAGCATTCACGTTAATTCTAACAGAAATCTGGTGACACAGAAACACAGAGACTTTGGTGCCAATCGTCTTTCCACATGTTGGGAAAAGTGTTGTTGTTTAGTGAAAGCTGGTATTTTAGCACCTTGAAACCATCTTGTGAGCATACAAAGTCAACTCAAACCACACGCTAAAGAATTATAACTGTATTTTCTGGGATGAATGGACATGTAGGAAAGTGAAGAAGACAGCAGATGTGATTTCACCATCGAAACATCCCTCACACTTGTCCTCCAGGGGCTCTGTAACTCTGACACCTTTCATATCAACCTTTGATCCATAAACCTTCACTTCACACCCACCTTCCTCTCCTCTGTCACCGTCACATCTGAGTATTTTTTTTTTTTTTTTTAGTTGTCTTAAACTTTTTTGCTGTATAAAGTGTTTAAAATATTATTTGTATTATACAATGTTAGTATGGTAATGTTCTTTATTAAGGACAAAGAAAATTTATTTTTGTTACTGGTCTGTTTCATAATTCTTTTCTAAATTGGTATTGTAAGATATCTATGCAAGAACTGTTAAGTGGAGCATTTTTATTTAAGAATGTAATATGTGTAATAAATGGTAGAATCTGTTCATGTATCTGGTGCATTTTGTTCCATCAAAGGTTATTTAGAAAAACGGGGTAAAGACACCACATACGATAAATTAATCAGGTGGTTCACCTGCCTTCAGTCTGCATGCCTTCACTGTAAACAGGACAAAAAGAGATATCTGAATATAACCCTCTAGAAAATGACTGAAATCGTCCTTGTATGGACTTTAATTACGAGTAACGTGGTAACACACTATTCTTTTGTAATGGCCTTTACAGGCAGATGGACACATCCTGTCTTGCCTCTGGCAAAAGCACAGACATCACCATCACACCACTACAACAAAACAGCTCATATTATCTACACTGGCAGTAATGTAGGTCTTTATTACAAATTAAAACAATCTCATGAATATCTATGGCTCTCCCCTGCCTGTAAATGGCCTCTTCAATGCTGCTGAGACTGTCCTGGTCTTTAATTAGCACTAACTTTTCACTGACTGAGCTGACATGCAAACCGGTGACATGCAGACTAAATTAGGTAATCAAATAAATAATGGGTAATTAGGGATCAATTAAGTGGAAGAAAGGGATCTCACATACAGCATATCTGCTGTGTGAGTTTGTCCTCTTACATGGAAATTGCTAATTAACTAATTAAAATGGAAAAAACATTGATTGTATTTCACGCACTCCTCTGATTTAAATCATCTCAAGTTCCCTTTTGGCTTTTCTGTAAATACAGACGTTGCATTTCCACATATTCTTATGTTTTCTTTGCTTACAGAGCACTTAGGACTCTGGATGAAGTCATTTCAGCAAAGCCAACAGTGCAAAGGATTATTATCATTCCTCAGCAATGGGCTGTGTTGGCTAGAAAATGGGAATTCACTATGCTGATTAGTGTGGGCATTTTGAAGTTTTGCAAGCTTATTCGCTTCTTGTCAGAGGTGGAGAAGGAAGGCGAGTGAGCTGTTTATAATCTTATTCAGCAGCATTAGTCCATGTAGTGTTGGCAAGTGTTTGCAGAAGCAGCAAACATCAGCTTTCTTTAACAGAAGGAGTAAACAGAGATGTGGTGAATTGCATCAGAGTATATTCTATACTTATCTCTCAGGAGGGCTGTGTCAGCTCCTACTCACTGTCCACCAACATCTATCTGACATAATGCTGCTTTGTACTAACAGAGGGAGAATAATTCAATGGCTGTGCATGAGTAGCTCTAAAGTTATTGTTAAAATGATGTTAAATAAAAGGAAATGTGAGTCTGTCTCATGCAAATCACAAATAAAAATGAATAAAAATTGCCTGTGGCAATGTGAGAATGTATCTATGTACATTAAGTTATCTACTAAGGCCAAATTTATACTGTTCTGAAAATACAGTTTTAACTACATTTTGTGCTACAGTAGCGTCGTTTCTTTGTTTTCTAGTCAAAAGACTTATGGAGCAACATCATTTGTATTTGTGTCCATTTGGTTAATTTTAGCCCAGTATTGACTCTGTTGTTTAACTCTGTTTTGGTCTCTACCAGCTCAAGATGATAATACATGCATCTGTATTTTTAGTTGTCAAATCTTTGATTTCTTCACTGTGTATGGAGTTTTTTTAGTTTTGTCAAACAAAACAGTTGCCTGCTGGGACAAAGAATTGTTTTTAGATAAACTTTTAATACATTTTCTGCACAGATTGATGACTGTGGATTTTTGTTTATCATTTAGATAAGAAGCATCTTTTGCTGGGATTGCATTTTCCACAGTACAGTACCACCTCAACTCTACTCTACTTGCTTTTCTTACCAGGTAATTTATTTTCCACCACAGATATAGTACCACGTGAAGATGGTCTTCAGCAGCAGAAATGGTCAAAAGAGATTTAGTGGTGTTTGACCAAGCAATAGTCTGGATTGTTTTATGGTCACCAAAAGTGCCAGGTACTATCCACAACTTTTACTCAGTGGAAAACCAAAAAAGGTGAGTAGAGTTGAGCCAAGCAGGTACCATGCAGTGGAAAAATGCTAATAATGGCCAGCATTATCAGGAGGAAGCAATAACATCCATAAAAGCACTTGACTGTTGTTTTAAAACATACTTGAAAAACTGTGAACCTGTCCAGTTTGCAGTAGTTCAGGGATACTAAATACACATGAACTGCAGGCGTGTGAGCCAGCCACCAGCCGACACACCAACATTGGCACTGAACATAAATCATGAGCGGAGTCATTTGATGTGAACATAATTCCTTAGGTTTGTTCAGCTGACATCAGTGTTTGGGTAACCATTAGGGGCCGGTAGTGCTTTTGAACACTGCTGTTGTTCTACATGGTTTTAGAGTTTTTAATGAAGACGATGATTATCTCATGCTGTAGTTGCTTTTGTTTTCTCTCTCTGTGGTTTTTGTGTGTTATGCACTTTTGTTTCTCTGGACATGTTTGTTTTCTATTTGTCATTTTCTTTTGTCTGATTATATTTGGCTTTGTCCACCCCCCAAAAAAATCTTGATTTTATTGAGATCACCTGGTTAAATAAAAGGTTAAAAAG
>JAUBNQ010000013.1:5543788-5554817 GCA_032353495.1 Ctenopoma kingsleyae
GAAACTCTAGTGGCTTAGTCTGCAGAGGTCAAAGGTGAGGCGTCTGGACTCCTGGGGGTCACTGGAGCAGAGAGAAGTAGTGTGTAAATTCTGTCTTTCCATGTTCAGATACATTAACTAATTACAGCGAGCGTCCACAGAGGTCCACAGACAATCAAGTCTTTAGCTTATCTGCTACTTACAGCCACTCAGGAGGTCAAACGCACATTAGCCCGCTATCACAGCTAATCTCCGTCTCCCTGTCAGTCTCTGCTTGCTCCTTACTCCACCTCAGTAGCTCTGTCTCTCCTGCACACTCACACAGCACGTGGACGTACCTACAACAAGTAACCAGGCTATGTACAGGCACTTCATAATGTACTCAACAAAACGTATAACTTTATTAGTTTTCTTCCAGTTTCTCCTCATGTAGACACGTAACAATGTACCAATAACATGGAAAGATCAGTGTTCATATCTAAAATATTTTATCTGCTTTAACCCAAAGTCTGACTGAAATTGAAACTAAAATTAAAGGTTCGCAGAGTTTCCACAGCTAAATATAAAACTGTATAGTAAAATTAAGACAAATTGACAGAGTAAGAAAAGCCTGTGGGCTTTTTCACTACAGAGCCTGCTCTGTAACATTTGTCTAAATGTTCCCACCAAAAATGCCTCAGTCTTAGGTTTGTAGTCTCTCTGAATTAGCTCTTATAATGTCAGTATTCAGTCACATACTACACAGTTTTTTTCTAAGCACACAAACTGCCTGATGTACAATGAGCCACCCTGCAAACTCATTTCCAACTGTTTATCTTCATGTTTTTGATGATTATGATTACATGTAAATTGCATGACCTTTTCACATCCCTCCTGCTGCCTGATTTAGACGTAATTTTTTCATTAAGCCAAAGTATTTTGGCCTAATATGACATTTAAGAATGTATAAAGTTTTAGACTTATCTCCTATGAAAGTCTCATCCCTCTCACCATCTCACACAGTGTGAATTATTTGTAATTTACCACCAATTATTATTATTGTCTTGTATAATAATGCTTCTTGAAAACATAAAGAGCCCAACGCAGAGAAAATGTTTGACACTCGTTTTGCATTTGGATATTTATAGCATTATTATACTGCCATCATTTAAAAATAACAATGCCAAGTTTCACAGAAGGAACACCCACATGCAGACACACAGCTCGAACAAGCCAAAGCATCTGCCTCCCTGAATGACAAAGTGGAATTGAGATGTAATCAGGTAACATTACAGCTTATCTGGAACAGTAATCTAGGAAATTGTCCTCTTTGTGTAGACGATGAGCGCTGCATGTTCTGCTTATCGCAGAGAGTCAAATATCCAGCAGTGATGTTTCTACCATCGTCTCCCTCTGTCACAGTCAGAGCTTCTGTTATTTGGTTGACTTTATCACCGGCTGTACTGTAAAGCTTTAAATTATTCAGTGCGTGCACAGATAGAGAGAGAAATGGGGGTGGGCGGGGTGGTGGGGGCATTATCTTCAACAGCAGCCTCTCTTTTCTCCTCTTCTGTCTCACTGCACATCAGTTCAGACAGTATTTACCAGACTAAACCTAATTCTCCCTTCTCCTTTGCATTGTCGTGTGGGTGTTTCTGTTTTTCCGTTTACTCTTTTCCGAGTTGAATCACTAGACAGAATTTTACTCATTTGTGGTTTCTCATATCCTATACAGCAATTTTGAACCACATATGTTACTCTGGAAAAATGGTGTTGTAGCACAACCACACCTCGCCGTACTCATCTCGATGATGATTTACACATATTGTCATCCTCATTTGCAAATATCTGCTGTGGTGTTTTCTTATGTCCTGTAGTATCTATTTTATGGACTCAAACCTTGGTTTTAATTCTGGAGGAAAATTGGAAACACTGTGGATCATTTAAAATTAAAATATTTTTCAGTTAATTGTTAGCATAACCTAGAGAGTCTTTTAATCAGTGCACAGCAAGTAAGCTTAAATATGAATTTTGTCTTCAGGCAAGCATAATGAATTCATATTTACTTAGGTTAAAGTAGAGCTTTTCTTTCAAGGACATTCTTATTTCCCCTAGTACAAAATCACACGCAGTAGTTATATTCAGGAAATGTCCTGGGAAATGAAAAAAAAGTGTTGAAGTTACTGTTTTCTGTAATCTCCTGAGGTGCTTTCAGATGAATAGTAAACCTGAGAAATGTCACTGATATACAGACAAACTGGCTGATATAGTTTCACAACAATGGCACGGCAGTATGAGTCACGTTTCTTTTTACTACTGTGCTCATGCACATCACTCCCCTTGAAAAACAAACCCTGAGCAAAAGGTCACTTTGGACATCTGTTTCATGGCCATTTTAAGGTAGAGATCAAGATCAACTCCACATCAGTTAATAAATCTGTTTCTCTCGCTCCTCTCTGGCATCACCTCAGGCTCTGAAAGTAAAAATCTACAGCAGTTCAGCAAACCAAAAAAAAAGCAAACAGGTTTGAGATCAGGGTTTCTTTTAAATGTGTTTGACTCGTGACTTCCGTTGCTTGTTCTGATGGATGTTAGTGGGCAAAATGTCATGATAACTCACTGGAATAATGACCAGACCAATTTTCTTTTGTCTCTCTGCTGGTGTGATGGTGCTCTGAGATGCCTGGAAGAGCATCATGGATTCCTCTTGTCCGTGCAGCTCTGTGTCCTCTCTGTTGGTTTCTAATCATCAAACGTGAAACAGTTTAAAAAGAGTGAACCACAGAGCTGTTGAAGGGTCTGTTTCTTCTCACAGGAAAATTGCAATTTAAAGAAGAAGAATAAGACTCTAGCTGCTCTATATTCCCAATAAATATCCACAAAACCTTGTTGAAATAGTTTTGCAGAAACTTACTTTATATTTCTGTCTGGGGACAGTTTTCTTGTTAAGAAATCAACATGTGAACCTTTTATGTCTTCAGCTGAGACCCATAACAGTTAATAATATAGCTCATTTACTTGCACCCTCTGGCATTTCATATACAGTATAAACAATTTTCCTTTGGGACGCATCATTTATAATATTCTGAACTTGTGAAAGTGGAATTGGAGAAAAATGTGACAGAGGTGTAGAGGAGCAAAAGTCTCATGGTCTGTTTGCTAATTAATGTATTATCTTCTTCAACTTATAGCTCTGTTTGTGTGTTTTCTGCACCTGGTACATCCTGCAGCCACCCACTGAGGAAGAGGAAAAGGAAGGAAGCCTGAACTAACACGTACAGTAGGCATGTACACACACACACACACACACACACACACACACACAGCCTGTTTACACACATACACAATCAGTTTTGTCTGAGTCAAGGTCTGAGGTCATCGTTTGAGAACTGGAACAAAGAGCGCAACACAACACGGTGCCACATTCAGCACAGAGTGTGTGCTGACTGTGTCTCCTCGCGGTGTGTATTCATAAACAGAGGAATACTGCACATGACTCATGTTCATGTGATCAAACTGTGTTTAAATAAATGTTTCCTATTGCTATTCATTAAAAGTAATAACTACCTTTTAAGTTACAATTTAAGTTACAACTACAATTTTGTCTCATGTAAGGAAAAAACTATTATTTAGTCACCAAGAAAACCCTCACCAGTATCACCTCCACATTTCTAAAGCTCTCATACGACTTTGTCCGGAGTTGTCCTTTCACACACCTAGCTCACAACAGGAAACTGTGTGAATCAGACTCCTGCGGAAACCACAGTGTTTAGATTACAGCACATCGAGGCCGTCACAAGACACGTTGTCAACATGGACGCTCTCTCTCCGTGCAAATCCTTCAGACAATGACCTGCTGAATTCACACATGAGCGCCATCAGACACTGCACAGACTTTGCTTTGGCGAAGTGTTGTGTAAAGTGTTAAGTCCGGCAGTTTCAGACATTTACGTTCTCACAGCACCTCTGGCTGTATGTGTGGAAATGTTCAGGGTTCCAGTACATGCCTGAAAATGGCTCAAGATGTTTCTCAAACTATTCATGACTGATAAATAATATAGTCCTCTCCGTTGCTCTTACAGTCTAAAGCTAAAGCTAGTAAGGCACCTCTTCATGCACTCGTTCACATTGTTGATATGTGGCAGTGGGTGCTGTTGACCAGCCTGCAGAAGCACAGGGCAGCTGAAGCCAAAATGTGAACATTGTACAGCGTATGTGCTGATTTTATGTTGGTTTTCATCTTTATAAATGTGTCGGTTATCTTATTATTGGTGTGTGTTGGAATTGGGAAAAACATCTTCACATCTTCAGGTGGTGTACCTCCACCCACATCTGCAGGAACAAAGCAGGGTCAACCTCCTTTCATAACACAATACCTACATGATGTGTCTATTGAAAACAATATTAGTCATTGCCATTGTTCCTCCTGTCTGTTGTTGCTATGAAGAGATTGCTTACACCACAGAGTGAGATAGCCATAACATAATAAAGTGGGTATGCTTCAGTCTTTACAGTCTAAAATGTCCTCTTTGTGTTTTCATTATCTCCATCTCCTCCAGTTCACATGTCAAAGCTCCCTTGGGCAAGACACTGAACCACCAAGTTGCCACAGCATCTGAAATAGCAGCAATATTATCATAAGTGTGTTATAAGTGGATTCCCCCATGAGGCTCAGTGAAGTTGTTAAAATAGAATAAAAATTATGAAAAGTGCAGAATGTGCTAACTGGCAAGCCCAAGCACCCAGGAACAGCGCGTAGTTTGGACGCCGTGGCCAAATGTCGCAAACCCTTTCAAATCTACAACTCTAAAACTACAAAATTTAAAACTACGACAAAATATTGAAACCCAAAGAGATCATAATTCATCTGCTTTACTCCACCATTCATTGTTTAATATGTTTTAATCTAGTTTACTTTTGCCAGGCAGAGTTTATATGCACCACTGTAAACATCACTCTGCGTTGATGCACAGAGCGGCGTTCATAACGGCTGAGCGACACTTACAGCAGCATTTATAAACGCTGTCAGGTGAATTTACACAAGATTACAAGTGATATTAAACATAGAACAGTGGGGAAAAGGAGACAAATTCTGACCTCTGAAGTGAGAAATCAAGAAGAGCTGTGAGATTATTGTACTTTAATCCTATCTGTGTGTGCAGGGGCCAAAAAGCATGACTGGACGCTAGTGTGCGTGGCCCCAAAAGTTTTTTTTCTTATAGGTATGAGCAACTTTCATATGAATGAATTGGGCACCATGTTGTAATCCAGATTCCGGTTTTCCTTCATATATTCATGCACAAGCCGCACATTAACACAGCTTTGAATGGGAATTGTTTAAGTCTGCATTAGGAACGTTTGCGGTGTGCGTGTGTGTATGTGTGTGTGTGTGTCTGTGTGTGTGCTGTCAGCTTGTCCTTGCTGTGTCCAGCAGTGACAGCAGAAGCTTTGGTCCTGTCACTGCTCATCGCTGCTTCACATCCACAGCGCTCACAATGTGTCAGTGTTTCTGTTCCACATGGAGGCCAGTGGGGCATCATTACCATCTGGCTATAAGGCTATACTGATGTCAAATATAGGCCAGTGAACACACACAAATACACACGGACTGATCATCCACACACTGTGCTCTTAGCACTTGGAGTGCAACAGGGGGAAGGAGGCGACGTGGACATGAGGCGAGCCACTGTGACAGTCCGTCCAAATTGACCGCCAGCGCTCTGGTGGCAGTTGGCCTGGTTCCTTCTCATTGCACTGTGACATTCCCTCAATCAGCACTGTAACACACACACACACACATGCAGAGAGATATCCTCCAGCGGCGCTCATTGTCTCACTAGACTATCCATATGAGTCATCCTTCCCCTGGATACAACTTCCAGTAAAGATACACACACACACACACACACACACACACACACACACAACTGAGATGCCAATTTGTCCCTTTTTATTCAGCTGTAATAAAGATGAACACATGTGGCCTGTTGGGACAAATAAAAGGATTGGTAATTAAGAAAAAAGGTTTTCTTCATTTTTCAAGGAACTAAATATAAAGGTGTAATTGTCAGTGTTATGAAGAGCATGTGTGCATCTCATTTCCTCACCAGGCAGTCACTAGCTTTGTCTCTCCATCTGCTGGAAACAAGACTGATGAGTTTTAATGGTAAGTGTGTTGTTAAATAAAAACATTATGCTGAAGCCGTTTAATCGGTGTGTTTTATTTCATAGTTTCTCTGAGCGGAAACGAAGCTGAATCATATATTTACCCTTCATATTTCTATTCTAAAAAGAAACAGATGCTGTGCGTGGCTATTTTATATAAATTGTTTTTGCATAGCTGCTCGAAAACAGATGAATTTACCGAACTTATCCCTGGTGAGTTTCACCTTGCCCAGACGTCTTCTGAGAGCTGTTGGTCTCATTAATCTTTTGTTTTTGTTCTCTTGCCATCTTTCCTCTCTTTTTTTTTTTTTCCTCCCTCATTCCTCGCTCCTCCTCTCTCCTTTCCAGACAATGATCCAATTAGCTGCTAGCTGCCGTGGCACCAGTTGCCTGCAGATGTCAGATGCCTGTGAGTGTGTGTTTGTGTAACTGCCTCAGTAATTACCAGCGTGATACTCCTGCAGCTCGGTAACCTTGTTGGGAGTTCTGACTCTATGCCTCACACTGCTGGTGTGCATCACTGTTTAAAGCAGCTGTGAAACATTCCTGTACCGAACTGAACTTTAATCAGCTTCACATTGCTATAGAAGTCATGGATGAGGTCACGCTTTGGTCCAGAGAGGAACAACCACAGCATAGTCATAGACAGAGTCACCACTAATATGGTTACATCTGAAAGCACAGGTGGCGTGTGAAATGGTGTTTCAATGCTTTTTGGGTTATCACCCACTTGAAATGAAACAACATCCACAAAATGCATTTGAGCTAAAAAAAGACCTTTTAGGTCCATTTAGTCCATTTAAACTTTTACTCTGCCACCCTATTAAAATCACTGTTAAAAATCACTTTTATTTCTTTACACACGAAAAACATTTTTAGAAATTATTCTGAGAAGATAAAGATGACAACTGAAAAAACTTTTTGTGCTGTTAAATTTGTCTTGTCCCCTGAACAAAGAGTGCTGTTTCAGACTCACTGCAGCATTTTTCCAGACGCTAACGTACTCCACCTGTCCACCAGGTGGACTCACTGTGTGGGGGGCAACCTTATTTCTACATCCACCCACACACCTGAATGCTGTTCTCCCATTAACTCTAGTATAAATATGTGGTGTGTTTTTTTTCACTCTTTGTGATCGGCTTGCCTTACCTTGGATATGTTTGCCTGTTTGGACGGTCATCGGGTTTTCGAACTGTAAACATATTCATTAATCATTATCTCTAAAGACCCTTGCAATAGCTGATATTTGACCTATGACTTACGACCTTTAAAACTGATATGAGCAGCATGCTAGCGAATATTACCACGGGCAACATGCTCTAAAGATGCACATGGAATCGTTTTTCATGGAATCTGATGAATGTAAGTCCAATATTCACTTAACTAGAAACGATTTGTCTCTGAAAGCAATGCTGATGAAAGATGCAGCACCTTACAGCCAAGAGGAACTCTGGCTGCTAGTTCTCTATCTGTAAATGTCCACAGCCGGCTGTTGTTTAAGGAATCTCAAAGTGCTGATGTCTATAAAAATGTGCTTTTTATAATGGAACTCCTAAATCTATTTCATGTGTGTTTATATTTGAAGATTTTCAATAAGTGATGTGCCTCTGGTGTCAATAGCCATGTTGTGTGATGTATGTAGCACAGCAAAAAGTAGAGTGATGTGTACTGGTTCACATTTTATATACATATAGCAATCAGTGTTTCATTTTCTTTTTGCTTTGATTTAACCATGAGTGTGTTGAACTGAAGGTTTGCAGCCTTACAGCAGTATTTTCAATAACCTCTGTTCTCCTGTTCGCATTGAAAAGCAGGACCTGCATTTTAATGTATTCAGCATGAAAAGAACATGTTTGAAAAGCTTGGAGCTGAAAGCTGCTGGCTGAGTGGGGACTGAAGGCCACATCGGAAAGAAAACAAATCATTTAAAAAAGTATCTGCCTTAATATGAACATGGTCATGGACACTGTGTGTGTATTAAGAAAAAAAACCACACTGTATTTTATGTGTGTGTTGTGCACTGATTCATTTTCCATCAACATCTTCCTTTTTCTTCTCCTTCCTTTGTTCTCCTTTTCACTCCATCCTCTGAGCCTCTTTCATCAAGGTCCTCAGGTCAAAAGGAGCAGCTGCTGCTTGAGGCTGTTCAGGATCGTGGGGGTTTGACCTCTGACCTTCGTGTTACAGCATCACGTCACCCATTTTAACACAGCAATATGAGTGAAGACAGAGCAGGCTGGATTAATGAGGGAGCATGACTGGAAATTATCAGGGTTTCATCTTTGTGCCTTTGAGCTTTTATTGTCCCAAAGGAAACAAAGTTCTCAGTATCAATAGATAATAGTTAATGTTTTATTCAGTGTTTTTTAAAGTCATGTGTCTCTGAGAGAAAGCACCAGGGATCAGACCATGAGATGCTAAACACCTGCTTTGAATGTTGTCACACCATTCAGTTATCAAGACCAGGGATGTGAGTCAGCAGGGCCTTCGCTCCACCTCTTAGTCGGCTCAGTAGGCTGCTGTCATGTCCTGGACAGTTATCATCATGGTTACAATAATAAATGCAGAGTCTGTCAGGTGTAGGCACAAAAACAACTTTGTTAGGTTTAGGCAAAAATAATGGTTTGGGTTAGAATGATGACTTACTGAAGTAATGTCGACTTTCTCTTTAAATAGGTAAACAAACTGCTGTCTCCCTTTATTTTGTCATTCATTCCAACCTATGCAGACTGTGTTGCTCTTCATACGTCAGGGACGACAGCATTGATGATGTGCACCCTCTAGCCTTCTAGATAATTAATTTTCTGATGTATAATTATTTGAGTAATGACCACGGATAATGCCCACTGAATAGTGACAGAACATTCATAACACGTCATATAGTTTTTCTTAAGTGAAAGTACAAGTGCATCAATGTAGACACACTCTTGTACAAGTACAAACATTATTTATACAGAATTATATATTCTACTGCGGTGAGAAGGTAAAACAAATAGAAATTTGTGTTGAAATGTCTTTCTTCTTCTTTCCTGTCTTATTAATTATCTTAAAACCTTTTAGATGTATCTCACAAGCCCTAAAGGGGCCATGACCCCCATGCTGGGAACCAATATCATAGATATTTATGCCTAAGTCTGAAGTTTATATGTGGCCATATCACACTTTCTCAGAGAGCAAACCCCATCACTTATTGATTTATAAGTAAATCTCTCTGCATTGAGATGTCAATATTAAAGCAGCTGGTTGACAAATATATTTAAACAAGAATCAAGGACCTCTCAGGAGTTTTGACAAATCCAGAAAGATAAAAATGACATATCCACCAGACTCCATAGAGTAGCTGAACAAAACCAGATTTTGGAAGCGTTAAAGTGATGTTCTGTCACGTCCATATAGATATTTGTGAATTTATCCATCAATCTGCCTGCAAAATGTAAAGATCTGATGTCATAAAGGCAGTTTGACCTTTTATCATGCACACTTCACACTCATATTATCGAACACTTTTATTTGAGCACATGTAGTCAATATCAGATTAAATATAAAAAAAACGAAATCTAAAATATCTGTATTAGTAATTATGTTGTAATTTTAAAAGAACAGTTGAGCATGAGTCTGCTGTCAGTCATGTTTCTGTCTCCTCTAGGATGAATATTTTCATTAACAATTTATTTGATATTGTCTCTGTTTTCTTGATTGATTGATTGATTGATTGATTGATTGATTGATTGATTAGTCATTTGTCAGAAATGTCAGTAAATGTCAGAAAATGTTAAAAAAAAAAACACTGACCACAAATTCCCACAGCCCCAGATGACATTTATAATTGCCTTGCTTTGTTTGACCATCAATAATGAAAATAGCTGTTTAATTTTCTGTCAATTGACTAACTATAATCAATGGTTGCTGCATATGTGTGTGTCTGTGTGTTTGTGAAAGTGTGAGAGTGAGAGAGAGAGACAGATAGACAGTGGGTGGTTACCAGGTGTGGATCATGCAGAGACTGGAGAAATGCACAAACATGCACAGATGGCCAAAAGTCTTTGATGTGCGCATGTGTAACTTGAAGATCTATGCTCTGAAAAACTAAAATATGGAATAGTTTATCATAAACTGAAAAGCTGGTTATTTCTTTCTTAGTTAGGAGAGAGTTTGTGTGGTGGATGAGCTTTCTTAACTCCAGGGAAAGTTAACAGCAGTTCAGCAGTGTATCTAACTTCATAGTGAAAGCATCACACACTAATCACAGTATGTTGATACTGAAGATTATAAAGCTTTTGCTGACTTACAGAAATGCATTATCAAACCGTTCATTGGTGATGATGCTAATAATTGCTGAATCAGTTATTTTTCTCTATTATTTATAGATGGAATAATTCTGGCATCTGAAACATGCAGATGGTTTTGTCTAATAACAGAAAATGACCTTCCGTCGTTGAGAATAACTTGTGAACAATGATGCAGAAGCTACAGTAGAATGTCATATACAGTATGTATATCCCATGGAGGATAATTAATTCCTGACTGGTTGGCAGGTGTCTATTAAAATCAAATATGAAGACACCACAAACTTACTGAAATACAGGTTAACCTAAAGACAATTTGGGGGTTGTAAACAGATTCTAGTAAGTAGCTATGCTAGAACAGTGATAATGCACTGAACCCTGTGTTTCCCCGGCACCTTAAATGGCAGCTAAACCATTACTGTTGGTCTGAATTTACCCACAAGGACCAATAAAGTAGTTAAAATTATCAAAAAATAATTCTCTGTGCTAATAGCACGAAGCTGAGGAGGTTGTTACTATGAAATGTGCTATTTTTTAATATCCACCAATGGTGGCCACTTCAAAGCCATCAATATAATTATGTACTTATTGTGCAATATAAAGTATTCTTTGATTAAAAC
>JAUBNQ010000013.1:5559685-5570275 GCA_032353495.1 Ctenopoma kingsleyae
GTTAGTTATTTGATTTTGATGTCCGGCTGGTGAGGTCCAGAATCTTTCATCTTTTCCTGTGGGGTTCTTCTGTGGAATGGTTCACTTATTAGCAACTGAATTAGCATTAGCCACAACAAAAAACTGCTCCTCCGACTGACTGTAAACAAAACACAAGCGCTGCGCTGAACTTCCAGTTGAGTTTCCTGGTCTGAAGCTGTAACATCGGTCTTGTGGGCGGGTTTTGGGTGCAAAATTTTGTCCCTCAAGGTTCTCCTATACTTTGCATTGGAGGGGGTTCCAGTGCACATGCACCAGTTATAGTGTGGGTCTATGGTAAAGATTTTTGCGCCCTAAAGAAACAGGAAATATGTCACACGACCGTTCAGTCGTGGTAAATAAGTGAGAGAACATTTTTAAACTACACTTGAATGCAGATTATACACAGTACTGACAGTCTGTATAATATATAGATAGTTTATTTAAATTTTAATGTTTTTCTAAAATTATTTTATGTGATCTATCTTCTTCTTCTTCTTCATGTGAGACAGGTGGGGCGGCCCTAGCGCCCTCTATTGACAGGCCGCCACTTCAGGTCTTATTCACTGTTAATCATAGCAAGGTACTTGGACTTTCTGTTTTTGACAACATCACCCACGTTCACAAACCAACCAGAAATTACAGCTGGAAATGAATTTTATTTCTCTTAATGTATCTGTTAAACTAGCAGTCTATAATAAGGAAAACTGATGATATAGCCAAAAGCTTTTATTCAAGTATAAGCAGAAAAAAGATAAATGTATGAATTTAATAATATTTAAAATATTTCAAAAATATATATATTATAAATATACATTTCAAAATGTAACTTAATTTAGGATCATGGTTATTAATTTTTATTTTTTAATTAGTTAAAGTTAGGATTTTGTACACTAACAAACATGAATGTGTTTCACTGTATGTTGATTTAAGTTGTGCACCCATATTCTGTGCAGGTGCTCTTAAAATTGTCAGTTAAGTGCACCACTGCTACTAGTGAAAAAGCGTTGTCAACTTTGGAGAAGCCAGTTTTTCTAAAAGTCTGGATAAAAAAGTAATTTAGAAATGGCTCTAAACAGTGCTTAAGGTAGGAGAAAACAACCAGAGGACTTGCTGAAAACGTTAAAGGACACACTTGGTAAATTAAAGTGTACTCTATGACTGTATGAGTAGGGACTCTATTGCAACAAGAAAAAAATTACTAGTGTTGATAAAATCCATAATGAAAGTAGACCTAGAGGAGCAGCAAACATGCATGTTTAATTCACCTAAAATCATAACTCAAGCTTTGCAATTTAACACACAGACAAAAGATTAAAAAGATGAAAAACTATCAAATTATTCCTTTAAATCACAGCAAGGCCACATCTCTAATATTCTGGGCTGGTGATAAAATGAGGTGAAGCAAGAAGCACATTTCATTTAATGTGACATAGTCATCTGGGTTTTATCGATTTTTCAATAATCAAGAATAGAATGTTTGACTTTAAGTCTTGGATAAAAAACAGACCTAATATTCATCATGTTGGTTCTGTCTTTATTCAGACATACTGAACATTATCTACTGAAAAAAACATAGAATTTATAGTTCACTGAAGCAGATATACGTAGGTGTTTGCTGATGTATTGTATAGTGTATATAAGTGGTAACTACAGCTCCTAAATACACTAATGTTTCCCCCTATGTTAAAACAATGCAAGAGGCTGAGATGGTAGGGGTGTGTTCTATGTATCAGTGAGACAATGAAGTACTATCCATGAAGTCCAGTTGGAGGAATGCATTTATGTGTTGCTTTGCAGAAAAAGTTGAACCGCATTCAACATTTTGTTTTGGCAGAGCCCGCCGTTCTGCTCCCTGCTGCCAATTCATGCTTTCCACATACGTGTGTCCGCAAGCGTATGTGTGATGTAAATTGCCTTTCAAAGTCTGTGAGGGTCTGAGCGTGCATATGTCCACTTGCAGCCTCAAACTTTTTGTCCACACAGTCTGTCCATGCTGCGACCGCACCAACTGCACGAGCACAAGACAAGGAAACTGTATGCTCACTCACACAGTGTAGACATGTACTGTTTATTTCCAAATCCTTGGCACTGTTCTTACCAAACAGTTACGCATTTTATTTTTTTCATATCGTTGTGCCAAACGCAACAAACAAAGAAGCTCTTCTTTCTGGTGATTGCCATAAGAGATTGTCTTCCCGAAACTTCCAGAAATCCTAAAATGTCTTTGGGATTTGGGGGCACTGCAACGAGACAAGAATGATTTTCTGTGTGTGTGTAGCTCCTATCTCTTCTCGCCACAGTACATCTGCAGGAGCTGTCAGATCACCATCAGGCCTTGCCAGTCAGATTGAGGATGTTACAGCAGCAGCATCCTGTCCAGCAGCCGAGCGACTGCAGATAGATTACACACACTCTCTGTTTATCTCTCCTCTGTCTCCGCCTTAGTTGCCGTCTCTCTGTCTTCTGTGTCTCTGCAGGAAGCTGCTGCTCTCTCGGCTCAGGTCCCAGGGTCGAATGGAGGTGAGCTGAGCTGAGTGGAGAGGTGAGGGGACAGGTGGCATAACGCCATGATTTCACTGCAGCTGCCAAATGAATCATAGGTAATCAAAAGTCCCATATTCCCCAGTATAAAATAAATCCATAACCCAAATGGAGCACTACAGAAAAAATGGTGGAACTTCACCAGTTCAATTTACGGTTATTAAGGAAATGTGTCTAAAATGACATTTAAAAGAGACCTTGATTATTTCATTTAAATCCATTGTCATGGTGTACAGAACCAAAATTATTTTTATTTTATTATTCTTTCGTTCTTATAGACCTTATTTAATAAAATGTACCCAAAATTCACACTAAAGAGTATCCTGGTCTCTTCTGAAATATCTCACTTTTCACATTCTTTGCTAATATCTTAAATTAATTTGACTGCTTTATACTAAATGCCAGATAAAATTATTACGTAGTTCCTTAAACTGTTACAAATTCGGGGAAATATGCTTCAAATATGCTTCAAAACAAGATCGCTACTCCACCTCTGTAGTGTGCATAATGTCCTCCAGTGTTAGGTATATTTTTAGTACAGCACATGAGCAAGCAGAACTATTTAGACCCACAGACCCACTGCTAAATCTCACTGTTGTGAGTTTGTAAGTGTGTGTAACGTAAAACTGTTGTGATTCTGCTCCACTGTGAGGAAACATGATATTCATGCCAGTCTGAAAGAGCGAGTAGGGCTGGAACCTGTGGGCAGTTACGGCACAGACGGTTTAACAGAGCGCGACACAACCCTGTGAAGGTCACTCATTCATGTAAATAATACAGCATCTTTGAACAGACACACACAGCGCAGGACGGTGATACAAGGACACACAAGACTATCAGAGTATCAGATTATGAACATGAAGAAATCCATAAACTTGATACGAAATATGAGATCCATATACAGTATAACCCAAGAGAAACACACACATAATCTGGAGGAGATACAAAATCACACACTAACAGTCTCCCACAACAGGAGAGCAAAACGTCCTTTAAATACTCAATATCAATATTATGTTACTTGAAGATTTTGCCTAAAAATAAAGATATACACAAGCACCTAAAATATGTTACTGTCTGTACTAGTTTGTCTCTACTTAACATTGTGACTTCACACGTTACTAATGCCAAACATAAGATTTTGATTACAGAACATTGTCAGTAACTAACTGAGGAAAGCACTGCTCATTTACCACTGTGACATCTTATTAAACTAAAATAAATTGCATGGATCCAGGAGCTGGGTTAGCTAACTAAAAGAGGCACCTCATGTACTTTTACAGTCGGTTGAGTTTTTTGGATAATGAACACAATTATGTTAACACATTACACATACGGTATATTAGAAACATGAGCTGACTGATGTCTTAGTTATTTTTTAATTTTGTGACGTTTCAGTCATTTAAACTACATCCTGATTAAACCTCACCATTCCTCGTGTTACTGGCACAGTATCACCACGTACACTATATTGCCAAAAGTATTGGGATACTTGCCTTTATGTTAATGGCTTCAGCTCTGGGAAGGCTGTCCACAAGGTTTATAAGTGTGTTTATGGGAATATTTGACCATTCTTCTAGGAGAGCATTTGTGAGGTCAGACACTGATGTTGGACGAGAAGGCCTGGCCCACAGTCTGCGCTCTAATTCATCCCAAAGGTGTTCTATCAGTTTGAATTCAGGGCTCTGCAGTCCAGTCACACCAAACTCAAACTCACTCATCCATGTCCTTATGGACCTTGCTTTGTGCACCGGACTCATTGATTTGGAGGTTTGTTCCAATATTTTTGGCAGTGTATCATCAGGTCACGTATCCCCCATAGCTTGTGCATTCACTCATAATCAAAACATGCCAACTTTTGCAGAAAACACACAATCCTGGCAACTCTACATAGATTTTACTTTGTGGAGTTAAACTGGTAATATTGTTGAGTGAGATTGTAAGAGTTTTAGTGGGTTTGTAGGTAGAAACACGTGTACCAGCTGGAAACCGCAGGATAATTTAGCTAAGTTGAAGACATAAATAAGTAATGGAGGTGTTTGCAGAAGCTAAGCTAATTAGCCTGGATAATTTTAATATATTAATACAATACATTTCATTAGGGTTGTTTTTTATTGTTTTGTTTTTAAGGTTTAGACAGCATTGAGCATCATTTTGCAAAGGAAGAGTATTACTCAACCAATTAAATGATTTTTAAAACTGCATCAAGTAGCCTACATTTTGACCACAGGGAGACAGAATAGCTCAAAAAAAATGCACAAAGTTGTATGTTTGTGTCCAATATAAGTCTCTTTTAGTTCTGGTTTGGTTTCCGCCAACTAGATTTCATTTCTTCACCAGTTGAAGCCATCTTCAGCCATTTGGTACTGGGTGGATAGAAACAGCCTTTAGTAGCTGGGAATGACTGGTTGATAAGTGGTGCTTTAATCTGTAAAATCAGTGACATTACCCTTTAAGGTTACTGGCTAAGGAATATGTTACATCAATGAGCATCCTCGTAAGTTTTTAAGTATGTGGCTGTGCGTCTGTGTGTTTGTGTGTTTGTGTGTCTGTGAGCAGGCTGTGAAAGGCGTCCCAGCTGCCGTCCATGCTCTTCCACTGGGTCCATGAATTATGCAGAGCTCACATTTTCATACAACTTCCTCTTCCCTCCCTCCATCGGCTTTTCTCCTCCTCCTCCTCTTTCCCCAGTGTAGTAGTAAAAATAGAACCAAAGACCTGCAAGCTTTCGCTGTGGTGTTTACACCACAGTGACCCTCCCCACTGCTCTCTCTCTCTCCTGACAGTAGGGTTATTACTCTTATTCATCTCAGCCCGTTCTCTCTATCCTCCATGGGAGCAAGAGAGCAGAAACAAGAGAAGAGGTTGTCAGGCTAGACTGGGAGCAGAGAGAAGGTCCTAAGGTAGCATATAGACGCTTCATCTCCATATCTTTATTGTGAGCCCCATAAAAATAGCCCTGCAAAGGCCTCCGCCACTCGCCTCCTCTCGCCTCTCACGCCGCCTCTGCATGTACTCAGTCTCTGCTCAGGGGAAATGAGAAGCCCCCCTGCTCAGACATTAAATGTAGAAATTAGGATACACAGAAAAGTGTGATGTCTTCTCCTTCTCTGTGGATGCAAAGCAGTACATGAATGCAAAGCACATGTAAACTGGCTTTATGTAGATTTTTCTTTAGTAACTGGAGTGTGCTTGTCTTTTAAGGTGCTTGAAAATAATATTTTAATGCTTTTCTCCAGCAGTATAACTTTTGAAATAGTAGTAACAGTATTTTTTGAGCCCTTTAACATATTTTTAAAGGAAAAGGTGACTGTGATGACTTTGACTGTAATAAAGATGTAGAGACAAAACAGGTTGTCCCCCCACCTCACATGTAGACTGTGAATAGTGTTAATCATAGAAATAACTTCAGAATTGGGATCAAACAACTTTCTGTTCTTTGAAAGGTCACTATGGATTTTTGGTCTATAAATCTGTAGTTTACTTTACTTAACTGCACATTGTCTTCCTGGATAACACTAATCTGAAATAAAAAAATCACCAACCATTCTCAAAAAGCCTCCCCTAATTAAAATCCACTGTAAATGCCATAATTAGACTCTGCAGGCTTGTCAAGCCAGTCATGTTTTTTCCAAAACCACAAGGAATCCATTAAACAGTGTGTCCTTTAAGATTTGCTATATAAAAATATATGGGATACAGCAGCTTTTAGCAGCTTTAACAGTCTAGTTCCCAAACTCACAACACAAATTTTAAAAGAGACAAAGTGGAAAGATAAGGTTACACTTCACTGGTAAAGGTAACCTCCTTCTTCTCTTCATGTCTCCTCCTCCACTATTTTAAAGGTCACAGTGGAAACAAGAAAAAGATGGATTAAGCAGATGAAACAAGTCTACTGGAACATCTTCCTATGCTCTATATTGAAGAGGTGTTTAACACAGCACACACATTCCTCATCCATCAGATCTGTGGCTGAGAACTGCTACTCCAGGTATGTCGGTACATCTAGATGAGTGTGTTTGTATGCAGGGTCCAGATAAGGGAGTGTAAACAGTAAGGCCTCTGATAGTCTGCCACTGGTTGAACCCACAAGTCACTTAAGAAAGCAGAGAAGAGAGGTAGGGAATGGCAGACGTGAGAGAGAGAGAGTGCGAGGGTGATGACTAGATCTATGATCCTCAGACCTAAATTTCATGGTTTGGTAGCTTTCAAGGTGACAACACTTTGAGAAGATGTACAGCTTGTCAAAAGTGATTGTGCGTGCTGTATTAGACATTGCTGAGTAGTAGTTTTGTTAGTGCTCATGAACCAACCACAAACACAAAAACTTTTCTGATATTTTATTTATTTGATATTATTTACTAGACCATACCTGCATTGCTGTTCATGTCCATGAATGAGTACTGTACAAGTCTAAGCATTATTTAGCAGAGTTATTATTTCTAAAAGTTCTGTTAACTAAGAGCTAATGTTATTTATTCAGTTCACAATAATTCAAATGCCGCCCACACACACACACAAATCCCATCTGTTCGCTCGCTGTTCCTTCAATGCTTCACTGTTTGACTTCAAATTAGTTGTCATAACTGTAAGGCAGTTGCATTTATAAAAGGCAGCAAACAAGCTTACCTTCATCTATGAATTTTCAAGCTATGGAGCTGAATGAACAATGCTTCCAGAATGCTTAGATGTGTGATAGTTTATGTTCGCTCCACTGGTGGAGAGCAAGAGATGGTCGATATCTGATTCAGACAGGTCAACTACTTCATTTGCTCTACAAACGATACTATGTGGGTGTACAGTATATTATGAACACAGACTACTTATAAGCTGTTTCCATTCACTCAAGCAATCAAAAAACTTTGTCATGTTGAAGGGAAACACAGACTGACAAAGAAACATAAAAAATGAAATCCAGCTTACTGTCTCGCTTCGACTGTATTATTTATTAATTCACAATATTTTGGTCTCTTGGACCTTCTTCAGATATCTAGAGAAGGCATTACATCAGTTTACCTACAATTATATGATTAGAGAAATACAATTATTTGAGCTCTACTCAGGCTTTTACTGCGCATTCAAATTAGAATTCAGGGATCGCCTGCATCTGTTGTGTCTGGTTTTGTTTCGCTCTGTTTGGTTACGGACACAGCAGAATAAAATATTGATCACAAACAAAACAAGACAAAGACGTGAGGTGGCACAAAACATTTGATCAGAGCTTTTCCTTCTTTCTTTTTTTTTTTTTGGTATCAGGATATCTCTCAGTGATCTTTAAGGATTATCAGTGACCAACTGTGACTAGTTATTCGAAGCTGTATAAAAACCAAAATGTTAACTAAGATTTTTTTCTCATGTAATTTTAAGAGAATGCCAAATTAATTTAAGGCAAGTTAAATGCACCTCCACCAGTAATAAAATAGAAAATATAAAGCAGCAAACATGATGTGAAGAATCCACATCTGTGGTATTTCAAAAGCTAACAGAACAAAATTAAACCATGTGAGAGAAAACACAGTCTGTAACAGACTGAAACATGCTGATACAAGTGTTGTGAAGGAATCAAAGCGCTGTTTTTCGGACCCTTTGTGAATATGAAGCGTATCGCAGACAGACTGTCACACCGTCTCTTTGACTGTTTCCCGTGGCAGGTTTTTTAAACTACCCCCTGGACATCGCACCATCTCCAACGCTTTTCAAAGAACTTCTAGTTTGGCATTTGATTCCCTGCTCTCCTTTTCTTTAGACGTGCCTGTTTCTTTTTTCTTTTCTTTTCTTTTCTTCTCCTTCATGCAGAGCACCTTGGCTGCTGAAAGGAAGTGTTGGATGAGTCCACACGTATTCAGTGTGAAGGGAGAGGATATGCAAAGAGAGGAGAGGAGGCAAGGAAATGAGAGGAGAGGAGAAGATGAAGGGGGAAGTGAAAAAGTGCAAGAGAGGACGAGACATGATGATGTAGGAGAGAGAGGAGAGAGATGTAGGAGAGATGAGTGGAGAGATAAGAAGATGGAACAACGAGAGAAGACAAGGAGAAATGAAGAGAAAAGAAAAGAAAAAACATAAACAAAAAAGGGAAGGAAACAAGGAGACAATCAAGGAGGGGAAATAAAGGAAAGGTGATGACAGGAAACAATATGAAGAAATGAAAGGTGAAAGAAGAAGAGGCTAGTGGGAGCACATGGAGGGGGGAAGGAGGAGAGGAGAGGAAAGAAGGATAGAACAGGAGGGAAACGAGGGAACAAGTGCATGAAAGGAAAAGAGGGAGGAGGAGAAAAAAAGAAAAGAACAGCAGAAGAGTGAAAGGAGAACAGGCAGATGATGAGAAGGCAGTCTTTCTTTACCCGGGGGGGAGGCACAGCAGGGAATGGGGGAGGGGGGGGGGTAAAGGGGGGAGGTGGGCTCCTCATCCCTCGCTCCTCCAACTGAGCCTCCTTTTTCAAGGTCAATCACATACACACATACACACATGTACATGCACATATACACACACACACAGAGGCAGGTTGGCAGACATGGTACACACCAACACACAGGTGCACACATTTAGTTGAGCTCATGTAGAAAAGACGCCTTCTGCCTGCTTTTCTCTCTCTGACTCTCTGTACCGACCAGCCAAGTCTCAGTGAACCATCTGGAGATAAAAACACCATTCTTCCCACACACACACACGCACTGTGTGTGTTTATGATAATAGACCAAATGCCTCTATTGATTCTTTCTCTTTCTGTGTCTGTCTGTGTGTGTGCATCTAAAATCAGTTTTATTTCTACTTGAGAACACACTCTGTCTCTTTCAAATATTCCCCTACACTTGTCTTTTGGTCAAAAATGCTGCTACTTCCCCATTTTAATGAGTGATGCACTGTCTATTGTTGAGTACTGAAAATCCTAATAAGTTCCACTCTGTCTTTATTTTACACAAAACAAAACAAAATTACATGACCAAAAATAAAATGCTTCTGACTGATTATACACACAAACAAGATCTCGCCAGAAAGGTAACCTTTCACAGTTTCTTGTGCAAGTGTTAAAAATACTCCAAGTGTTAGTCAAACTGAGCAGCAGGGGTTTCAAATGCCTGAAAATTGAAAGACAGTGCCTGCCTAACGTGCAGAATACAAACACAGAGATAGTGCTCATAAAAATGTGAAACATGAACATCCAAGATGGGCAATAAAATGCTCATCTGTTTGCTCTTGTATTAGCTTCATACATTCACATTATTCCAAAGCAGCATCTATTTGATTCCCAGCTGTCATGTCTATTATGGACACTTTAATGCATTTTCACCTGGTCTATATCTATATCTGAATGCTGCATTCGGACAATTTACTGTTGTACTACCATGAAGTAAAGGTTTAATTAAAGTTTTAATAACTTAAAAATGTATTTATATACATAAAGGTATACATGTCTTTGCGCCTATTTTCACGTGTGTATATTGTATGTGAAACTATTTTCATCCTTCCCATTCTGAACACATCATTAGACTCCAATGACACCATCAGGGTTGTTTTTCAGTCTTAGGAAATCTCCCTTTAAACACACAGAGGCCACTATACTGTATGTACTGTACTGATGAGTGGAGATCTCTCGTGCAAGTGATCGTTTACTGTTTTTGTAATGGACACTATGAGATGCCGTGCGATGATGTAATCTGTAGTCACCCCTGTTTACCTGAGATCTTATTCACTGTGTCTCTCATGTGATTATAGAACAGTTGGCTGTTGTTTTTCTCCTAAGGTTGTCAGTGTCAATAAAGAGCATTCTCGTCATGTTTCATGACACTTTAGCAAACTGAACTTTTTATTTTTTTTTTTTTTCATTTAGTGAAGACTGAATAAATCCACTTTTGTTTCTCCATGTTGTCTTTATTTGATTTCTCTGCACCATATGAGTACCCTCTTATATTCTACATTTTCCTCACCCTGATGTATTTTCTGGTTCACCCTGTCACTGACTCCAGCTCCCTCTGAATGGCCACAGTCTGGACATCTCCACCTGCCCATAGAACCAATAGTAAAATGCT
>JAUBNQ010000013.1:5759519-5770293 GCA_032353495.1 Ctenopoma kingsleyae
ACATGCAACTTGTGTTTCGTATATACCCCGTGATGCGTCAGCTCCATTAGTCTGTCTTCCAGCTGTTGTTCCAGCTCCTGCAGTTCATTCCTGACCGCTGAACGCAGAGCCTCAAGCTGCTCCACCTCCAACCTACAAACACACACAAGGTTTGCTTTGTATCACAGTATCACATATCAGTTCAGATCACTGTGAAAAATATCTATTTCTCATGTTGCTGTTATGAGTTACCTGTCAGTGGGGCTCATGTGGTTGTAGACCATAGCCTGCTGTCGCATGATTGACAGCTCTAAGTCCATCATCTGACTGCGGAATAAGTTCAGGCTACGCCTCTTCTGCTGAAACTCTGTCAAAGACTGACAACAGAGAGAGAGAGAGAAAGAGAAACATACTTTATTGACTATGATAATAACTCCTGACTGGAAGCAGTATCAATACATCATAGTGCAAACTAATGCCATGTACATTTTAGAGTATGCAATGCTACTCTAAAATATTGTGTGCCAATTTATTACTAATATGAATAGAGAATAGGGGGGAAATATCTCCTTCCGTAGCAATGACCCAGTAAGAAATCTCTTTCTTCAAAGGGGAAATGTGATTTTCTATTTGTGTCTAGTAAAAGTTACACAGAGTGAGATATAAATAGACGATAATGTTATAATAGGAACTATGGCTGCTAGATTAAAACCACAACTACTGCATTAACATAGCATGCAGGAAAATGCAACGGATGGGAATTACCTGCTGGCTGGGAAAAGCTGTTCTTTGCTCACTGAACCCATCAGGAGTGTCGGCCCGGTTCTAGTGGAGAGTGATTTCAGAACAGGAAATGAACAAGCTCACAAAAGAACAGTCTGGTTCAAATATTTCACTCAAAATATACAATTCACTAAACTAGGGGAAAACTTAGGGGGAAACACCTTGCCTCTGCCCAAAGGGAAGCAAATCTGCCTACCTCGCACTCATAGCGGGAAATACTGTATACAAGAAAGCAAATTTTCACCTTAGTTCATCTTAAATTGACAAATCTCTGTTGTACCAAAAGAAAAAAGCTGAACCTTTCCTGCAACATTGATCTGATTGTCCAACACTGGACATTTTTGTAATAACAGGATCCACTACAATAAATCCCAAGCTATAGTTTTTATCTATAGACAGCAGCACAACAAAGACTAAAGCAAAATCAGAAACTACAAGGAACAGGACTGAAGAGGACTAACCTGGCTCAGACTCTGAACCGTTCCCCTGATATCATGCAAAACTCTCCTCAGTTGCATCTCAGTACTGGATGGGGCCTGGTTGGGTCCTGGACCTGGAGCAGCAGGAGGACTAAGCCCTGGATGCAGGCAGTGACTTTGGGCTGATGCCATACCTGGAAAGAAGCCTGGAGCAGGGGCAATAAGACCTGGGTGGAGGCTGTGTTCAGGTGCCAGTGGTGGGCACTGGGCGATGGGGTATGGGTATCCCATCTGTGGGTACATGCTGCAGCCATGGTAACCGAGGTAGTGTGAGGCATAAGGTGAGCCATGAGGAGGGGTATGGTATGGTGGCTGATGATTGTATGGGTGGCTGTAGCCCTGGTGGTGTATTATGGGGGATCCAGGATGCGGATTTCCCAAATTGACATGGTGAGGAGATGTGGAGCTTGAGGGATGATGCATGTTGGTGTGGCTGTCGTGCTGGGGGACTGTTGGAGTACGTTGTTGGAGACTGGTCATACTGGAATGATGGTTCAAGGAGGGGCTGTGGAGGTGATGGAGGTTAGGAAGACTACCAAAAGGCTGGAGATGGGACGGGTACTGTGGAGGATGAGTCTGAGGAAAGGGGTATGGGCTGGATTTAAGGCCTGGACTAGGACTGGGACTGAGATTTGAGTACTGAGCTGCACGATTTGGATAAGAGAACATCGTTTGCCCTGGATTCAAACTTTGCTGGTTTTGTTTGGCACTGATGTTTTGCTGGAAGTGTCCAGGCTGCTGCTGATTGGAGGAGAGATCGGGAACACTCTGGGTGCTCCAGGAGTGGCCATGGCCTCCTGGTGACATTTCAGGAGGAGGACTGGAGCTCTGCAGGGAACGGGTTGACTGTAACAGATAGCGTGGGATGGGTTTAGGTGGGACTTCTGTAGGAAGCCTTGTTGGTTTTTTGTTAGATCCAGGTAAGGAGGCAGGGTTTATGTACAGAGTTGACTGACAGTTTGTTTGTCCTTCCGCTTCCTCCTCCTCTTCCTCTTCATTGTCCCCTTCATTCTCATGCGTGTATTTAAATGAGTACCTGGGCAGGGTGCAGGAAGCCTGGCCTCGCCCAAACTGGATCCTGATGGAGGACACGACCCTGGAAGGCGAGAGGAGCGATGTGGGCAGGGAGGAGGACCTCTGCATAGGAATGCCTCGTCTTCCTCGTCCTCTTCCAAGGGTTCTGGGCATCTCATCAGGCTGTGGCTCGACGTCCTGCCCTGCCCGACTTAGCTGGATCTGTTTGGCTCGATGCAGAGCACTGAGGACAGGAGAAGATGAAGGAGGAGGAGGACAAAGTAAATCAGCATCATCCTGAGCCTCAAACTCAGCACCCACTCCCTCTGTGGGTGGTTCTGTGGATGGGGTGACCTCGGTCTGGTTCTGAGTATGCTGTTGTTCTTGTTCTGAAGCAGACATACTATGAGTACTCTCAGGTTCAGAATTAGTCCTGTCCTCACTCTCAACTCGCTCCTCAGCTGGAGTCTCATTCTGCTGCTGACCCACTGGTCTGTTCCTTGGGAGCTGGTGGGCTGTGTACTGTGGAAACTGCTCTGAACTCCCATCATCCTTGTTTTCCTCCCTGGAACTACTCTTCCCATCAGCATTGTCATCACCTCTGGGTACCACGTCTGCCTCTCGTCCGTCTGGCAAATCAAACACTGGTTGATCCATTGGAACAGGGGTGGTCACATCTTGTGACGGGTGTGATGTCACAGTGGTCTCGCTGTCACAGCTGTCACTGCTCACCTGCAGCTAATTATATTTAATTAACAATCAATTACCAGTCATAAAAGAAATAGACATTTCTATTACTGTCAATACAAGTAGCAATGCTATGTTAAAATGCATTCAAATTTACGTGTTGCTTCCTTTAGGAAACCTGGTTCTATATTTGTACCTTACTTATCACTGTGTGTGTTTATTTCCCAGTTTCTGAATCTGGGGTGTATCTGAAGGATTTTATTAGACAAACTCTTCTTTCTGTTGAAGTATGGGAATCTGCACTGGCACGTTTGCTCCGGGCTGCCTTATATGGTTTCATTGCACACTGTTCAATTATTTTCTTCCTGTTAACATGTGACTAATCTCCATGTTTCTCTCCCCAGTGAGATAAGGCTCTGACTGGAATTATATGAGTCAGTTCAAATAACTGCAAAGGTCAATGGGGATTAATTAAACTAAAATAAAGCAAAGACAAATGCGTAACAAAAGACAAAAACTGACCTTGAGATTGCTGTTGGAGTCGGTGGAGGGTTCCTCAGCAAACCCACTACTGTCTGACTGCTGGCTGACTGTCCTTAACAAGTCTGAGAGAGAGAGAGAGAGAGAGACAATCGAAACATTGTGATTATTCCTGCAGAGCCTCCTCTGTCCAGCAAGTGGCAGAGTACAATCATTCATGCTGAGAAAACCAGGCAGTTTGTTGCATTTAGAAACATGATGCCCATATGTGGTCTAACTTTTTAAATGTGCAGTGATTAGTACAGTACAGTACAGTACCACAAAGTGTATCTAAGCACAGGTTACAGATGATTCTCAACCCAAAGTGTGATTTGTCATTTACACAGAATATTTTAATCGTCGCCAAAGCTATAGCAGTACTCAAATGTGCATACAGTGCAATTGCACTTCTTCAAAATGAGTTAATGCACAGTCCTGCAGTCAGTATTATGACTAATACAGAAAAACATTGTGCAGGATCCCTGTGCTGTACGATGACCAATGTAATTCCTAGAAATTTCAATTATTTTAAAAAATTTTTATGAGAAAAGTGTTTGGTTTACCGAGGATGTTAACCTGGGCTTCAGGAAGCAATGATTTTGAACACTAATCTATTAATAAACTGTTACAGAAAATAATAATAAAACCTACTGATAATGAAAAAAGCTTTACGATTCTCCCATGATGGAATAATTGATTGCTTTACCCAAGAAGTTTGTTTGTTAATTAACTCATACAGAAACAAACTGAAGAATTTTGATTAAAAAAAAAAAAAAAAACACTTTAGATTTTTAATGTCTAGATTTTGACATAGTGTCCACCAACAGACCAGCACCACAAGATGAAGAACAGAGGATCCATCACTGTGCATTCTGCACTTATAGTGCACAATAGTGCAAATTTCAAACAAATTTGGAGTTAGGAACAGGAACTACACCAGACACCCCCAGGCCTGTTCGATGGCCACGTCATGGATTTCGAAACACAAGATAATCAGTTATGTAGAAACAACTGATATTGACTAAACCTGGGACTTAGGCAAACAGATATGGTGACAAAAGAAATATAGAATAAGAATTAAAGAAAATAAATGAAAATGTAAGCAATACAGGAAAATAATTAGCAAAGGGTTAACACAGACCTCAAAATACAGAGAACACATTTGACTGGGTAACACTGAATCAAAGAAAACTCCACAGGGACATTTAAATTAAGTTAAAATGAACTCACCGGTGGCTCTGGACGTTCTGGTTGGCAGCGCCTCATCTTCGTTACTCTGAATCTGAAAGACAAAAAACTAAAATGAACTTTAAAGAAAAGAAACAAGAATCTTCACTCAAATAAACAAAAACTGAACACAAAACTTTTCATTAACAGGTCAGCTTATAAACAGCACACAAAGTTGCACTAGAGGCAAATTCAAATATAACTTTATTTGCATGAATTTGACTGCTGAACTATTTTCGTAGTCAGTGTTAAATGACCACAGGTGAAGCACGCGTTAAATAAGAAGAGTATTCATACACCCAAAACGTTATGTAACATGAGACAGACTTCTCCTAGATCAGTGGATCTAATCACACTAGTATCCACCGTCAAAAACAAAAAAGCTGTCAATCAAGGCAGAATAACGAAGACTGGTTCCAGCTCAGTCTCTAGTGATTTAACGGCTTTATCTGGTCTGAGATAAAGCCGTTTATCTGAGTGAGTGTGTCCTATAACTCCAGCTGTTTTAGAGATTTCCAATGCAACGACTCTTGTCTTTCAGGTTATTTCCAGTGACTGATGTGTTTGCTCCTTCATGCAGATTGGTCCAACAGGTTTTCACCTTCACTTTTCAGTGAGAGTTAAAAGTTGCTCAATTCAATTCAAGGCATATTAAAGAACGTTACTGATCCCATCTGATGATCATAAGTACAGTATGGGGGTACCTGTTAGCCGGTCCTCTGTGTGTACATGATTACAAGACTAAACTTTGTTAGTGACAGCACTACATCTCTGGTAGGAGGAGGTCAGAGAACCCTCACATTACCAAATACAAGTATGTAAAACACAGGAGAACACAATACCTCTTCCATGTCAAAAGAGTCTGCGTTTTCAGTGCGAAGCTGGGCCAGCTGAGGTGGGGCCAGGGTGGGAGGAGGCTTCTTCGGAGTTGAGTCCAGGTTTTTCTCCTCTTCCTCTTTCACCACCTGGGTTTTCTCCACTGTTCTCTGATTGGCTGACTGAAGATCAGCTGAAGCTGTCTGATGCTGTCCATTGGCTGCTGGTCCAGTGTTGCACTGTTCAGGGCTGTTGGAAGATAAGGTGTTAAGAGCACAGTCAGACCAAAATCCACCTGCCAAAATTAACTTAGAGGTTGCGGCCAAAAGCAGCGCAAGATCAGGAAATAGCAGAGAAAGAGTTGTAAATATAACCAGAGGAACTAACAACGGTAGTGAGCATACAGTAAAATACATGCATATAGTTAAAAATTAAACCTGCGACCTTGAAACTCGTCTCCACAAAAAGACACAGTCTAGTTTGGGCTCCCTTGTCAGTTTCAGATGTTGGAGTTAGCAATTCCACCAAAATCTTTGCACATGGTTTCATTTAAATAGATCTAATTATCAACCAATTCACAACAAAGTAAGTTACATCTTGAACAGGTCACCAGTCTAGCACAAGCCTGGCAGAGAAAGACAACTACCCACACTCACATTCTCTCCCACGGGCAATTTTAAAGTCACCGCTTAACCCAGACTACATGCTTTTGGACTGTGGGAGGAAGCCTGCAAACCACTGCACCGTACTGTAACTACAACCTTAACAAAAAAATCTGAAAACAATTACTAGAAAGTCTCTCTTCCTTGATTATCTCATACTGTCCCTGGAAACGCTGGGAACCACTGGGCCAAACAACCAAACTGCAGATCAAGTGCTGTTTACACTGAGATATAATCACTATTAAAAATCAAATAATGTCGTATAAAAAAATTTTTTCTTACTTTGATACTTTGCGTATTTAGCCGATATTATTTCTATACTTTTCCCAAAATAGAAGTTGAAATCAAGAAGATCTACTTTTATATTGTCATATATTGCTACTTTAGTATTGCCTCAATATTGGGTCTAAATATAATAATAATAATAATAATAATAATAATGATATACTTGATCCCCTTGGGGTCATTATTGTTCGGACAGCTGGTCAGACAGTACATGTCAGCACTACTACAGGGTTTCAGTGTCTCATCCAAGGACACCTCGACATGTAGCCGGGAATCAAACTGCTCACCCTCAGGTTTGTAGATGCCTGCTCTACCCACTGAGCTACTTGGCGCATCCAGCTAGCTAACATTAGCAATTGTTACTGATCTATCCAGCTCTACCTGTCACTCATCAGCCGATCTGCCTCTCCATCCCCATTGGTTTCCTCGGTAACTGTCGCCAAGGAACGGCTGTCTTTCTTGCGGCTGTGTTTGGGGCTGGCCGTCTCTGCCTGGTGCTCCGTGTCGGTACCACTGTCCGGTTCTGAACTTGTGTGACCGTTGGTGTGTGTGTGATCAGAGGCGCCGTGTCCATTCAGCTGTGTGTGCTGGTTGGGCGTGTGTGCTTCAGTCGCCTCGGAGGCTGAAGTGAGCAGGTTGTGTTTGGTGAGGGTTTTCTTGAGCAATTTGGCTATGTTACGAGAGCCGGACCTCGTCAGTGGAGGAGACGACTTTTCACCTCCTTCTTCCCCTTCCTCTCCTCCTGTGAGAGATGCAAGATAGAATAGATCAGAATCAATACATTGAAATGTAGATTCAAATGTGGTGCTTATTTTGTTAAAACAAACAACATTTTAAAACACTAACCATATCAATAAATAGCTTTGTTTAACAATATTATAATTTATTATATAAAGTGATATATAAAATTGAATTCACAAAAAAAAAATATTTCTTTTGACTAACACAACCTTTAATTATCTGTGGAGAATTACCATTAACATTTTATTCTGAGATAATGAGACAGTTGACTCACGATTTCCAGAAAGTGGGACCTTGTTAAATTACTGCAAATACAGCAGTTTCAGGTTTGCCCAAAACACAGGATCTTGTGAAATCTGAAAACCTTATCAGGAACACTTTCAAAAGAATTTTTGGCATGGTTACCTTGGTCCCTGGTGCTGATGCGTTGCACAGGTTGACCAGAGACCTGACTGTAGAGCTGGAAGAACTCGTTAGCTACTGTAGTCAAGACCTCGATCTGACGGAAACGACCTGAGGGTGACAGACACAAAAAACACACAAGGTGCTTTACTGAGACAAAACAAGAAACAAACATTTGCTAATTTAGGAAAATGTGAATAAAGATCACAGACGCTTTTTAAAAGTTTGCAGTGATTTGGAGTCTCTAATATTTTGTTTTTAAGTGGAGAAATTGTACATGCCACCACAGAGGTGCTGTTGTGACGCGATAAGACCAGAATCATGACCAGCACATATCCGAGGCCGAGTTATTTTTCGGTGGATCCTGGTTAGCAGCTCCCAGAAACAAGCTGCATCTTAATGCAAGCAGTGGCCTTAAGACTGAGAACAAAAGATTTCCAAAAATGTTAAGACCTTTGCTGCAAATGTCAGCAAGGGTATGTGTGATGTACAGAGGCACCTCTTGCCAGCAGGCAAATGCTTGGGGCCCCAGGGCAGTCTGAGACCCAGAGTCTCTCACTCCCATTGCAAGTAATGTCAGCGAATGATTCAGTGTAAACTAACAGGTCTAATGACAACAACTAAGCCGCTCAAAGAACACGTCGAAGAGTTAACTCTCAGTGAGTGAAGAAAGAATGAAGAAAAAAAGAAGAAGATGAGGAAGATATAGATGAGTGGAGCATTAAAAATAATTCTGAATAGCTAAATGCTGCTAATGTGGGCTTAACCTTAAGGAGTAGGACAAAGTGACCCACTTTTAATTTATTATACTGCAGTGCCATGTTTCTTTTGCCTGTCTTGACTAATAAAATACAACATCAACACAGGCAGATCAATCACCCTTTCCAAGTGCATACTGACATCTGTGATTTCAAAAACTTTCACTTACATATACCATGCCCTCTAAATGTACTTTATTATATATGACATTGTTTGTTGGTGTCAGATTATTTATAACATATTACTGGTTGGAGGGGCCCCCATTGAACTTTTGTTTGGGGCCCCAGCAGACCCTAGATGCGCCTCTGGTGATGTGCATTCAGCACCAGCACAAGTCTGCAGGGGTCTGAGCAAACTCTGTCCAATATGTCAGCGTGCAGCCCAAAAAATCTGGACTGCGGACTGTTAGATATGTGGGCAGCTGCTAAAACACAGGTTTTTCTAGTACTTTAGCAAAAAATGGAAGTTAAACAATTATTAGGGGGCCTCTAGATCAATGGGTAATTCTTAGGTAGACACACTGGTTTTTTTTTACTTTCTCATGTTGTTCAGCAAAATACCACAAAATGAAAATGAATTCTGTCAATTGTAGCCTTAACAGAAGCACATCCACATCTGTAGTGCACATTTGTGTTTATCCAAAGGCAGGCATGAATTAATCTTTAGTGAACAGACAGTGAGTACGTCAGGAGGCAGACAGTAAACAGTGAAAAGCCAAAGATAGTTAAAAGTCTGAACATATCAACATCCAACAGAGAGGCAGCTCTCTTCCTCCTCTGAGCCAGTTCAACTATCTCTGCCGGCTGGATGTTTTCTGATGTCATTGTTTTTAAAAAGCAACCTACAGTGTCATCCTTATCAAGATGAAAACATTGTATTATTTTCCTTCAAAACAGGATAAAACTCCAATAGTGATAACGCAGTTCAGCTTTGAAGTTTCAGGGAAAAAAACGTCTCAATCTTTAAACAAAACAAAACAAAAATCCAGATAAACTGCCGTTGGCACTAATGCTCAAGTTGAGCGTCATTGAAACACTGCAGAAGAGGTAAACAAAATGAAAAACAAAGAAAGGAAAGAGTCAAACCTAAGAACATAGGTGCTTTTCTGCATTTGCTTTCTTGTATTTCCACTTTAAGTTTTTAATGAATAAACAGAAAGTAAACATAAAAAGTTAGACCGAAATGCACAAAGCTGTCCCCGTCTTTTCCTATTTACATAATATATAGTGCACTATAATTACTGTGTACATAGCATGTACAGTACTGTCTCTGCTATTCCACGATACATCACGTCACATTTTACAGATCTACAAGATGACTATATGTCCAAAATCTCAGTTTACAGAGTAAAGGGGTACTTAACATTGGAGTGCCTTCAGATACAGCCAGAATAATATGGATTACGGCTCCAGAATGTAAAGTAAAATGACATTTTGATCTTGAAAAAAAAAAAGACTCTTACCGAAAGAAAATAAAACATCAGTGATCAGTGATCCCACTGCCTGATTCCCACCTCTTTTAGACAATAATGTGGGATTCAATAAGTTTACGCAGTAAAAAATAAAATAAAAAACTAAAAACTAAACACAGACGTGAGCGCCACGCCTCCTTCATTCTTCTTCTTCTGTGGTTGTGTAAGTCGAGCTGTCAGTCTAGTCTCTAAGAGGATGATGACTTGCACACTCTCCTTCCTTCCTCCCTTCCATCGCTCACTGTCTAAATACTCTGTGCCTGTTATGAAACACAGACGTCTGTCACTCTGTAAATGACTCATAACTTAGCAATGTCATCACCTAAAATACAGCACAGGCCTCATTCTCTCACCTCTGATTCCATCCCGCCCTTGAAAACATTGATTTCGCTTTTAAGTTACATCACTGTCATGTGGAGGAAGGCTTTAAGCATCATCTCTGGATGGAAAAAAAAAACTACTGTAATTATTGTACTGTAATTATTGTTGAGTTTAAACTCACAGTAGCACTGTTGTGAATGTTTTTAAACACTGAAAGGTGTCATCATGGATGTCACATATAAAACGGGCACATTTCTTCTTAATTCTAGTAAAAAGGAAACATGGGGCCACAGGAGGATGACATGCAATGAATATCTGCAGTGGATCACATCTTACAATAGTCTAGTATATGCACAAAAAATGCACAGCTACATATAAACTACACAATAAATAATCTAAGAACTAATTAATCTAGACCAAGTTACTTGAACCTTTGACTTTTAGCACCAAACTGTTACGATTTGCATCAAAGGTTGCACTTACTCTCCAAGTCACAACTCTGATATGAACCACATATTTTAAGATTTAGTGTGACTTTAACACATGATTCTGCATATTATTAGCACAAATCAATAAATACACACTCATTTTAAGTTACGGAGTTATCTGAGAATCAACTTTTCCTCAGT
>JAUBNQ010000013.1:5795598-5806968 GCA_032353495.1 Ctenopoma kingsleyae
TAGTTACCTAAAATGATTTAGTTTTTCTTTTTTTTTTATGAGGGGGGACCCTGCATATATTGGTATCGGTTTATATCAGTATCAGAAATTAAGAGTTAGACAATGTCGGTATATCGGATAAAAAAACCAATATCGAACATCCCTAGTAAAAACATAATAATAGAAGCTTTATTTCTGAGCCACATGTGGAACAAACCTGGACCAGACAGCGCCTACAGTACCTACAGTTCACCACCAGGTGGAACCAAACTCCACTGAGCTGATGATGATCTTTACACTGCTGCTGTTTCAAGAGCTGCCAGCACAGCAGCCAAAGACATTAATCAAACTAGTTTATAATGTCAGGGATGTAATTTTAAACCACCCACAGTGACGGGCACAGATATATAATGTTATGGATGAGTGGAAATGTAAACCTCTCAAGTTAATTTTGACACTGATCTTCTGTGACTTTTTGTCACATTCAGTAATGTAGAAAGTACTTTTTCTATCTTTTTTATTATTTACCTGAGTAAAAGTTTCAGTTTCATGAATAATATTAATATTATTGAATGTTAAGTCCTGCAGTCAAAAACATGCCTAAGTAATATAGGAGCAAATTCACTACATTATCTCTTTTAAAGTAGCTATAGGGCAGAATAGGCCTTTGCAGGGTTAGTACTACCTCGCAATTGTACTGAATACAACAATTAATTTCTTGTTGTATATATTTATTTCAGGATGCTTGTTTTTATCACTTGTACAAATTATTATTTAAACTATCTTAATTCTGTGTCCTTTATTTATTTTTTTTTAAAAAACCTCATAAAGACAAATCAGATCAACTCCTCTTCTTAATCCAGTCTGTCTGTGATGAAACGTTTAGGAATAATTTAACTACACATACACATTTGTTCTTTGTCTTTAGTTATTTATTTCTTTAAAAAAGTGTTTTTAAAAAGTGCTTTCTGTAATTCTATGACTCCTGTACAGTTTCTCATGTGTCTGTCATGAAAGCCTCCTTAATGGTTATTATTGTATTTGTTTATTTTCATATATTTTGAATTTTGTTCATCAAAACACTGTTAAATGTGCGAACACTGTGTATCAATGGGCTTCTGCCTCCTATGTGTTCATCCTGATATAATAAACACTGTACTTTAAATGGTCCTGTTTGGGATTTATTTGCATATATAAACACATTTAACACAATAACTTGTAGTTGTCAGTCTGTTGCATAATGCTGCATAAATGATAAAACAGATGTAACAATATAAAATATGTTTTCATTGGATAAGTTTTACACAGAATTGTCTTTGTAACTGTGTGGTACATGTATAAAGTTTATGCTGTGTAAACATGTAACACGGGAATGAAAGAGCAGTGTGACTATTTTAATTATTTATTTGGTATTTACTAGGCTGCAGTATAGAATAATAATTCCTATTCAACAGCAGTTTTTGTTTGGTCACTTTGCTTTAAATAACAAAAGATTAATCTCCAGTGAAATATTATCACTTTATTGTTCTTTATTCTGAACCTTACACTTCCTCCTCCCCTCATTCTGATCTATCTCCTGATAAATGCCTGCAAAATCATCATCATCACTTCTGAATGTTTTCATTCACTGAAGTCCATTTACACAGACAGTTTTTTTTATTGTTGTCTATAAAACATTATTCTCATATATCTAAATAAATTTTGTTATTATAACAAATAAATGTAATTGTCAACATGATATCCGGTGACTTCGCTGCATAAACATTGTTTTCAATTTTTTACTCAGTCATTGTTTTCGCATGAACAAAGTATTTGATTCACTGTTATTCTGAACTTAATTAACTTCATGTGTACAGATGCAAAATTACAAAAACCGAAAAATCACTGTTTAGAAATTTCTTGACAAATGAAGGATGTTTGACAAAAGTTTGGAGACGTTAGCAACCAAATTATGGATATTTGGAACTGTTAAATACTATGTTTTTATACTGTTGTCATAAAATAAGCATGAAACTAAGCTTTAGTAAAAAAAAAACAAAAATAAAAACACAGCTCCACTCTTACTGTTCTGCTGAGTTCTTTAAACCAGTTTAAACTCATTGTTTTATCATTAAACCACATGTCCTGCCGGCCTCGGTCTGTCATGCAGCTATTAAATTAAATTAAAATAAATAAATTAAAGTAAAAATCTGACTTTTCTTTATTCATAAAACTGAATATTAGAAACATTGAACATGATGTGGTTTTATATTCATTAACCCTGAACTGAACAGTGGAGTGTAACCATTACCTGCCAGAGATGGACTGACAAACAGGTCCTCGGATGCTGCCTGGCAACCTCCTAGCAACCAGGTTTATCATCACGAAAGCAACCGCTTCAATGGAGACCACCTTGGTCCAAAGTCCAAAGCCCTGTTGGTCAGAGCTGACGCAGCCATTACATTTATACAAAATACTTTCAGTATTTAGGAGTTGTGACTACTTGTGTGACATATAATTACCACCATATGTAAAGTGGAAGTTTATTTAAGCCTAGATATAAGGTGGAACAATCCAGCTGAGATGATTTTCTGGAATAAAAAAGCAGGATCAAACAGTTTTACAGTTGCCATCAGGTAAACTACAGAAAAACCAGCCATAATGAGACATTTACTTGTATGGAAAGCATTTCTCTAATGTTTCACTGTGAATGTTTATTAGACAGATGATCTAAATAAGGAGAACAGGTTTGTAGGTTATACAGTCTTAAACATATTCATGTGTCCTGATTACTTTTGGTCCTATATAACACTACCACCAACAACGGGACTGGCGAGGTGCCGTTGACCGTGGTGCATTGTGGGAAACACCTACGAATAACGTTTTAAAGCATGTATTTGATTTTTACCAGTGGACACGCGCAGTCACCAGCTGTGGCACAGGTATCACTTTTCACCTTTTTGCTTGTGTACTTTGTGTGTATTTGGAGTACGGTACTGTAAGTACTGTATGTTCTGGTAGAGTGAACTGTGACTATACCCAAATGCAGGTACAGCACAGTACTCTGTTCCTTGTAAGTCACTTTGGATAAAAGCATCTGCCAAATAAAGTAAAGTAAAGTAAAGTAAAGTAAAGTACTCTGAGCAGGAGCACAGTCAGATTTTTCTGTACGCCCCCGCTGGTCACATGTTGAACTGCATCTTGTGTTAATTTCTGACATCGTCTACAATCAATGCTTCCAAGTAGAGCAGGATATGCAAGGCAGCCGTGATGTGAATGCAAACTTACAGCTAAAAGCTAATATATTGTGTACGTCGTGTCAAAAATGTGAAGGTGTTGTCAAGTTTAATTTATGTGCAGAGTCAAGGAGAAAACGACTCAAAATGTAAATATAAAACAAAACGTTTTGAAGGAGAAAACAGTTGTTATGAAGTTATCTCAGCGTATTTGTGCTGTAAACTACAAACGAACTTTAAAATGTGAAAAGACGGTGAAACGTCCTGCACTGGAAACTTGCTTATTTACTAACTGCCCCAGCATCATCGCCTCCCATGATGAATTTGACATGTGTGTGCGCGCATGCGTGCTTGCATGAGGCGACAGATGGTCAACTTTGCTCAGAGAGAGAGAGAGAGAGAGACAAACGGAAGATTTGTCACGTGATCCCCGGGGCCGGTTTACTGACGTCAGCACCATATGGCGCGTGCCGGTAAGGCGGGGCATGTATATGCTAATTCCGCCCTCGTCTGTGTGTGTTTGTGTGTGTGTGTGTGTCTGCGTGCTGGGTATAAAAGCAGCATCCTCCCGCACACACACCTCAGAATGCTCAGAGCAGGTCACGCACAGTCACGCACGGACACACACATATAGAGCGCGCGGGATGAGTGGAATCTGACGGACACCGGCTCATCACAACAGGTAAATTTATAACAGATTAATAACTAATATCTGGTCGATAAAGCTGCCATGACACGTTTCACTATTAATGTTAATTTCAATTTATTAAATCGCTTCTTCTGTATCAAAATGAATGAGTGGGTCAAAAATATGAAACTAAGACGTGCTTTTGTTTTTTTAATTAAAGTCTTTTAATTAAATGTTTTGTTTTTAATCATCTATTTAAAATGTATTCCGGCGGCTATAGCAGATTTGTAAATACATCGTTTTTCTTCATTGGAATTTTTAAAAAAAAAAAAGAAGCCTTTTATTTATTCATTTGTGTTGTTATTTTTTATTTTGATTACTTATGTTTACCCCATACGTCGGCTCTACTCCACCTGTCTCACCTCCACCTGCCTGTCTGTAAATTAACGGGACCAGTCAGCGTAAAACGGGAACGAAAGAAAAAAGTTATAACAATAATATTATTATAACTATTAAAAACCTTCTACACCGTGCGTTTCTGTTTCAGACTTAATTAATTTTCTCTGCTAAGAAGACGAAGTAATAAACGTTTTATGTTACATAAATGTGAATATTTCTGACGGCGTTTAATCGGGGAAATTTTCGCACGTTGACTTTAAGTGAACAAAGCTGCGGATTTGAACCATAAATAAACTGAATAAAAAGCTGATTCCGTTTCTCCCGGGAATATGTGAGGCTGTCTGGCTGTGAAATAATTAGTTAACAGTTAAAAACCAAACTAAATGTCTTGTATTAGTGCAGATACTGATAATAAATGCGTGATTTTGACCTATATGAAAATTACCTGAAGTCTGCAGATGCAGCTGCTTCATACGTTTTCCTGTAAGATTTTTCTGCATCTCCGCGCTCAACAGAATGATCCGGATAATTTATGCAAAGAATCTTGAATTGATTGAATTCATTAAAATACTGTATACTCTGATACAAGTGGGAGAGCCACTCAAACTACGATTAAAACTATTTTTTCTTTATTTTAATTATAATTTATATGATAAAGTAAATATATTAGATGAGTAAAATGGACTTTGCAAATAAATACTTTTAATTTTTAAATTTCCTTTGTCTGTGCAGGCGAGTAAAGATAGAAAAGCTTCATCTCATGACTCTACTGTGTTTATATAAATGAAAATCAACATTACAAACCTTTATTCATCATAAATATAATAGAAATAATAGAATAGATATAGAAATCAAATAAATAAACTTAGAAAAAAATAGGCTTTCACATTAAAACTACCGCAAATATTGACATTCAATAAATATACAGTAGTTGTACTGTACTATTTGGCCATGATACTTTTAAATAAGGAAAAACAAAAATAACTTTTATCTCAAAAATCCGATTTGTTTCATTTTAATGTTATTTGACCAAAATTGAAATTCAGGTCACAACAAGCTGTTCTGTAAGATGATTTTAACTGATGTTGTTTATTGCATGTTTATTATAACATTTAACAAAACCTTTATGACATGTGAATATGAATATGACAGCCTGACGGTTAATTGTTTTTCCATTAGCACACTGTCTTCTACCTGTAAATGTGGAGAACGAGAGTGACGATGAGCACATTCGTTCTGTTTTTCAGAGAATCAGCATCATGACCAGGTCTGTGCGGGAGGACCAGGAGTCAGTAGACTCCGAGGAGCAGCAGGAGCTCCACAGCCCCACAGGAGCAGAGCCAGAGAGAGGCGCAGGAGGAGGAGGAGGAGGAGCAGGGGCAGAGGAGGAAGAGGACCCCCTACACCGGCTGGAGGAGGAAGACGACGAAGACGAGGAGGACGAAGACGAGGAGGATGAGGAAGATGGCGAGAACAAGCCCAAGAGGCGAGGGCCAAAGAAGAAGAAGATGACGAAGGCTCGAATGCAGAGGTGAAGAAAACAATTATTCTTATTCACAGTAAAGGAAAGGTTATTAAGATAATCCATAGGGTTCATCCTCTGAGGAGCAGGATTGTGAATGATCTGACCCGTACTTGTTCAGACGTCTGGCCCACATGGACAAACATCATTAACACAACATCTGGAATAAAATCTTACTGAGCAGGGGTGAAGGAGAATTGTTATTTATGGACAAACTAAAAAGGGAACTACATCACTTAGAAAGATGTGATCAAAAACTACGTGTTTTATTTTCTGTGGATGTGGGAATATGTTAAACAATGAGGTTTGTTCCCACTTTCCCCGCAATTAATTACCCAGAAGCCTCAGCTTTACTTGTTTAATCAGAACTGGATGGAAACACGCTGTAACGCTTAAAGTCTGAGACCAGTTGCTAAGAAGTATCTCAAGGCTGAGACGATCACAAAATCCATCTTGCAAACCTTCTTGAAGCTACAATATTTTACATAATGAAAATTCCATGACAAGTGTCTTTGATATGAACCTGCATTTTACCTTTATTCATTTTTATGCCTTTACAACTTTCCCACTAGTAGATGTCTCAAAAAAGCTTAATTCTGACTTTCAGCCTGTCAGACCACAAATGTATTGTTCTGGTTCATGCTGCAGCTCGCAGCTTTTTTCTCTACGGGTTATGATAGTGAACATTGTGGAAACTCCAAAACAGAGCTAAAAATGTGAATATTGGACTAATGTTCATCAGGGGCGGATCTGGGGGTGGGGGGGGGGCTGGGTCAACTGCCCACCTGCTGTAGAGACTTGCCCCCTCCAGCTGACCCCCCCCCCCCACCCTTTTATGTCCTTAAAATCAAACTAATCGCTTGTTTGCCCAAAAGCCATTTATAGACTTCAAATTAAATATTAATTCACCAAAAATATATAATTGAAAATATAATCTTAGGTCTATCTTCGCAGAGATAATGATGCAATAAATATTTTTTTTCTTCTTCTTGCTTTCTTCCTTCAATTTGTGTTGATTTTTTAAAATTAAACTCACCTGGCTACAGTTGCAGACATACAGTGGATGCAAACTGCTACACATACATACTCAATAGTAATTCTTGGATGTTATCACTACCAGGATGTTACAAATCTGATAACTGATAACACTAATGACAAACCTACTGTGTGTTTCTGCAGGTTTAAGGTCCGTCGGATGAAAGCTAACGCCCGGGAGAGGAACCGCATGCACGGGCTGAACGATGCTCTGGAGAGTCTGCGGAAAATCGTTCCCTGTTACTCCAAAACTCAGAAACTGTCCAAAATCGAGACGCTCCGCCTCGCCAAGAACTACATCTGGGCCCTGAGCGAGATCCTGCGCTCTGGCAAGGCACCAGACCTCATGAGCTTCGTTCAGGCACTCTGCAAAGGTCAGCATCGAGTAGTACGAGTACCAACATGGAGTCTGATGACTGGTCAGAAAGTAAATATGAAGGGAAAAGTTGAGAGTTGATAACAGATAATGATATTACTTTAGTAATGCAAGGAACAGCAGATACTGACTTTACATTATTAACAGGTAATAGCGAGTTTGGTCATAACGTTTATTCATAAATATTATAAAGTATATTAATACAGATACTGTTTAATCCAGATGCGGTGCATTTTTTTATTGGGTAATAACACACACTGGCATTACATCTATTAACAGGTAATAATGCATTTATTAATAGATGATAACATACACTCATATTACATTTATTATTAGATAATAAAAAGCACTAACATAACATTTATTAGCATATAATAACATGTACTGACACTACACTTATTAATAGATAATAACAGATATTACATTTAATAATGAGAACTACAGTAAGAAGTATAAATATTTAGTAACAGCTATTGACAGGTGATATATTGATCAGAATAAACTGTTTGTGTCTCTCTGTTTTCAGGTCTGTCACAGCCAACCACTAACCTGGTGGCCGGCTGCCTGCAGCTGAACCCTCGGACGTTCCTGCCGGAGCAGACACCAGACCTCCCAGCTCATCTTCCCCCTGTAAGTGCTGCAGCCTACCCTGGACACTTCTCCTACCAGAGCCCTGGGCTGACGGCCGGCCTGCCCAGTCCACCCTACGGCACCATGGAACCATCCCACATCTTCCACCAGGTCAAAGGTCAGCCCTATGGCCCCCTGGAGACGTTTTTTGATGGTGTCCTGGTGTCGGATGGCCCAGCATTTGACCCGCCGCTCAGTCCACCGCTTAGCATCAACGGCAACTTCTCCTCATCCTTCAAGCACGACGGTGTTACAGCTGCTGACTACGACAAGAGTTTCTCCTTCAGCGTGCACTATGGGGGAGGAGGAGCTGGGGGACACGCAGCCATGTACGGTGGCGGGGGGCCCAACCCACGGTGCGGTGAGCTGCAGGTGGACGGGATGATGGGCTTTGATGGACACTCGCACCACGAGCGGCTGATGAACGCCCAGCTGAACGCCATTTTCCACGACTCCTGAGGAGGAGGAAGATGCAGGACTGAGAGACTGATGGAGACGGAGAGACAGACGACGATATATGTTTTTTTTTTTGTCTTTCTTTGTTTTCTTCTTTCTGTCTGCATCAGGCTCTGCGACTTCCTCGGCATGGCCACGAGAAATGTCGACGATGATTTAACCTTTGCAGCGCTTCATCTTGCGGAGACGCTCTCTGAATGTCTCATTGTTATCCATATTATCATTTAAAAATAATCAATAATCAATGAGCAATAATCTGGAGGAAACTATGCAATTTTGTTAAAACCTGAGCCTGAACGCTCAGCTGATGATTCCAAATGTGGAAAGAATAAAGATTTCTCTATTTTTTGGTCGGTGTGTGAGGAGATGTTGGGCCGGTGTTAAGCTGGCGGTGCGTCGAAGTGTTCATGTTGTTCATGTGGTTTTTACTTTTTGCTTTTTATACCGTTCCTGTAGCATTCTGTTAACATTTCATGTGACTTCATATTTTATAAGATAGATGTTTATAAAGGCCTTTTATTAAAAGGAATTCCATGTGATTTGTCTGAGATTTATTTCAGATTACACCTTTGTTTAGTCCAGGAACCTGCTCTTCATACATGGATTAACAAATTAGCAACAGTATAATCCCAGGTCTACTGGCTCTTCCTGATTCTTGTTGAACATGTCCAACCAACTTGTCCATGAGCTCAAACCTCAGCAGCACATTAAAGCTCAGGTTTAATTGATGCAAACAAGATCTCAGATTTCAGCAGTGTCAGAACAGGAAGTCCATCCAACTACGGACGTGCCATTCAAAAGATGACACAATTATTTCAGATGACTGTATCCAGCTTTTCTAAATAATTTCTCCAGAGAACCCATATAGGCATTACTTTTTTGATCGTGGATCTGTTTATCAACATGCAGAACAGGCCCCGGTATGTTATTTCTTTCAGGATATCCACATCTTGTCTGTCTCATGTGCAAACATACGTTTAGGAGATCATATTTTCAGCATCCCCAAGAGGATGAATATGGTCACTATGTAACATGAACTTTTAGATCAGTGCTGGCTAACACTGGTACCCAGGAGTCACAGCCCTGCTTGTTTTCCAGCTTCCCTACACTTTCAGCTTCTGATTGGCTGAAAACACTTGGACTAATTAACCTGCAGTGGTTAGAGCAGGGATAGCTGGAAAACAGTGGCTCTCAAGGACCAGGATTAACCATCCCTGGTCCAGATTTTCAAACATCACCAGTTAATTATCTCTCAGAGAAACCGAACATTACCTACAGTATGTGACCTGACTGCTTGTTAAATAGATAAGAAGGCACAAAGAGGAGCTACTTAAGCCTAGTTTGTTAAAGTTAATTTCAGTCAAATTAAACTTTATCCTTGATTTTTAGAAGCACATTTATACACTAAGATCATAAAAAAAATTAAATTTTCACTTAATAATCACAGTACTACATCAGTATCACACACAAAAAAATAATACTTTAGATGATGTATTAATTGATCCCAAATCTAACCCTGAATAAATCATGCCTGGCTTCTCAGAACCAGCTCAGCTGTAATTTGATGGTATGTTTTGACATGTGAGTAACTATCTAAACAGGTAACAATGTATTTCTGGTATATAGATGAGAAGATCAGTTAGTTGATCAACAGGAAATTCAACAGTGACTCTCTAAAAATTTTAGTTCTTGGGAAAAACACAGAATCAGAATCAACATGTAATAAGAAATGAACATGCATAGTGTGAGCTAAAACATCAAAAAGAGTGTTCAGTGTCTGAAAAACCTGCAGAATTTCTTGAAAACACACACCATCAACTAAACAACCTTACTGAAATGAATAACGACTTGGAGACACAGGGTTTCCATGTGTCAACAGTATTATTTTAAGTGGATTTTAGGTCAAAGATGAGAAAACCCACATCTTCTTACACAGAAAACCCTGCTAATGACATTTTTGCACCGACTGGAGGACAAAACGAGGAGTACTGTGTGTGTGTGTGTGTGCGTGCATGTGTGTGTGTGTGTGTGAAGGGCACAGATGTTCATTCTGCAGGCAAGATTTTAATTTATGAAAATGATCTTGTTTATGCATGAGAGCCCCCTCCATACATACTGCTATCCTGCTGTGTGTGTGTGTGTGTGTGTGTTTAAGTGTGTAAGTCAACGGGGACAATATGGTGGCCATATCCCACCATTTAGGATCCCTGTTGAAGTGAAATAATGGTGAGAGAAAGTCAAACTGCACCAGTAAGATTCATTATGTCCAGATGAAACAGAAATTATTTACAGGATATATTTTATATGGTTTTTTAGTTAGAACAGCTGAGATGAAAAAATATAAAGATACTGTATATTCAATCACAAGACCATCAAAATTTAAACAACACATGTGGAGATGCAGAGATAATCTAGATTAAAATTGGTTGAATAATGAGGTGAGTTGTTCACAGTGAGATTTGCTTTTTTATCAGAAAAATAAAATTAATGAAAACGTCATGTGGACATTTCTCATAACACTGAGAAGCTACTGTAGTAACAGCAGCAATATTAGCAGTATTAATAGAGAGTATCAGCAGTAGTCTTTGTGATTCAGGTTTTGTGTTTCAGTGTGTTGGCTGATCATAACACTGATTAATGCAGCTTAAACTCAACCATCTGTCATCAAAACACACACTGTGTGTGTTGTAGCTCATGATGCTGCTCTCTTCACATCACAACCAGGAACATCCTGCTCCCCTATTGGCTGAAGTGTGTCCATTAAAATCACACCTTCGACAATCAGTGCTTGATGTATATTAAACTGCAGGTGTGATGAAATAAAAACATTAAAAAAAGGATCAAACTGGCAACCTGCAGTCCAACCTGGCAACGCGCTGAGCCAAATAGCAGATCTCATGCTAAATGAAGCCAAACTGCCAGGAGATGACAAAGTACTCAGAGTAAATAAAAGTGGTAATACTATAATGATGTAAAAATTCTCCATTGAGGATAAAAGTCCTGCATTCAAAGTCGTACTCACAGTACACACGCATTATCAACTTTCAGACTGAGAGAAATATAAGATGACCAAAGCCCTGCAGCAACAATATTTGTGTCTCTTTGTGTATTGCTGTTGTCATTTTGCATC
>JAUBNQ010000013.1:5811772-5823506 GCA_032353495.1 Ctenopoma kingsleyae
TAGTACTCCCTGAGCTATAGTAAGGCTAATTCACTCTGTCTAAAAACTAAACATTGGTTGGTGGAAACAATCAGTGGAAGGAATCAGTGGCTTGTGAGAGGTTGTGTTTTTAAGCACATTTTCACTTGTCACATAAAAAATCAGTGTGGAAATGATTATGCATAAAATACACAATGTAAACAGACATTTAGATATTTTTATTACATTTTCTATAATGTATACTATGTTTTGAAGTTTCATTAGTGCTCTTTTAGTCACATCCCGAAAATGTTGTTCAGTGGCAGCTGGACTTGTTTTTCAGCACGTGAAGACGTTTCGCATTTCGCTTTCATCCAGAAGACTTTGTCAGTTTAATTTAATTGATAAAACCCGATAAAGCCTTCTGGATGGAAGACGAAACGTCTTCAAGAGCTTAAAATTAAGTCCAGTTGCTGCTGAACAATATTTTGGGATAATCATGACCTGGATGACTGAGAATCTTCAGACTCTTTTAATCACAGTTCATCTTCTCATTGTGTCCTCCTCTGCAGTGCGATTGGAAAATAGCTTTTCAACAGCACCACGTCTGCTTTTTAGCACTTTTTACTTTTATATACGTGGTTTACTGTAATATTGAGAACTATTTTGTAGTGACCAAGTCTCCATTGAAAAAGAGGTTGTAACATTTTAGGAAACTGCACAGCTTTTGATAGTATGGAATTGGGACGTTCTACTGCCCTGGTTCTGCCTGGAGGTTTTATCAGAACTCATCAGAGCTGGTTTACATGATCAGTGTCATCAGAGACCATGAGGGAGCAATGCAGCGCTGCAGCCTTTGTGTGTGTTTATGATCCGCAGCTCCGCAATGTCAGCCACATGGCCAGGTCACGGTGACACTGAACTGCCACTGTGCACGCGTGTGTGTTGTCCCCTTAGTATTTATTTGAGGGGTTTTGGTGTGTTTTTAGTGTTAAACTTAGAATAAGACGGCAAATCCTCCACAGTGTGGGTTGATACAAGGTCCTCACAATTATTATACCAACACTCTAACAGTAAATTTATGTTTTTTAATTTATGTGTGTGTGCATGTGTGTGTTGGCGCAGTGGGTCGGTGAGGGCGTGATGGGAAGCTCATCTCCATCTGGAAGCAACCAACAGGCTACCTGATGATGGGCAATACACTGTGTTTGTGTGTGTGTGTGTGTGTGTGTGTGTGTTTGTGCAGGAACTCAGTGGGTTCTGTCAACTCAAATCAGTCATCAGAGTCATCTTTATTGGGGTGGATGGATAATCTCTCCCTCTCTTTCACTTTTTCTTTTAAGTGATGTATGTTTGTGTTGTCAAAGCATTTAAAGAAAGAAACAATTTAAAGATATGGCTTGAATGTCTGTATTTTTGTGTTTTTCTAAAACCAACAATGAGCTACATCTGCTCACTGTAAAGTATGTGAATTCTGAATGTGATTTAGCTTATTCCTCTGTCCTAGACCTTGTTTCTGTTCATAAACTTAAAAAAACACACCAATAAGCCACATTAATATACTGGGTAACATGTTTGTTCGTTATGAAAAATGTGGGATGTGTCTTTCTTAAAAGCAGAGCTCCAGTATTTCTTTTGACGCTGTTTATAAAATGGTTCAAAATATGAAAATTAAGTAGGCAATTCATACAGATGTTTGTCCACCTGCTGTGACATGTGTCTGTGCCTGAAGCTAACTTGATCCACAAAATTACATTTTCATATTAGACATAAAAACAACTGTGACTATAAATAACTACAATATTTTCATTATTATTGTTTTTATTGATCAAATGTAAAAAAAAAAAAAAAAAAGTAAAATGTCATGTGTTATATGATCCCTGAATCCAAGCTATTATTTTTTATTACTCCTTTATTTGACTATAAAGAGACGAAACCAGGCTAAAAATAAAGCCATTGCCCAGAAACCTTTGAACATTGTATTTGTATTTATGCTTTGCAGGGATGGTATTTTAACAAAGATAATCTCATGTTATTTATCCAATACAGTTAAAGAGAAAATTATTTGCATTATTCATAAAATCGTACATAGTAAAAGATTAATCTCTATTAAGGCCCCTACTTCATACATTTTGGAACGTAAAATAAGTCTTCATGTTTGCTTTATACCAAATTTAGTCAAAACTGAGATGATCAAAATTATTAACCTCTTGAGTTTTTCATATTCATCATGCTTAAAAGTAAAGAGATCAGTCTGAGACTCAGAAAGAAATAGTGGATGCTCATCTTAAGGGGGGAACCATTCTGCCATTTCCAAGTATTTTAGAGTGTCTGGAACAACTGTTGCATCATTGCGTAGCACAAGGAGACAAATTTTGTTAGAAACAAACCTGGGTGAGGAAAATAGTCAGAGACGCCAACAGGAATCACCAGATCTCCGCCAAGATGACTGTTGCTGAACTGGCCTCTTCCGGACTTGAGGTTTAAGGGAGACTGTTGAGGGCTCTTCCTCATGGTGGGCTTGGAGGTCATCGTCCAAGAAAAACATTGCTCACACAGGGGCACGTCAAAGCCAGATTGAAGTTTGCCTACAAACATTTGAAATATGACGAGTAGTTTTGGAAGTCTGTCCTTTGGTCTGATGAGGCCAGACTTGAGCAGTTTTGGAAGATGGGTGCTGCTTTTGTTTGATGAGGGAAGGGAGAGACCTTCAACCCTTCTCACAATTAAACTTTGTGGTAGGAGCATAATGCTATGGGGCTGTTTTGCTGCTTGAGACACCCTGTCCTAGTGCACAATAATTTGCTATGGAAGAATGGGCTGAGATTCCTCAAGAGACATGTGCTAACCTGGTTAGGAACTACCTAAGAGGTTGTTGTCAGCTGTGAGTCAGAAAGGTTACATTATTGACTCTTATTTGTCAGGGGGCAAATCATTTTGGCCTCCTGAGATTTTGTCTGTGTTTTTTCAGAAGCAATTAAACTGTAAACAATTTTGGTTATGGTCATTTCCATGGAAATGTTAAGAGGTTTGTTTGATTTCATAAAGAGTCAATTTTTTTTCAGTCTTTAGAATTTTATGTTTAACTGTATTTTTGTGTTATCACAATTTCCCATAAACTGAAAATCTTTGTAGGCTAATTGTCACAGTTTGACAGAAGAGCTAAGTCCACGAGCAGGTCCAGAAGTTGTAGGAAAAGAAGTACTTAAATATGGATATAGTGTGTTACATAACTTGCAGTGTACATCTGAGCTCTGCTGGCATTATGATCAGAGGATTGGATAATTAATCTGACACTGACCAATCAATTTACACGTTTCCTTTCTGATTACACTGATTGACTAACGTGCTAGTGTATGTTCTGCTGATTAGTGTGTTAGTGACTAATACAGTTAATGATATTATGTAATGTGAACACAGGTGAACCTTCAGCGCTGTTATCAGCAACAGTGTTCATTCATTCAGATACACGTACGAGATGAGATTTTCTTTCTGATACATGAAAACAACACATGAAGATTTTTCAAACAAGTCCACAGTTTCAGTAGTGTGTTGTGTTCAGGTGCTGTGCGTTAACGCTCACTCTCTCTCTGCAGGTGAGGTGTGTGTGGTGCAGCCAGGTGTGTTGCTGCTGCAGGATGTGTTTACAGTGAAGGTGAAGCGGCGGCGGGGAGCAGGACAGCAGTCGGGAGGAGCCGTGCTCGGTGTGGCTCTGTTCTACTGCAGGAGGAGAGGGAGGAGGCTGGAGGAGGACACGCTGCACCTCCACAACGCCTCTGCTGAACACACACACACCTGGTACAACACCTTGAATGAGCTGCTCACAGGTAACACACACACACAGCCAGACATGGCCAAATCATAGGCCTCCAGTGCACACACATTGCATACGTAGTGTAAAGTTATTCTGTGTTACGTAAGAGGAGAGATAAACTGGAGACATGACTCAGTACTTCTGTGAACGTCATACTCTAAGATGATTACATACACTGCTGAGTTATTATTATTAGCTTTAATTATCTGCCATTGTATGCATTCACCCATTCATCCGGCACTGTACAACAGACAGATAGATACTCCTAATATTTGGGTTGCTACAAACCTGTTTCCTGAAAGGTTGGGATGCTGTGTAGAATGTAAAAGAAAACAGAAAGCAATAATTTAAAATGTGATTGAAAATAGTACATGGACAAGATATCCAATGTTGAACCTGAGAAATGTACTCTTTGAAAAAAATATTGTATACTCATTTTAAATTCAAGCCCAGCAACATGTTTTAAATGATTTTCAGTTCAATGCAAATCCAATTTTTTGTAAACAGTGTTGTAAATGCAGCTTGTAAGAGTATGTATGATATGATAGAAGTTAGGAGTCCAGACAACCCATTCATTGTCAATCATGTACTCTAGATAATGCATCTTAAATTGTCAGTTTTTTTGTAAAAATACTATAATTATGGTTTCATTTATTTATGGATGTAAACTACAAACATCCCCTGTGATAACTTCAATCACCTCTTAACACTTGCAACTGGCCATTCAGCACGTAATGGTCACTTTGGATCTATGTTGTACATAACTTGCATACTGGTAAGATAGTAAAAACATACATTAATCTTGTCTGAGTAATTAGAGAGATTCAGTTCTAGCTGTTCAGATTTTAATTTCATTGTTTTATATTATCCTGTTCACCACTCAGCTTAATGAGGTGAGTCATAGTTACTGTACATCAGACAGGAGAGCTAATCTGCTAATCCACCGGAACAAAGAGACACAGATTACACACACACACTCAGCAGTACTCAGTAAGATGCTGTCATATTGTCTGTAAAAGAGATTAGCTAAAGTCTACATGCACACGTGTGTGTCCAGTTCACTTTAGAACAAACGGAACAAAACTGGGAATGTCCACAATGCTCTGAAAGGCGAAGCACTGCCACCCTAACCTGCTGTCTATGTTATTAATATAGAACACATTTTTAATTTTACTTTAAACTTCATTATTCTGTTTAAAGTTAGAGCAAGCCTTTGTAAATAATTACATTACACCAGTTCTCTTGTCTTCCAACTATGTGTATCCTACCATGGCTGGAAAAATGAAGCTATTATATTCTTATAAACCCCAGAATAAAATAAAACACAAACCTAACAGTTTATTTGGAGAATCATTACACCCCTCGCTAAGCTACACTACAAGGCCAAAACAATATGCAGACACATGAACATACATTTTCTGATTTTACATCCTCCACTGCTCTGGTTGATTTGATCCCATTCAGCCACAGCAGTGTCAGTGAGGTCCAGCACTAAGTTGAGCTGAGTTTAAAAACCTGACCTACAGTTGGCTTTTCAGTTCATCCAGAAGAATTAAATTACTACTGTGTACAGAGAAGGAGAAGTGACAACTCCTCAGCTCTATACAGCTGTATAGGATCTTTCAGTCCGTTGACTGGATGCATTTGCCTGCAACTTGACAATTCAATGTCAGTGTCAACTTCCTCATATTGTTGTTTTCAGCTGCGGCAGACTACAGCAAAATAGGCTGATATCCAATATTAAAGGTCTTAGTTTGAAATCTGAGCCACAAGACTTGATTGGGACATGCCTGTGACAAACCCATAGAGAATTATCTCACAGTCTGCAGCACTACAGGTATTGTTTTAGTGTTGGTGGAGACCAGACCACAGCTAAAGGAAGAGTGAATTATGGACTTATATTCATCAGGTAGACACAAACATGACCTTAAATGAATGCTGATGCTTCTTGTTGTCTGTAGGTATAGAATTAGCAGTAAATATGTAGCTGTTTCCTTACAATTCTGGTTGTTGCTGCAGAGTTCCCAGACGCCGGTTCCCCAGGGTCACTGTACTAGGCAGTGCCTGGCTGACACTTAATGCACAATAGAAATGTTGAAGGGCTGAGTGTATGGACACACACTTTACCTCTCAGGTTTTCAATGTGCACCCGGCGATGTCTGCTCAAACAGACGTTACAAGCTTTTCGTATTAGAGGTTAAAGGTCACACACAAGGCGCTACCATTGTCCTGTCACCATAGCATTGGTCTGACGTGTTATCGCTGGTCACCTGTGTGTCTGTCAGTCCGTCTATCTGTCCATCAAACCATGAGGCCCTGCAGCAAAGTCACAACTTCTTTAAGTGTGTTTGGTCTCACACACACACGCACACTCATGCATCGAGGGCTCACAGGTCGTGTGTCAGCTCGCGTGGTCACACTGCACATCAAACTGTGACGGCTTTTGTGACTTCACACACTAAAGTGGAATGTGTGTGTGCGTGCGGGTGTGGCAAACACACTCGGTCGCGCTGCTGCTGTGCGGACATTAAGCCTATTTTCCAGCCAGAGGTCAGCGTGAAAAGCGCATTGTGTGAATCGTGGTGTTGCGGAGCGGGCAGTCCTACACCACTTCTTAACTTGAAGCTCTGAACATTCAGCTGCACAATGGCGAGCAGAGAGCAGACACTTCCTGTTTCCAGAGTGTTACTCTGAAGTGTTTGCTGTATGAGGCAGCTGCAGAACGCTGCACAGAGAGTGAATGGCAGTCAGAGTGACAAAAGGGGAGCAGTGATGCTGTATAGAGTCTGTTTCCATACATGCAGTCAGACGGCGGGATGGATTTACTGCAGTTGTTTAACAGCACAACAGACTGACAGACTGGTGGCAGCGCTGGAGCTCACGGGACGGTTGGACCGAGCTCGCCCAGGCCTCCAGGTGCCGTCGCAACTCCTCCCAGATCAATTGTCTTGTCAATCCAATGTCAGTTTGCTGCTTGCTTACAGAGCTGTTAGTCTGGGTTCAGAGTGACAAAGTGAAAACGGTGGGAGGCAGCAGCGGCCGGTTGGGTGGTGTCATAAGGTCAAAATGACAGCATCAACACACCGACAGTGTGCAGCCAGAATGAGGTTTATTGAATTCAGATCCTTTTTTAAATCTTTAACGAGTCTTACTAGACCTAACCTTTCAGCGACTAAAAGCTAAAATAACAACAACACAAAGACGCATGTTCACGTTTTCAAGAAGGTAGAGGCAGTTTTTAGTATAAATTAATGTTAATGAATGTTAAAACGTGAGAAGCAGCATAATGTATGAAATGTTATTTAAATGTATCTAACACATTCAGTTAACAGCTGTAAATACTAAATGTGCAGATTCAGAACTGTGAAGTTGACCAGATTAAAGTTTTGGTATGATCTGAATCAAGATTTAACTGACACACGACTTCACTTATTCGACATTGCATTATTTTTTATTTATGTCTTTCTCATAAAAGCTTAGCAAAGCAACAAACAATGAAGTTTGCTTAGCTTAGTCAGTATGAATCTGTTACTTTTCAAATAGAAAATTAGGCAGAACAGGTCTCGGTCTAGATATCAAGATGAAATGGCTTGAATAAAAAACATGTCTCTAATCAGCCTCAGACTGTTGAACATATTTAATACTTGGATTGTTCTTCCTAAAAAATATTAAAAGTAACAACATGTCATCATAAATGCATCTATATCTTTACCTCACTTTATCTTAAACATACTCATCTCACCATTGAGCAGGTTATTGAAGTTTACTTGTTGAAACCTTTTCAGTGATTCGATCTTTGATGCTGGGGACATGTTCCTCTGTCTAGTATTTTAATATTCCACCTTGCACTGCACTCTACTAACATGGACAGTTCTAAAGAAATGAGAATCGATGCATGCATATCTCGTCCTCTCAGAACCTGGTGCATTTGTTAACCAGAATGAAACTTGACTACAAATAATTCAGTCAGAGATTCAGGTGTGTTATTCTCGTACAGTAGCATGTCATCAAGTATAGATGAGTTTTGATTACTCCAACTCTAATTTATGTCCCTCTGCAGCAGCCACAAAAGGCTTAATGGAAGCTTTTCCCATATGTAGCTGTGCTCACAAAGCGATGATGATTAAAATCAATGAAGCTTCACTGTAAACTGATACAAGGTGATTAGCTGATCATCTTCTGTCCCACTGTCACAGAGCGGTTTTACAGAGTGTTGTGTCTTGTTATTTACAGTGTACATTAAATTATTTATTTTACAATTATGGCTAGGGCTGTCGCTAAAAAAATGTACATTTTGGTTAATGTTTTTTTTCTTAATCAGTTGGTCCATAAAATACCAGAAAAGTCAAAGTAAACTTTATTGTCATCTCTGCTATATACTGTACAGAGACGAGAGAGACGAGATGACGTGGCTCCAGCTTTAACAGTGCAGGACAAATAGTCACACAGAATAAGCAAAAATATAAAATAAAATATATATAAATAAAATATAAAATCTAAGCTAAAAAAAAAGTACAATATAAAAATATAAAAAATATACACCTGGAAAGTTCTTTTGTGCATTAAATGAAATGTCGGGATTAGCAGCAAAAAGTAAAAATCTGAGCATCTTTAAATGTCTTGTTTTGTGAAAAGCAACAGTAAAAGAAACAGCTGGAACCAGAGAATGAATGGCACTATTTTATTATCAGAATTCTTACTCAAGATGCAACAGATACGTACAAACACAGACAAGGAACAAAGAGCAATAAAGACCATAACTCGATCAAACAGAGTCTGATCGATGAACTGTTGCTTTTCTGTTCTAGTTTGTGTGTTTTAATAAAACAGGTTGTTTCATGTTCAGTCTGAGGAGGACGTCTCTATAAAATACTTTACAGTCCTCTCTGTGTGTATATCTGTGTGTATTTGTGTGCAGCTCTGTGTTACATATTAACTGGTGTCTGTGAAATCACTAAGTGTATCCATAGTGACGTGCCTACCTGTCTGTGTTTCATATTCAGGTTGAACGCTTTATTAGTTTGTCCGGAAGCAAATGTTATTGCACAGAAGCAGCTCCACCTCCAGCTAGTTAATGTACGGGAGATCAATCAATTTTAAAGCAACCTGGCAACCTGAATGTTTTAAGAAAAATCCTGCTGGTGTTCAGCTTCATTTCACCTGTATGTTAGAGGATGTTCGTCACATGAGAAGGCACCATGTTCAAACAGTTCAAGTGCCAGTGTGTTGCTTCATGAACAGCTGAGGAAATTGAATATGATCCAGGAAATCCAGTTTGAAAAACAGATTAAGGCTGCAACTTTTTTTTTTTTTGATTAGTCAGTTAATCTAAAGATGTTTTTTCTATGAATATATTGGTCATTTTCAGTTTATTTGATTAGTTGTTCAGTTCTTACTTACCAATAAATAGTAATTGTAAATTCTGTCAGAAAAGCTGGTGCATTTTAACATGAAATCTGTGAATGAAGGAATCATGTCAATGTTATTTTGCAGTAAAAAAGGGAAAATCAATACATTTCCCACTGGAGAAGCGGAATCCGTTTTGCTTAGACTGAGATTCTTTGTTAGCATCTCAGTTTGCTATGTTAGCATGGTAACATTTTCCAGTTTAAGACAATGTACAGCTGATTCAGATGGGAATCTCATTACCTTTGCAAGCTTTTGATCATGAATCAAAGTATTGAACATAAAGAATTTAAAGATTAATGGAGAGTCAGATGAAACTAGATGTTTAAATCTTTTAATTATTTTTTCCCTCTGGACCTAAATATAATCGGTTTTTGTCAACAACATGCAGCGGCTCCATCAGAAACCCAACACTCCTCCTTGACAACACTGGGATTGTTTACCATGGTAACACTTAGCCTGCGCCATAGCAACCTGCTACTGGATGAGGCAGGAAGATGATCTGATGGATACTTGATCTCTCTACAGCTACGTGTCGGTCTGCCTTTATTCTCAGAAAAATATCAACAAATTGAATGACATAATCTCCTACGGGACCGTGTGTGTGAGAGATCATCAATCATGCAGAGAGAGAGAGAGAGAGGGAGGCCCTGTTTTAGGGTTCAGGACCAGGACTGGGAGTAAATGTTCTAGAATAAATAACATTTTCACTCTATGCATTTTATCACTTTGATACTGAGTAAAACTAAAATGATTCTCAGTCATTTTCTGTAGTTTTGTTATCTGATTCAGTGATTTCTAAGCAGATTTGTAGTCATTTATGTATTTGTGATTGACATTAGGGATAAGATATGCCAGAGAAGGAGCCTACTGTAGTAGTGAATGGGCCAACGCCAGCAGCCAACTATACAACTATGGCAAGACATAATTTCCAAAGCCAAACATGAGCGTTAATGCAAATTATATGTAAGAACATAGTTGTGCTTTGTCACTGTGGGTTATTGATGGGAAACATTTGCAGTTTTATCCACTTAAAATAACATTACAACACAATAAAGTGTGCAGATGCAAAAAGTGATGGCATCTGAATATTATGACATGGTGCATGGTTTCTGATGTTTATTAGGCTGAACAACTAATTGATTATTGGATAAAATGACTTATCCAAAAAAATAAAAGTTTAATTACAGACCTAATTGTGAGACAGTGAAGTGATGCAGCAGTGTTCAGTTATCCTGCTGTTGTTGATTAAAGTGACACACAGACAAAGTCATTCATGTGCTCTTGCTTTATTTGTTTTATTTCTGTTACCATCAAGCTTACAGTTAACACTAACACTGTAGTTAGCACCCTGGCTCTTAGTGTTGTCTGGGAGCTCTTTGATGGGGTCCCACATGCAATCCAAAGCCCCACTGACACCTTGGCTCGCATGAACCTTCCTGCACAGGGAAGCTGCAAATATATTTTACCATTCTCATGATAAACCTAAAGTTTCAGTCAGGTCTGTGGTTTCTAAATGCTGCACACAGTCAACGCGCTTGTTAGAGTGGGGTTGTTTTTCCGGAACGCTAGTGAGGTAGAGCTTTTGGTGATGGTGGGGGTCCAGTAGCAAGAAGAGTGGGTGTGTGGTAGCTCCTCCTCACAGGAACTCTGGAGAAACTGGTCAGAGCTGTGGGGTGGAGCGATGGTAGGAGGTCCACTGTGTGTAAGTGTGTCGGGTCATTAACAGGGCGAGATCATGGCCTTCTGGGAGAAGATTATAGTGATGAGCTGGATAATGGAGCTGGTGTGTGTGTGTGTATATTGATCTGTGCTGGTCTATGGGGATTTATAATGCGGTCTCTAAATCTGCCTAATGATGAGCTGTACAGGGGGTCAGTGTGTGTGTGTAGTTTGGAGTCAATACCAAGGAGACACACACACACACACACACACACACACACACACTCATACTGTGCCTGTACCAGCATTGTAAACAATTTTCAGATGACTGTATTTTGCATCTCATCCAGATACTTGAACAGTGTACAGATGTTCATCAACCTTTTTATATAGACTAATGAATTAAATTAATAACAACAAAAATGCAAAACAGACAGATAAAGCAATGATAGAAGTAACCTTTGCAGCTGTATTCACATTATAATATGTTGCTTGTCAGTGTCAGGTAGAAGTAAAACTACAAAACAGTCAGTTTCAATATGCTAAGCTAATGTTTTTTTCACTTATTAACTGAGCACCATGTCTACAGCCATGCGTGGAACTCCACATGAGGCTTTTAAATGCTAGCATCAGCTATGATAGATAGATAGATAGATAGATAGATAGATAGATAGATAGATAGATAGATAGATAGATCCCTTTGGAGGAACTGTGACCTAATGGTGGCGCTAGATTAAAATTCGGGGCTATATCAGCATCACCAGTCTCCATCCTCTGGGGATTGTGTATGTAGTTTCATGGCAATTCATTGTGTGTCTGTGTGTGTGTGTGTGTGTGTGTGTTCAGGGTGCAGCAGTCGTCCCAGGTATCTAAAGGTGTTCATCAACCCCTGCA
>JAUBNQ010000013.1:5850182-5862904 GCA_032353495.1 Ctenopoma kingsleyae
AGCTAAAGGTGTTCTGTACATATACGAACTTATCTTCAATACACTGTCCAGAAATATGTTGTTAGTATGTAATATAAAATTGGGACAGAGCCGCAGACAACAGACCCTGATGCAACTGCCAGCCATGTTGGACAGACAGACAGATCCCGCGTTAATATCCAATGTGCTCACCTGCCCTTGGTTGATGTATACGTGGACCCGTCCTTCCTCCCTAGTGGCACCTGTTGCCATCGGAGCACCAACTAACAGATCTGACAAACCATCAGCGTTCAGATCCACTGCACACACGCTGGACCCGAAATAAGATCCCAGCTACACAAACACATAAAGTCAACACACAGTTCTCCACTGTTTTAAATAAAAGATGATAATGGTAAATGGCTTTTTACCTCTTTTCCAGACACTTCAGAGGCGACTCTCAGCATGGTATTATCTATTGTGAAGATGAAGACCTGCACATCATAAAAACACACACATCTTAACCATAGCAACTACATAACACAACACACAACATCAACAGTAATCATCAACTAAAAGTTCAGAAGTCGAAACTGATGTTATAGTAAACAGACAGGTAAACGCATTCTACCTTGCCCTTCTGGCTGTATTGTGGAGCTCCACCGACCACCTCCACGCTAGAAGGACTCAAGAAGTGACCAGCTCCAACTGAGTAACCTTAACAGCAGCAGGACACAGTGACACATATTCAGACTTTTACAGTGGTGTGCAGTGGTCAAAAAAGTACATTCAGTAATTTCTGCTGAATTTTATGCTACTTTTTCTACTCAACTGCGAATTAGAGGAAAAGATTGTACTTTTTACTCCACACACACACACACACACACACACACAATAAAAATCAGAGTGTAGTATGCACTTGTTACAAGTGAGAGAGATAGAGTTCAAAAGAGATATGCCCTGTATACTCCCAGATTATTTCATTAAAATAACTATTTTTAACACAAATGTAAAAAAACAAAACTAATTTGTGTAACAGAGCTTCATTTTTCTATATCTTCCCCATTAATATTACCAGCTCAGACTTATGTTGTGACCATGTTGTGGAAAGGTCACAGGGGTAACTAAAACTCATAACCACAAAGCTAATTTTCACAGCTCAACACTTGATATGAGTAGATGTGCTTTGTGCAAGAACATTTCCAGAATCTAGATCTCTTACTTTTTCCCTGTAATTATACAACATTCACATATAAAGGTAAGTAACCAAAGAAGGTTTAGGTTAAGTTTTGGGTTAAGGTTAATGTTGAGGTTTGACACTGTGTGCTTATGCTCGAGGTCAATTTCCAGGAAATGAAAGTACAAGTCTATGCCATGTGTGAGCGTGTGGCCACGAGAGAAAGTCACAAATTCACAGTGTGTTACTTTCTGTTGGTTTGCACTGATCAGTGAGTGAACTTACACTTTTAACTGAGCATCATGTTTTTGTGTCTTTTCTGACATGGTGAGAACAGATGATGTTTTCTTCCAGCAGAGTAAGAAACACATTCAGCTAAAGAACATCACACCTTTCTGCTGAGCTTCCTGTTAAGCTTGTTCAATACAACTACTGAGCGGTGGGTCTAGAGTATGTGCTGAGGAACTTGAGGTTTTACATGTAGCTGAAGTTACATTTTTAAATTTAATGTCCAATGCCTAGGAGTAGCAGAAAGTATCAGTGTACAAATGCAGTGCAATGGAATTAAAGGGAACCACACAACGGCAGGTGTATGTAAAGTTTTTTCCCACAAAGTCAAATATTAAACTGAAACCGAGATAAGAAACACATGCACAGACTCACTGTGTTCTGTCAGGGCTGCCTGTGCACTCCTTGCACCATCAAAAACAAAACCACCCCAAAAAAACTCTTCAAGCTTCAGTTTTAGTAGAAATGGCCATATTCGTGTAGAGCTGACTCATAAGCAACCACTGAAGTCATTCTGGCAGCGTGTGAATATTTTTCACAGCAGTGTAAAACTTACAACGTAACTTAAAACCATTTCTTTTACTTCTCCCCCTACCATTTCCCCCTCAATAATTAAAACTAATCCACTGACCAAATGGTGCAGAACATATAGATATCAATACAGAGTAGACTGCTTTATATTGAACAACAACCTGCCGCTACTTTTCTTATAAATGATTAAAAATAAATATGCAAAATCTATCAGTGAGACAGGAAGTAAGGACAGAGAACATTAATATTATTTAAGATTATTAAACTTTTCAACTCAGTGTTGTTTTCAGCAGTGACATTGCTTCCATTCATGCAAAATGTGCCAAATACATTCTTTCCATAAATGATGAATCCAGCAATGTTACTGCGTCCATGTCTGACAAGACCCTGAGCAGCTGGGATGCTTACACAGCTCCAGCAAAAATAAAATAAAATGCAGTTAAATCTACACCAGGTCTGTGGAAAAACAGTGATATAATTCAAATATGACAGTTCTCATTAAAAATATAGTCAAGTGAAGGGTACAAATCTGATAACAACTGTCTGAACCATCTGGTTTTTATGCAGCTGAATTCCACTGCACCATCAACAGAGGAAAGAAAGCAACAGCAGCAGCCTCAATTCTCAATCAGACACAGGAAGCATTCAGACACAGCAATGCTTTGAGCTCAGTGGCAATTTGACAGTGTCCAGAGCCCAATGCACAATCACAGTAATTATGTCCATGAGTCTGAATTAAATTTACATTACGATTAACAAGATCTTCTGTAAAGATTATGTAACATCCAGTCCTTCACAAACACTGATGATCTAGGAAGGAAAATACTTACCATAAAAAATATGCCCCATGTTTCTAAAAAAAAAAAGCCCTTAAATATGTGATATATAAAAAAACAATCAGTTGTACTACTAACAGATTAGTTTCACTATTTCCTGGATGTACAAGTGAACACATGCTACAGCTGTGTGCTTAAACCCACAGGTATAAGGTGTATACTGCTGAAAGAAACAATACACTGGGATTGGTTGCATTTTGGTGGCAGTAGTAGCAACCTTACAGACGCCCAGTACAGTAGGTATAAAGGTATGCTGGTAGTAGTAGAAACACTTGTATTGTTTACCCAGGTAGCTTCCGAAGCTGACGGCTCCAGATTCATCATCCAGGTATACCGACCTCCCACCGCTTGACGTGTTAAAGACCAGAACGGAACCTGTCCAATAAGATGTTCCTGGAGCCCCCATGATGATCAGATCCTGAGCGAGACAGGCAGATTGCAGGGTCTCTATTATCTCTATCAAGCTATGTTATATCTACTTATATCTCTAAGCATCACAGAATCACAATTTATGTAACATTTGCTGCTTTTCAGCAGAAACTGTGAAATATCATTTTAAACACAAGGAAGTGACAAGCCTTGTTCTCATTTCCAAATTGATGTGAATGACTTCCTACATATCAACAGCATGAACAAAAAAAGGGCCAAATGGTTTCTGTGTGCTCTAGTTTTAAACACAACATAATGTACTTCTGAAGTTATAAATAAGACATCAGTGAACAATCACACTCGGTCTGCTAGTGGAAACAGTGAAGAGAAATAGGAATTTCGCTTGTTGCCTTAGTGTTACTGACCTCTGTCAGGAAGTTGGAAATACCAGCCTGACATGACCCATAATCCTCACCAAACTTCCTCTGGTGGTCTGGAAGAGACAGACATAGGCTACATGCACATTACAGGCCTTAATGCTCAATTCCATTTTTTGGTCAAATTTGATCTTTTTATGTTGCTGGTTTATGTTCATGTTTCAAAGTGAATGTTTCAAACTGCAGTATGAAACACAGCAGTGCTGCAGTCTTAAACTCTCATGCATGTTTAACAGAAAAGTGAACATGTCATTTGTGTGACAGTGAAATTGCACAATCTTACCCAAAACCTCAGTGAGAATTACTGATAGTTATATCCATAATTAAAACAAGATACAAATATAAAACAGAAAATCTATTTAACTTTCTTTTCACATATAAAATCAATTACACAGACTAACAGATTGACCCAATACATAGATTGTGTGTGTGTGTGTACCTATGTAGCATGGGATCATATATTGGGAGTGTGACAGGTCATTGCTGTAGAGATAACAGACTCCATGGGGTAGCTTGTGGTTCTGACCATCTTTCCTTGAGTAGTAAACATTCTTCCAGAGGTGAGCACAAGCCTGGACATGCACACAAACATATGATATGAATTCATCACTGACAATAATACAATCACAAACTAGCAGCACAGTGTTGTTATTCCCATAACCTATATCACTGCAACAGAGAGAATGTTTGTGTGTATTGAACATTATCAGGCTTCTTGTGTACTTATTTTAACCCTGTTGTAATCCTAGACAGTATCTACTTACAGTCTCTGCTGTAAACAGAGACTGCCACTGTGGGGAGACTGCTGGTGGTGTACATAGTTTATATCACTAAATTTAAAGCTACTTCCAGTCATGGAAGTCTAATAAAGATATTTCAACAGCAAATTATTCCTCATACAGGTTGTCTTCCCTGCTGACAATGATGTATCTATATAAACATTCAGGAAGAAGCAACAACAACAAACAGGACCAGTCACAGCTATACTGCCTCCAACATTCTTATATGTTGATTAGTGGTGTAACAAATATTAATACAGGTTACTGTAGTGTGTGTGTGTGTGTGTTACCAGGATTTGTCCTCCGTTGTGTACAGGTTGTCTGGACAGACTGACTCCCAGCCACTGTTCATCATTCTCTGCTTCACACGTCTTTCTACCACAGTCCCGTGGCATTTCTGCACACACACAAATTAATTTAAATGTTAGAGAGAATGTATGTTTCTCAACAGCACAGTGATTTAGTGGTATTTTACTTGCAACAACTTTTCCAGTGATTGTATCAATACTTAAGACATATCTATGGATATGTCTCACTAGCAAGACAAAAGTTTTGCAAACACAATCAGTGATCAACAGCGTCAGCATCCACTTCACAGCAGTGTCTGTGGTACATATTTTACCATTCGCCGGCAATATGTATTATAGTTCAGCCTTTCAGCAAGTAGATAATGTTTCATCTTTTGCTTTATCTTGCACAAACAATATGCACTTGCATGTTTGGTGTGGATGTGTTAAAAACATAACACAGAGACAGAAACACACCAGCACGCATGCTGTAGCAGCTGTGGGACTCATCTGTGATGCTGCAGCGGTAAATAACTCCTGGAGATCGAACAAGCCTACTGGAGGATGAGTTCGCTACTGGAGCTCCAACCACCAGCCTGGAAGGGAGGGAGGGAAGGATGGAGGAAAGGAAAGGAGAGAGAGGGAGAGGCAGTTAGTTCCTGGTAGCTTAGTGTCTGAATGGCATGTGTGTGCGTAAGGCATCAAAGAGCTTCTGTCAGTGACAAGAACTGGGTAATTAGCATTCACCACACACACAAACACACCCACACTCACATAATAATTCTATTAACAGATGGCAGCTAATAAACCATCACTACAATAATTAAATTCATCTTACTTATATGCTCAGCGTTATGAGTGTAGCAGTCAATTATTTTTCTCATGACTGAGACCTTAAAAATAAATAACTGGTTTGCATGCTCAAACCCATAATGTTCTGAAGTGCAATAACCAGTATGTTATTTCCTACAATGGTGATGGGAGCAGACCTCTTCACCTAACTTGTCCTTTCACATCAATAATGAGATCAACACACCTAGACATTGAATATAACATACTGTCATGCAGGTCGTGCATGATTCAAATTTCATAAAAGTTGCTAAATACATGACTGTACAACTTAATATTAATACAAGAGATCAATGAGATCTGAAAAGGCTCAATAGTAGATAGTCAATAGCAGATAGATAAGGAACCAACATAAGATCAGCAGTAGGTCAACAGAGGAAAAAGAGCAGTTCAACAATGGATCAATAGAGAACCAGTAGCAGACCACTAGTAGATCAGTAAAATATTAGTGGCCGATCCATAGTGGATTAATAGTGAAGGGTTAGATGTTCAGTGGAGATCAATAGTATCTCAACCACTGACCAATAGCAGATTAAGAGAGGATCAAATGCACATTAACAGATCAACAGAAGGTCAATAGCAGGCCAGTTAAGGATGAACACAGAATCAATCACAGATCAATATCAGGTAATATATCAGACCAGCGGTGATGTCCATGCCGATGCAGCAGGACCGAGTATCCAAACATGGAGGAGGGCGGACCACTGAACTCAAGACTGTGTTCCTGATCCAGATTGTATCCTGCTGCAAGATAGTCCAGCACCAGGACGGGAAGCAGAATCAGACAGCAGCGCAAACACACGCTGGCTGTTGAGTGACACATCATGGAGGACAAACTGCAGAACAACAATCAACATGAAAGAGACCAATTAATCAAAAACAATTAATACAATATGTTCTGAAAAACATTTAATCCAAAAAAGCAACAAGTATCATCATCTGCTCATGTCCTTATCTATGTTGTTGTCTTTAAAAGCTCATATTGTCCATTCAAGTTTTGTTCACATTGTTTAAAATCCAAGTGGAGATTCCAGTATGTCAAACTGAATATGGGGGAAATATGTCTAAAGTAACACAATGTCTCGAATATTTCTCGTTGGTGGAAAAAAGTAGCTACAAGAAAAAAATGCAGCTTAAATTTTAAAGGTTCTTTCTTGACAATAAATGAGAAAACTGATAACACTCCCACTACAACCAGTGAGTCAGTTAGCTTATCTTACCACAGACTTAAATTGGGCAAGAAGTAGCCTGGCCCTGCCCAAAGGTAACAAAACCTGCTGCAAAAACGGCTGTTTTTCTTTTACATTTGGTTTTATACAGATGACAACATGACATGTCAGTTAGTGCGTTTTGGACACAGTGGTAGGTTGTTTTCTCGAGACAAAACAAGGCTAGTTATTTCACCCTGTTGTCAGTCTTTATGCTAAACTGACCTCTCCTGGCCATATAGCTTTAGCTAGAAAAACAATTATTAGCTAGCTAGCTAGCTATAGACAGTTATTTAATTTTAGTGTTACTTTCAGAGAAGATACCTTTTATAAAGCATTTACAATACATACTTAATTTATGTGTTAATGGTTAATAAGTCGTTTAGTAATGATTTGTACATCACTTATAAGTTATTAATGAGATGGACTTTCCTTGTCTATCAAGTTAGTGTTTTAATTAGGCAGAACAGGGCTGGAGGACTTTTGGAGTAACGCTAATTTATAAACAGTATTAACATTTTTAACTGCAGAGTTACAGTACAACCATTTACCATCTTATAAAGTTAATGTAGACTTTGACTGCAGGTCTCTCCCTCATTAGTTAAAGGGACAAAAACTGTTTCCTGCTGGAGGAGGATTTTCCATAACTAGGGTTAATCATAAAGGTGTTCTTAGTAAAGCAAAGAATAGTCTACATTCTGCCCTGGACCCCCAAAAGTCCCTGTCCGGCACTGTCAGCTGAACTTCTACTAAGAATATTAAAACTGTCAAATGTCATAATGGAAAATGTAATTAGTAAAAGTTGCGTACAGATAGGTATCTGCTTAAACAGTTTTTTCCTCAGTCAAAGGAAGTGATTTTTTAATACTGATTAACTTTAATGTACCCCGCGTCTCGCCCAGTGACCAAAGGGACAGACTCCAGCCCTCCGGCGAGAGGACAAGCTGTTAGGACGGATTCTTTATTCAAAACTTCTTTAATGTCACAAACAGACCAGGCGTCCAAAGACTTCGATTCAAGACAGAAAATAGTCGCATAGAAAGTGTATTTGATTGAAAACTTTTTTTAATTCACTCTGTGCACCTCCACCTTGTTAACCGGCTAGCTAACGGTCATCTTTTCGCCTTACCGTACCGTTGAGACAGCAGAAATCCCGGGTCAGAATGCTTCCACTCGGTGTCGGGTAGATGTTAGATCAGTAGCCGGCAGACAAAACCAAAAAAGCCAAAGTCTCAGTCAAAGCCTTCTTGTACCCGACGTGGCTCGGTTGTGAAACCATCTGTTGCCCGTCCTCGGTTAACCGTTAACGGTCTAGTGCCGGTGTTTTGCGCGAGGCGGCAGCGGCACGAGGCTCCGGGATTCGCTGACAGACAGAAGAAAAAAAAAAAAAAAGATGGAACCGAGTGAAAGAAACTGAAGAGAAAGAAGAAAAAAAAACGAAAAAGTTGAGACTTTCAGGTTAAGTCGGTGAGAATGAGGAGTGAGCCCGCGGAGACCCTCCCTCCATCTGCACGCGCGCGTGTGTAACGGTGTTTCCTCTCCACGCCCGCAAAGCCCGCTGAGCGCGCGAGTATGTGCACGCGGCACGTGTGTGTGTGTGTGTGTGTGTGTGTGACGATCTATATTTGTAAGGACCCTTGTCGGTTTTATACCATGGCAAGTATCTTAAGAGGACTTCAGAGGGCTGATGGTGCGTTAAGATTTTTTGGTTTCAGTGTTAAGTTTGAGAAGAGTTGAGGGTAGGTATTTAGTTGTGACCGTGAAGATTAAAGTAAGGGGTTAGAAAGACAGATGATCAAGTCAATGAGTGTCCTCAGTACTTTAGAAAGACAGCCGCGTGCGCGCGCGCGCGTGTTCGGGGTGTTTCCGCTTCACTTATCACTACAGTGTGAATGGATGCTTTGGCCGTAATCTCATTTTACTGTCTGAACGATGAAAACACAGACACACCTCTTCAGAAACATCAAATATCAGAAGCTGATCAGGTGGGATGTCCTCACTACCTGGTGGTTTTATTGTTGTGGTGGACACGGGGTCACAGGGGGACACTGACGTTAATGGTGCTAGAACCAAATCGCAGGCACTATAAAGTGTCATAAAATGTAAATTGTACAGTCAGCGCAATAAAATTCTATTCCCCCGTTGTACAAATGTGAGACTGACGCACTATTTGAACTTAAAGTATTTGAATCAACAGTTTCTAGCCTATTAGATGCATCCTATCTTATAAATTGCCAGCTGAGTTTCTAACAGTAGGACAATAGCTTTTATCTCAAAGCACTTGTACAGTTTCACATATGCTGTGCTGTAGGATGTTTGTCTTTCTCTTTTGCTACCAAGGCAACAAAACAGTCAAAGGAAATGTGATTATAGAAGTGTAAAGACACACTGTATAGCCCAGTCATAACTAGAACACATCCACATAACACAGTGTATTATCGCATCAGTATTTCCATATTGGTTGTTAGTTGGTAATACAACATATAGATGCCGTAAACATTGATTTTTAGGTCTGAAGTGATGAACAGGTAGCATTAGCTGTGTTTACTTGAAGTTCGGGGGAAAGAATATTTGTCCTGAAAGTCAAACGGTCCTGTGAGTCATCCAGGTCTTCCCCCAGCTGTCATTTAAAAAATAAACCAGTGGGACATGAAGAAAGAGGGAGAACCACGAGTGTTTATTTTAAACACTATGAAACAATATAATAAAATGAATACACCAAAAGTCTCGCATTCAACAAAGGAACACTTTATACCTAATGTTGTTTCTATGTATTCACCACATGAGCAGATTTGAACAATTCTAGTAAAAATAGTTTGAGAACAGAAAGACCGTTGTGGAGTAGACAGACTGTTTGGGTAAATGTTGGACAGGAACTCTGCACTGCATACACACATACACATTCACTAAGTGTGTTTGTTGGTATTTCCTGTTAACGACCCTGCAGTTATTATGTTGGAATCTGACCAGCTACTGTTCCCACCCTCCCACACACTGAGTGTCTTTATGTTGCAAAAGAAAAACAAATAAAAAACATAACACGAAGCAGAGTTATGTTCTCTCCTCTGAGTTTATTATTGTCTGATATCACCTGGGTGTCCACAAACACCACTGACAAGACAAGCATAGGCAAACTGTGTTTAAATATTCCTTTAACATTGTGTATGTGATGTTCCGCAGTGGTTTGAAGTAGCTTCTGGACGGTGCCATCTTTCGCCCTTGGAACCAGGAGTTTGGAGAAGGAGAAGGGTCCAGCTGCAGACCTCACTTCTGAGGCCCCCCAAGTAGTGAATCAGAGGAGACTAGGGTCCCAGATGTGAGACAGTCAGTTGGAGCCTCAGATGTGAAGGTGCCTCACTTCCTTTTCAAACAAAACAAAATATGCTGCTTCTTTTATGGCTCTATTTAACTCCTTTACAAATGTAATTAACTGTCTTTTTGTGTAAAAATAACAAAAATAAAATTAAATAAATCCACACATGGAGAGTCATTTTCCGGCGCTACTGGGCAGATGTAACATTAGATCTTAGTCTTCAGCCTTTACGACCTGTGTACAGAGCTATTCACATTGGCTAATGTTAACTACAGTGCACTCATAGCTGTTAACCACTATTATGGTACTTTAAGTTATGATATTGATTAACTTTAAGTGATAGTACCCATTTATATTACAACTATGTGGTCAGTTCATCCAAACAAAGCCCACATGTAAATTTGACATGCTAACAGTTATAAAGTCATGGACTAAAACTACAAACTAAAACTCTACACATTTCACTGATGTCAGCCTCTTGCTAAATAATAAATTAAATAAAGACTTAAAGTTATGTTTAAAGCTTCATCCATATATAAAAGCAGTGAAATACCCACCAGAGATAAGATCTGGTAGCCTTTATAATTAGCCAGCTTTGTTTTGTATATACACCAACTTAATGAATCGAAAACAGTCCTTGTCATTCTATAATGATGTGAACGTGCCTTAACAAGGGTTTTGTGTGTCTAACAAATCTTATTCCTGAAGTAAACCCAATGACTGTTGTTCCCTGTAATGCTTCCACTGAGGTCACTGTGAACCTCCCACTCAGCCTGTAATGAGGAGGTCAGAGGTCAGGGCAGACAGTAGTTGGACAAGAGGACAGAAGATGTGAAGCAGATAAACTGCTGCAGTGAGACAAGAGCTGTCAGTCTGTCGGGATAAAATCCAGTGACACCCATTAAAACAGAACATCCAGTAAAAGACGTTTCTCAGATACAGAAAGCTGCAGGTGTGATGTCAGTCATCCACTCGTCACGTGCTACTTGAGTGTGTAAATTTGCTGACAGCTAACACCTCTGATACTTCCTCTGTTCTCTTTCGTTTCCCTCTCTTTCACAGTGCTGAGAGTACTTTCACACTAAACCAGTTCAAAACATCTCTCCAGTTCTCCACCGGGGAGATGAAACAGCATTTTTCTGCCTCCAAACAAAGCTTTTCCAGTGATGACTATCCTGGGAGGGTGGAGACACGTGTGACAGCAGAGTTAAGACTTTAGGACTCAATGTGAATAATGATTTTAAATGTCACTGTAGCCAAGTATAAAAGCTGTTATCAGGAACCTTAATTTATGTTGTCAGATGACACTGCAAATAAAAATAATTTGTACTTACCACAGCAGCTTGGAAATTACTGCTGCTGCTGCTGTTGAGCCATATTTAAATGACTAATTAATGTTTAGCTGAAACAGAAAAATCTGTAAATGAGAAGAACTATCACTGTATTTTGTGATGTTTAGTGTCTTAAAACACAGTGTTGGTGATCACAGAAAGGAGGAGGACATAGGACAGAGGTTAAACAGGCTTGCTTGCCCTGTCTGTAGCAGAATATGTGAAGTAAATCTACATCACCCACTGACTGAAGCAAACAAATGAGACTGTCAACTCATTTGTGTTTATTTTGTTGTCATACTGTGTGCATCTTTTTGCTAATTTGTGCCCATTTTATGTCTAATTTCCAACTATTTGTGGTCATTTTGTGTCTTTTTCTGGTAAGTTTCTGACTTAATTCTGACACTTTCAAACAAGAAACATACACATTTACTTGATAAAGAGGCTCTGGGTCCTGGAACCCCGGGGCCTAGCCCAGTAGGCCTGTTCAGTAATCCATCCATGATATGAGCACATCTGTGGTGTATGTGCGTGTCCATCCGAAGGCACGCAGACACCATGAGTTGACCTTAAGAGCTGGTTTATCATCTCTCAAAGCTAATAGGTGTATGTAAGACAGGCTGTCTGAGCATATCATAAAGTGAATAGTTGCTCCGAATTGCCACATGGTTCAGTTATCATGCAGACAAATTGTTGAAGTTCATACTAAGACATTTGCTCTGGTAAAACACTGCAAAGAGATGTGTTGGCAGGCCAATTAAACATGATCTGCAATGTCCCTTTTATATATTTACAGCTTATTAGAGTTCAAAACACAGTACAGTGGTATGTAATGCTTGTAGACAGGATATTTTAAGTTACATACAGTACAGCAGAAATACAACATTCACAAACAAATGAAAGAAGAGAGCTACAGAGTGAAGTCCAATGCCTTACTCCTCTCTCGCCTCTGCACAGCTGCTAATCACCATATGAAGTGGATGTGTATTATTGCATTATAGGTTTCAAGTTCAACAGAATTGGCTGCCTAAATCTTCTAAATTAAAACCCCACAGGGGGGTTTCCCAACACTATCAGACCATCTGAAATGGTTTGGAGGGAGTATAAGGTTTAATGGCTGTTAAGGGAGGTTATATCTAATAAACTGAAGTGTGTGGTACTAAAGAAGAAGTGAGAAAATACATTTGATCTACGAGTCTTTGTCACGTCAGGGGAAACTGAAGTGTTATGCTAAATGCTGATTTTTGCAGTTTTTACAGATGTGGAGGAGTGAGTCTGTTTATCGAGAAAATTTTGTCAGTACACCCACTGGGGTTAGCAGCTAGCAATCATGAACATTCACACACACACACACACACA
>JAUBNQ010000013.1:5885914-5908631 GCA_032353495.1 Ctenopoma kingsleyae
TTACAGTGACATCTCCCCGTGCGGTGATTTGTCCTGAGATTTGCTGACATTCATATTTTGTACACAATAAATTTGTCGCGCATGTCAGCACTGTCTGGCACATCATTTGCGAACCTTGTGTGTGAAGCTATTTTCATGGAGATACTGGTTGTGACTTTGCCAATGGGATTAAATTCTAATTTTGTTTGTGTTTTATAATAAAAACTGATACAAAGGGACTTGTCCAAGTGATTTACCCATGATAAACAAACTTAGGGCCTCTGGAGCATGAAACGTTGATTACAGCTGTAGCTTCAGAAGGTATTCAAACCCATTAATTTTTTTGGTAAACTTTGTGTTGTGTAGAAGGAGCAGGTGCAGCTTCTGAGTCTCCTTTGTTAAAGTCTCTGCATGGTTCTCACACCTGGATTAAATGCTGAAAGATGAAGTGTCACCGTGGCCTCAGGTCTCCTGCCCTCTGAAGCACGTTTTCTCTGGATGTGACTGCATTCATCATTCTCTCAATCCGGACAAAGTCTCTGTCCCTGCTGCTGAGAAACCTCCTCACTGTTATTAACAGGTGACAAGCACGAAACACATTTTGAAGTTCTGCCGGAGTGACCGTTGGGTTCTTGCTCATCGGCCTGAGCGACGTCCTTTTTGTCTGGTTCCTCAGTGTCACTGGACAGTCAGCTGCAAGAGTCCTGGTGGTTTCAAACTTACACGGAGTCCACAGAGGACAGAGCTTTAGAAATGATTTTATGTTGTCATGCAGGTCTACAGGTATTTCAGCTTCACAGCTTGGATTGTGTCCTGATTCACAAAGTGAATTGTGGGATCTTTATAAACTGTCCAATCAGATCAAATTACCAAAGGTGGAGTCCAGTCAGGGTGCAGCCACATTTCAAGCCAAAGCAAAAGGTGACTTTGATGCCTCTTTTAAATAGTCTGAATAAGTTAATTTGAACATTTGTCCTCTACTGTTTGGCACCAAAATGAATAACTGTTGGACGTCCAAGTAAAAATGAGACACAGGCAAGATTCCATGTTCTTTATTTGCTAAGGGCGCAATGCTTTTTTTTTTGTTATATTTCTGTGCACAAAAAACCTCACAAAGTGAAAGTCCACATCGCGACTGTAGCTCCAGAATTCAACGTCACACCATGGCCAAAACAAAAGTCGGCAAAAAACAGGGCGCAGAACTCTGTACAGTCAATATCTTCTTTAAAAATAACACAAGGACAAAAATGTTCCTCTTAAATCAAATTCTATTTTTAGTGAAATACAACAAAATAAATTCTATAAAATAAGAGCAAAATATTTAAATATAATATGGTGGGCAGAATATTTTCATTTGCAGGAGTATTTGGTATGTTTTAGACAAAAAAAAAAATTCAAAAAATACACGCATTCAAGTTACCAATTAAATACAGTATTTACTGATGTTTACCTTTTACTCCTACAGAATTACAAGTTAGCTCAAGTTGCAACATGACTAACCAGCCGCTATTCTTACGGTACAACCCTGCTGTGGAACCTGTTCTCCACGGAGCGAGACGGCAAAGGGCTCGCTGCCGCCCAGGATCACTCGCTTCATCCCGAACCAGCAGCCAGACGCCAAACCTGACCGGCTCCATGGCAGAGAGGAAGCCAATGGGCAACAAGTCTGTCTACAACTAGGCTCTATTGAAGAGACAGAAGCAAACCACACAGTCTATTATACACCAGTTAGCCCAGTGCAGCAATTCTGTTGCATATGTGTTTCATTTTTCAGAATTCCTATAGATGAAAGCTAAGCTGTCTATCCCACCAAGACTGACTGCCAAATATGAAGTTGGAGGGTTATAATGTGCAATTGAAAAGCCACTTTTTCATACACTTGTTCAAAATATCGCCCTCGTTGTAGATAGGGTAGATGAGTAGAAAAAAAAAAAAAAAGAACAAAAACAGAGAAACCTAAAGGGTAACAACACCCTCTCTGGAGATGTGGATTAAGAACAGCTTCAGGTTGTTATGTTCACAAGTCTTCCCTTGGGCTACACTATTCTGGTGAGAAGCCATGCTAAATGTTACAGCATATTAACTAGAGCTTCAAAAAGGATTGAATTAATTACCAGAACAAATAAAACAAAACAAAAAAAAAAAAAAAAGAAAAGAAAGAAAGGCAATGAGTCTCAGAACAATGTTGCATCACTGCTTTTTCACATCAACCAAACACCGTAAAAGTCCACCCAACCATTCCATATCTCACACTAAAACCAACCACAGCTTGTGAGTTGATTTGGCATGGGTCATAAGGTTGCCAAGGAGCTTAAGAATAATAATATTAATTATGATAACAATGCGTCCTTCTACAGTTGAATGACCAGTAACCGTCCGATGGCAGAACAAACTTTACTGCTGAGTATGGGTGATAAAACAAAGAGGAGTTGTTGTCTTCTTACAGTTTTTTTTGGGCATTTTTCTTATTTATAATATCCGTTTTTCTTTTTCATAATATCTGCAACATCTCCCAACAGCAAACCACACAGAGTTATGCTACTGGGGGATCTGAACAGTCAAAAACATTAACATACTATGTACACCTTTTCGTCATGTAGACAAGCGCATCAGCATCGTCAGCTCTGGGTAAATTTGTTTTTATTTAGTAGAACTCTTATCCACTCCCTCGCCTCTGCAGCCGCCGGCAGGCCCCCTGTCACACGATCAGGCAGCCCCAGGCCAGGGAAGAGCACCTCCCTCACGCTGACGGGAAGGAGAAGCGGCGTGGACAGGGGATGGAGAGGCCTGGCTCTGCCCTGTCCTGGGACCAGAGAGAGGGGGAGAGAGAGAGAGAGAAAGAGAGGCCCGACGAGAAGCTCTGTTGACCGAGGGATGAGAGGAAGGAGAGCGGGACGATGGAGGCTCGAGGCACAGCAGAGGGGGAGGGATGTTACTCCTTAGGCAGGGCAGTCGCTGGGGAAGAGGTGGGGTTGGGGGCGACCTCCTCGGTGCTCTCCCAGTTCTCTTGTGCTCGGGGGCCTGTGCCAGGAGTAGGACCAGGTGCTGGGGTGGGGGTCTGGGTGGGACCTGGAGTCGGGGCAGAGGCCGGACCGGGGCGCTGGGGGTTGTTCATGTGCTGAGCAGCGGGCCCGGTGTACGGCTGCCCATGGGGGTGGTTGTTCTGTTCAGGAGGAAAAGAGGAGAAAATTCAGATTATAACAGTCACACTTAGATCAGATTAAAGTCTCGACTCTGTGGTGGCCAAACCATGTGGGAAAATAATGGCTCACGCTGTCGTCTTGGAATATGCCCGTACACAAGAAAAAAAAAAATCCATTGACAGAAAAACATGCAGGTACCGCAGCTGACCAGTGGATTTGCTTAGTGAAATCCAGGTGGTGACCTTTTTTTAGCCTGGCAGTGAATTAAATACTTCAATGATCATTACACAGCAGCCATAATGGACACAAAATCTGTGTTTGTACTAATATAATCCAAAGTTTAAGTTTGCAACTGTTTTTCAAGAATGTAAATCTGTAGTGAAGAGAACATTTCTTTTGGGCTGAGAGGTACCAACATGCTACAGTCAATGAACAATCCAGACAGATGGACTGATGCGCTTCAAATAGTAGTTGATAAAAATAAAAAAACTGCCAGCTTCATCTCCAAATGATTACAATCCTGTATCGGTGATATTCTGTTAGCTCTGATCTTAATGTCTAAGGACTGCTAACCAAACAGAGGCCGTGTCCACTCAAACGGAGAAGGATTACTGCTCCTCCTAAAAGAACAACGGTTTGAAGGAGATTGTTTCTCCTCACGAGGAAGAAAAACTAATCTAACGTGTCATGAGAGTTAGATAAGGTAGCTGCACACACACCGACTCAAAAACATCAAGCAAGACTGAAAGTTTTAATAGAAGCTGCAAATTTTTTTTTAATCTTGTTTTAAAAACTGAGCGAATGCAACATATTCTCCACCCTTTTCCTCATTTATACACTGAACTACAATAATACACTTTATGGGAACGGATGAAAGCTGTAACATGGTTTAATTTAGCATTTATATGCAATAAATGAATAAATCCTCTGTAAAACATGAGGTTATAAGGACATTTTAATTGTTTATTAATGTGTTTACATATAGATTAATAAACCATTACATCTGCGTTCATCTGAACTAGAGTCTGTTATAAAGCAGGGAAACAAGTTAATGTTTAAACATCATGAAAAAATGCATGTAAATACAGTTGAAAAGTTGTTTATTTGTTCCTCGTAGTGCTGTCTCACCACAAAGTGACTAAACTTTGAGTGTTAGCACTCAGGCACAAAATAACACTAACGGGAAGAGGTATTTGTTGCCATGGTTTCTGGCTTTATTCATGTCTAATATAAAAAACGGAAACTGACACCACTTCCGTGTTCCTGCACAAACCGTAAATGTGACAAGGTGAAAGAAAGGTCATTTAAAGACCACGGGTGTTTGACACTGTACCTGCTGAAACTGGGCATTTCCAGGAGAATGTGGGTACAGAGACGTGTCCTCGGGTGGGGAAGTGTCTTGATCATCAGGTGCTTCCTGCTCATCCGGCTCCTAGCGGATGTGAGATAAATGATCACAGATTCATTTGCAGATCCACAGAAGATTTGAATTTTTAAAAACACACACACACACATATGTCTAGAGCAGCTTTTGAGTTTGAACAGTGGGCTTTATTGTCAGCTTTCAGTGTGAATTGGTTGTGTGAGAAAGTCAAATTTCCAACTGTGTCATGTTGTCAAGTAAATGAGGTTTAAATGAGATTTGATTATGTGTGTGGGAGGATTCTACACCTGAGCGCATCCTCTCAGCGCGAGAGCTGCTGGCAGCTTCATTAGAAACAGATCTAACAGAAGGTGAACCTCTCCACTGTGAAGGTTATTACAGTGGGCCATTTTCAAAGGATAATGCTGCTGATAATGTATTTTTCTTTTGGAAAGTGGAATGTAAAAATAGAATAACACCAGGTCTGGAAAAGACCTATGTGAAAAATAAATTACATTTGCTTAACTTGTACAAATTAACACATTACAATATGGTGTAAAGTGAAACAACTAAATCCCTCTGTATTAACACATATAGATGTACATCCTCACAACTTTTTCAGTTCGTTATCTTGCTACAGATCTAACTTCATGTAAATAAAATGTGTCCTGGCTTTTCCCAAATAACACATGCATAATATTCTGTTTCTAACTTCCTGTTTGCATAATGTACTACTGTGAAGAGTAACTTACTTTAAATACACAGTATGTGCTATAACAGCACAATGGGAAATCATAGATCTTACTTAAGAGTTTAAATCTCACAGCTAAATTACTGTAAGTAGTTCTGATTACAATAGAATAATTGAGGCTAAGCGTTTTCAGATGCAGGTGAGTGGCATGACAGTCAGAGAACTGGCTAAAAGAGACCTAGACTGAGCTAGAGGATGAATCAGGGGGACTGAACAACAGGACTACAAAGATCTGTTCACTGTGTGCAGCTGCATAAAACGATTTCTAATTTTACACTGTTACAGAAACAGTGTAAAGTGTTAACTGTGTTGGAGGCCTAAACTCTGGTTCAATGCTTCTCTGCTTATTATTAAATTACATTTTGTTTAATTTCCTTCCTTTATGTTGTGGTGCCTGGAAATACTGACCTTCCCTGGGCTTCCCTGAGTACACTTGAGCTGTGTATGGAATATTACAGGAGAAGTGTGTCATTTGACTGGATTTGTCAACATAAAAATACAAGTAACTTATTTTAAGTGGAAAAAAAATAGAAGATATTTGTATGCATTGTGAACTTCAGCCATAAAACAATACAAAACATACTCAGCATAGTAAATATAATTGCTGTAACTTAGTGTGGCCATCATTTATACTTGGGTGTGACAATTAACTGACAAATTTCTACTAAATGTGAGATTCTGTCTATAATTATTCAAATGTCAGAAAATACAACAGCTTTAAAAACAAAACATTCAATGCTACTACATATGTACACCCAGTTAAACACTTGTTGCTTGTGTTGACGTGATGTGGTACACATCAGCAACTTGGACCCTGAGTTTTATTCAGGTCACTTTCAACATCTGGCCTTTTTGATTCTATCTGAAAACAACAGAAACAATCCCTAAAACTGTAACATTATGTGAACGTGAAATTAGACAAAGTGTGTGTATGTGCGTAAAGGGTACAGTGTCACTGTCATTACCTCCTCAGGACAGAGTTCACAGGCCTTGGCCAGCGTCATACGTGCACTGTGCGAACGCTCCAGGAAATATCCGTTGGAGGTCTCGTTGCTCTGAACAGGAGGAGACCAGTTGTTGTAGGTGTACTGGGGATTCCCTGTGTATGGCCTCCTCTCCAGCTCGTCCCCTAACCATTCCACTGCCCACGTCCACTTTCGTTTCAGGTCACCGTTACTCTGTACACACATGGAGAACATGCCGATTAGCAGGTAAGGCTGGTGTTTGTGTGAATGTGAATATTGGGGGGTGAGAGAGATGCTGGTGTTTTGCATTTTACATGTATAGTGTGATCTACAGTATAATCAATTAAACAACAGGACAGAGAGAGAATGAGTATTGTACCTGTAGGATTTGGTAAGCCACAGAGCAGTTGCTGAACAGGGCCACCATGCACTTAATGCATTGGTAGGCCCGCTTCTGGTAGTGGTTCTTAGAGCGCTGGATGGTGTCAAATAGCCCATCTCTGTCATCAGGAATGCCCTTTAGCACATTGTGGATCCTGCAAGATCAAATAGAGAAAAGATTACAACTGTAATTAAACTAAGGACAACTCAACATCCATAATTTATCAAACAAATCAGTCTGACCTGTGTGTCTGCCACGAGTCCTCAATGAGCAAAATTTGTAGCAGCAAGTCCAGGTAAGGCCTCAGCTCGTAGGTGTAGGAGTACGCCACCTGCAGACACACAATACATGTACAACTGAACATAGGTTCTTTGGAATACATCAAGTAAGGTACCTGGCCTACAGGGTGTACATTAAGAACATCCCGTTGGTCTAAAGAAGCTTTAGACATTTACCTGCCAGAGCAGCTCACTGAGCACAGTGGAAGAGAACTGGGGGTTCTCCCAGCAGCTGAAGCGAAGCAGCTTCACTGTCTCCTCAGAGTTGCTGCAGTCTTCAATGATTTTCTTCACGTAGCTGGTCCTCACAAAGAGGATTTCTGCCACTAGCTGCTGCAAAGGCATCACTGGGGCCGTCAGGTTGGTGTCCCCATACGGGTTAGGGAGAGGAGGATTACCTGGAAAAGACGGAGAGAAAGCTTAGAGTAACTAATCTCAAATACAGATATTAAAAGGCAACATTTTCATCAGACAGTGTCTTTCATTCTTCATCTCTGAAAGCCCTCAGCTCCAAGCCCTGCATGCACAACACAGAGGCTCAGAGTGGCAGGTTTGTCAGTCACTAAATCCTGAGCAAGGATGAAAATCCTCATTGGGCTCCACCACCTCTACAGGCAGTTTGACACATAATTACTGCCTCACATCAAAGTTTGTGTAATAGAAGACTAACATATGCTCACCATTAATGGAGGACTGCATGCGTGAAGAGACGTCACAGCAGCGGACCAGCTGGGAGACCACCGTGTAGAGCTTACCCAGCTCAGCATACTGGTACTTAATAGGAGGGCCTGGACCCTCATCCAGGGCAACCAACATGAACGTGGCAGGGACATTCAGCTTGAGCAGCTGGGTCTTTTCTGCCAGGCCTGTGAGGGTTAGTAAGAAAGAAAGGAGCATATAAATCCCCAAACAATTATATGTCTTGCCAGTTATGTTTTGCATAAACCATTCTTTTACAGTTCACTGAGAAACAGATGTACGTGATAGGTGGATGATGGCTGTGTATTCCTTACCCAGATTGGCATACATGACAAAGAGGTTGAAGTACTGTTGCAGGTGACGGCCGTGTTCAGAAACCTCTCTTCTAAGCAGGTTGAGTACAGCTCTCAACAGGTGGTCGCTTAGACTGAGGTTATCACAGCCCTGATATACAAACCGAGATTACAAAAAGGTTACATCAATCAAAAGTACAGGATGAGAAACCTCTCAGTGATAATAAAATATTGCCTTCCATCAAGTCCAAATAAAGAGATTTCCCACATAGGTCAGGTGAAGTCTAACCAACCTGAGTGGAGGGTCCAGGCGAAGCAGTGGGGGAAGGGCAGGGGCCGTCTTGCAGGGAGAAGTGAGCGATGAAGACAATGAGCTTTGCAAACGCACCACGGACCTCAGCGCTCGGGCACTCAAGTAGGTACTCGGAGAATCGGTTTGGGTAAGCAAACAGAACGTTGTGTGCAAACCAACAGCGTACATTCTTACTGTGTCTCAGCAGGATGCAGAGGGCGTCATACCTAGAGGGGAGGACAAGGTGAATATTTATAGAGAAGGACAAAACGGAAAGAAAACTTCAAAACACAGAGACAGGCAGAGCTTACCAGTCACTGGCAGGGCCCCGTACTACTTTCTTGGTGTGAAAACCTGTGCTGAAGAGGAACCTAGCAGCCAACTGAGCACTTATCATAGCAATCTCCTCTGCCTCTGGCAGAAGATGGTCTTGTCCTGATGAAAACAGCAATAGTTAACAAATCGCAGCAAATCACAAGCACATTTTTCAATACAATAACACGAGCTCATAACTGTCTGTCACTCAAAGAACAGAAAGTAAATAACTTATAAGGATATATATATACACACAGGCTACAAGTATTAGAGTAGTGACATGTTTTTCTTTGTTTTGTCTCTATAATCCAGCACAATGAATGTGAAATAAAACAATCACCATAAAAAGTTTATAAGGCAATTCTTCAGCTTCAAGGATGTTCATTCTAAATTTTTTTTCATTTGTCCTACAAACCATCCCTAATTTGAGGATTGTAAATACAATTTCTACATGGATGTAAAAACTAAAACTGAAAGGTGCCACTTCATTTCAAGTGTGCTGGAGTCAACAAAACATGTGATTGTCCTACTACTTACAGTCTGTTCTTACAGCAGACATAATGTATGACTGATAATAATGGAGGGTCAAAAGCTTTGTTATACAGGTTCAAGACATTTTGTATTTTCTAAAAGCATAAACTAAGATGAGACAAAAACTCAAAGCAATTCAGAAAATACTAAACCGATCAATTATCTCTCACAAGTCAATGAAGTTTCAGAAAACGTAAACCAGGCTCAGCATACTGGGCTGGAGGTGGATCATCTTCCTAGATTTATTGAGTTTTAGAACTTTGAATATAACCCTTTAAGGGTACTGGATATGCAGAGTCGACCGTGTTACAGCACAATGAAAACACATCACATGCCTCAGATTGTGTTGCTCTGACAGTCATGCAGAGGTAGAGACATAATTTGCTTATTTTGCCTTTCTCATTATTGTTGTGCATTTAAAACCCACAGAGCAGCACACACAGAAATGATGCGTACCTGGAGGAGGGTTTAAATAGACACTGTTACAGGTCAGAAGTTTTTTAATGAACTGGAAATATTCCAGGCTGTATTGCATTCGGTTGTGCATGAATTGGACGTTCTGTTTGCGGACGCTGCACTCGATGACACTAGGCATCTTGACCTGATGTGGCTTGGTGGAGGAGATGCTCAGCTCCGAGATGTATTTGACAAGCTCGCTGTCCTTGTCCAGTGAGTCCATACGCTCATAGAATAGGATGTAGGCATTCCACCAGCGCTTCTGCCTCCGGTAGGACATCCTTTTCATCATGTGATCAAACACCTCGCCCATGTATTCCCCTCCAAAGCACTGATTCTTCATCTCCTCCTCATCGTCCATCTTGCATTCGGTCACATCACCATCATCAAACTTATACCACCGGTTCTTCTCGCCATCACCCCCGTTCCTCTGGATTATGTAGGAGTAGTAGTGTCCGCCACTGGCCTGGCCTGAGTGGACCAGCACTCCCACCAGACGGTACTTAGAACTGCCTGGTGGTGTGGGTTCAGAGGGCTCATTCTGTTGGATCACCTGGTTCTCCGGGTTGACATCATCGCCCTCTAGTTTAGCTACACCTGCTACTGTGTAAGGTTCCATGTCCAACTCCCGGGGGAACTCAAAGTAGTCATTGAACTTGATGGCACACTCCCTCTCCCAGTCGTAGTCAAAGCGCTTCAGCTGGATGGCCAGAACTGGCGGCAGCTTCTTAATTAGCAGGCGCTTCACTGTATCCACCTGACAAGGGGGGCAAAGATTACAGATTAAATAACCTCTCTAATCCTTTCAATACATTTTTAAGTAAAGCACCACATGGGTGCTCAGTTCTCACCTTTTTATTACACTTCTCACAGTGGTAGGCATTGGCTCCCTCCAGCAAATCTCCTTTAACATATTGCTCCATGGAGTCCAACAGGTTTTGATGGTTTCTGATGTCTACGTTGAGGGTTGTGAACGACTCCTCACACTCATACCTGACAAAACAAACAACTGTTAAGAAAGAAGAACCCAAGGCAGGTACTGAAACCATTTCCAGTAACCAAGCTCAGGAAGAGAACAAACTGCATTCACCTGTGGGGACATCCCTGACAGATCTTCTGGTCAGCGAAGGACCCTCCCAGCACTTTGCTGAGCATGGCAGGGTGGCCAAGGGCTTTTAGAGCTTCATCCAGACTGTCCACTAAAGAGTTGAAAAACTCCAGTGCATCATGCTGCTCCCGCAAGTTCACTGGCTCACCCCATAACCTGAGAGTGGTGGAACAGATGAAAAGCAGATAAACTATTAGACATCTCTGACTGCTTAGAAGGCAAAATAGTCCGGTCAGAATTACTCTCAAAATACCTGAACTGTTTCCAGAATCCCCTCGGAACATAGTATTGTAGTCTAGATGCAGCCAGATGACCAAAGATGACCTGTAGGTGACGCAGTACGCCGATGTTGTACTCTTTCCTGTCTTCTGACTTACTGGAGGGCTTATCATCAAACTGGTGATGGTAGCTAAACACCTCATCACGAGGATCCACATTACTCTGAAGACAAAAGACATACAAGTAAAAAATAACTAACTACTTTTCTACTGTATGTCACTGAGGAAACAAAAAACAAAAAAACAGTCCAAATAATATTGAGATGATTTGTTTATATACGAGTCTCTAAAGCCATTTATTGCTCCTTGTAATTACGCTGCCCTCAGCTCCAAGCTCAGCCTACATAGCCTACTAGCCTGGAGTTAGCCATTTTGTCAGTCACTGGATGCTGAGAAAGGATGAACATCTTCATCGGGCAAACGCTGCAACACAAACTTGCACAGTACCTCATTCTCCTGCTTCTCATCCCCTGACATGTCGTCATCCACGTCAGTGCCTGTGCCCTCGATGGCCAGGATGCCATTGCGAATGGGAGGGATCATGTACAGCTGCTGGATGACGGAGTTCATATAACAGGTGGCTCCGGCATTCTTCAAACCTACAAAGCCTTTGGTGGGCCGTGGCCCCACCGGAGGTAAGTACTCCCACTCAGTCAATGTCTCACAACCTAGAGAGGCAGGGAAAGTAAAACACCTTCAAGCATACTGTAATTTAAAAACTGCCAGTGGAATCCATCAGTAACACTGCCACGTTTGTGTCTTCCTACCTAGGTAGTACATGTCAGTCAGAGTGTCAACTATTTGTTTGAGGTTGCGAACACAGCTGACAGCCAGTGCCACCAGGAGCTCAAAGCCAGCGTTGATTGAAGCAGGAGTGCTACACACTGGGATGGCCTGCTCCGTGGGAAATTCCCCACTCTTCATGTACTGTAGATAAACATTAGATGCTGGGAAGATGAAGTCATCGATCAGCTCCTAATGAAGAAAAGGACAAATTGGGGTTTAGTGATGTTTTAACAGAGGATGAGAGATTACTGTACAGGCTGTTTGTTGTACCTTAATGAGGTTTGCTCCTCCCTTCTCACAGCCTATGTAATACTTCTTCTCTGGCGTCTGGAAGGCTAGAAGCTCTTTGGTCACCCCAAGGTGGCCCTCCAGAATGGTCTCCTCCACACCTGTCTCTCCTGTCCTCTTAACCTCATCCTACAAAATGCAAAGATTGGATATCATCAATTCTTCCACAAGCTCAACTGTAAGACCAAAACAACAGAAGAACTCAAGCTGTCTTTTTTAATAGGGCATAATACAAATACAAAATATGGACAAAATATTTAAGACAGCTCATGAACATATTATTAACAGGCAGATTTACCCTTATCCGTTTCAGCCAGTCGATCTCATTGTTGAGCAGCACCTCAGCATTTGGCAGGTTGATGTTGCTGTTATAGGCATAGTTCAGCAGATGTCTGAGCAAAGTGAAGTAGTCCCCAGCATGTCTGGCTCGCTCCTTTGCTGTACTCTGTACACAGCCACGCACAATTTCAAATTAAGATCCTGTAAGCAGTGAACTACTAACATGTCTGATACTAATGATATATTATACACGAGCCATATTGCCACTCACCCCCAGCACGGTGAAAAGGAGGGTGATAAAGAAGAGAAGGGGTCGATGACCCATACAGCACCTAGTTGCCATCAGGAAAAACTGCTCCTGGGCCATCTGACGCACAGATCTGTTTAAGACAGATAACATCAACAGCATCATTATATTTAGTTAAATCTACAGGCTAAATCTTCAGTTTATTTATGATTCAGCAATTGGCTGGAAATCATAAAGATTCACTTACTTGCTATGGCAGTGTAGCAGCAAGTCTATGATGAAGGTCTGCCAAGCCTTCTCCTTACTGAGCGTGTCCAGAGCCGTGGGCATGAGGGCGAAACACAGTGTCATCACTTCCAGGGCCTCACAGCACACCTGCTCATCTTCTCCATCTGGTTCCTTAGCTGCATTTGTCTAACAGAAGAATAAGAATCATATTATGCAGAAATGGATAAAGCAGTGTAATTTTAAATCGCTAATGCCTTAAATGTCCACTAAGCCCGGCAAGTGCTCTTGGACTTTTGGTTGTTCCATTGTGGAATTCTGTGCTGCACAAGTGTCACTGCTTATGTTTCCTATTCATTATACCTGAGACGTTGTCTAACAGTGTTTTCTACATCTACGAAAACCTAAACAAAAAATTCTGAAGCATTCTAGGGCAACTGGACATTTACCTTCTCATATATCTTGCTGATTTCTTCATTGGAACTGAACACGAGCTGCACTGTCCCACAGCCAGATGCCCACACTATTTTCTGCACCGCTCGGATCACACAAATGTCTGGGATGTACTTCGATGCCTGGAAGAAATTCTGGTGAAAAAAAATAGTCCCATAAAATCTATTATAACAGATGATACCACTCAAAAAACACAGATATACATAATCTCATTAAATGGAAAATTGCTCAGTGGTATCTACATTTAGTCATTAACCTTTAATTATTAAATGCCATAAAAACGTCCTATGACTACTATATTACTATTACATATTGAGGTCATTGTTCCCTTAAATCTTCTGTTACCTCATCAGAAATCTGCTGGGCCAGGCGGATAGCTACATTGCGCAGCATGCATTCTGAGGCAGGGTTAGGGATGTTTTGCAGAGCACTCTGGAGAACCAGGGCCTGGTCATGAGTGGCCTGATTAATCTGTAGACAAAGCAGGTCAGGGGAGTGTGGAGAAAAGATGAAGACACATAAGTAGAAATATGGCAGTCTACTATTGAAGAAGTAGTCACACAGGTGCGTCTCTATGTGAGGTATGCATGTGGCCTAACCGGAGAGACAGGAATATTTCCCTCAGCAGTGGGCTGGCAGGCCTCAGCCACTGCCTTCACATGTCCAAAGCCCACAGCAGTCAGCAGGAGTTTGGCAATCTTCAGCGCATTGAGGTAAGCCCCACGCCGTGTCTCCATGTCTGCTGATGGGAGGAAGTTGTTCCTGGTGAGCATACTCAACACCAGGGGCAGCCCACCACTCTTTAGGAAGTTGTACTGGAAGTCACTGGCATCCTCGCCCAGAGTGGCACTGGCTGGCATCAGCAAAGCATAAACAACCTGGAACATGAGCAAGAATAGTGTGATCCATCTTATATCATTGCTCAGTAATAGGAAAAAAAAATAAATCACTGACTGTGACACATGGATTTCATGTTTAATTCACTGTAGTTTTTAACTAAGTAATCCTGCTCTGTGAGCCTGTATACACCACTATATGTCGGATTCATCGTGATAAGAATGCAGAAAATGTGGTTGTGGCAGATAATTATCACAGTCTGTGATGCACACTGACACTCACCTCAATGAGGTAGAGCACTTGTGAGGGTGAAGGGCCAAAGAAACGCGAGTCCAGTGAAGGACTGAGGCTGTTCTCTCCAAGCTTGGCATGGTCCAGACACACTGCTCTGAGATTCTCCACTGTAGTGTTATCTGATGCAAAAGCAAAAGCATTTAACTAACATTGCCTGTGTGCATTTGTTTATGTGTTTTGATCAAGTAAAATATTGTAAACACTGTTGCATGTGTACCTGGGGGCATGAGCTTCATGAGAACTCGAGCTCCATCTCTAAGCTGAGGCATGTTTAGGTTACAGCCCAAGTCAGCAACTTGCCACAGGAAGGAGATGTATCGCAAATGCAGCGACATAATCTGTAAAAAAGGATAGAAGGTGTTAGAGCATGGCTGCTAAACACACAGCAACCACACCTGTGTCATAAACTCAGGTGTTAAGACACAAAACAATGTTGACAGTTTCACACTGTGATTTTGACTTTGTAAGACATTATCACAGTAAGACAACTGATAAAAAAAGGTTAAGTATTATTCAAAGGATTGCTCCAGATTCTTGTTTCTCCTGCGTGGTGACACAATTAGTTCAAAATAATCACATTCTCAGACACAACACTGGTCACACATTTAATTACTTTAAATTGATAGCTTCCCAGTTGCTTTACAGTTGATTCAGTATCTGTGCTGCAAACTCACCACACCAGGAAGACAGCTTTCCACCTCAGGGTTGGGGCCGTCACTGTAGTGGTTGCCATGGTTACCAGGAGAGCCAGTGGATGAGTCAGATGAGCTGTCTGGGCTTGAGGGCATGTTGGCACTCACCTGGGTGAGCTTGGCTGTAATCAGCTATACAAAAAAAGATCACAGAGTGTGAGTAAATGTTCATCTAATGGACGGAAAACTATTGTGTACGTGGGTTAAACACACACGCACACACTTTGGATTTAAAACCTTACTTTCAACATGGCTGAGATGGCTAATATTTTAAGGCGTTATTGATAAATACTTTTTTCTTTTCTTTCTTTCTTTTCTTGTTTTCCACTAACATACCTGTCACATATTTAGCTGTGCAGAAATCTTGATTGATTTTATAAATGAACAGCGAAAAATAAACACACATGTACATGAAACACTGTACATCTGGAAGTTAAGCTAATGCTAGTATGGGCCTGGAAAACAAGTCCCTCTGCTGCACCCAGGCTTCCTTCTCCCTGCTCTGCTACACTCTACCTCTACCACACTCTGCCCATGTAGTTGTTATGAAATAAGAAATGAGAATGCTCCAAAACTTACTTAAAACAAAAATTCTCAAATTCATTGCAATGACGAGCCTCGGTCAAAAACTTTCATAAGCAGATGCACTTCTGCTAGTGCAGTACAATAAGGCCTTAATGGCACCTCTCCACATTAAGATGCATTAAGCAACATAGATAAAAAACAAAACACAAACATACTACAATATACTTTACATGCTATATCTTTAATAAGAATCATTTTTAGTGCAGGAGAAGAGCACATTCTCACCGTTTTGTCCTTCAAATTGAGCTGTCCAATCAGCTTCCTGTCATCAGCTGGGTCAACAACCTCTCCACCGATGAAGAGCTCTATCTTGGTATGTGCAGCATTAGCCTTGATCCTGTTTAGGATGCCACGCCGAACCGAGCCAATTGTGTCATTAGTGTGTGACCATATATCCAGGTCGTCAACCTGACGCCCCTGGTTGGGGAAACGGACGATCAATGTGATGTGCTTCCCACGGAAAGCTCTGCAAGAGAAGTGGAATATAGAAGTGAATCTTTTTGAGAGGAAAGAACATGGACATGCAAGTGAATGTCTCAACCATTTATTGTAATACACTGATGTCTTTCTGTTAGTGATTTTACCTGGACATGGGCAGTATAGTCCTTTCCTCATGGTAGTCACTGTCACACTCATTGATGTACTCTTTGAGCACAGTGAGAACTCGCACCATGCGGATGGCCTCCTGGCGAGCGCAGTTGATGCTGTCTTTGTCACCATCCAGCACACACAGTGTATCATAGGATGCCTTCAGACGGTCAAAACATGACTGGATGAAATCTTCATGAATTTCAACCTAAAAGGACAGTACAGAAAAGAGAATTACCTTCTCATTACAGGAAATGACTGACACATGAAACTTAGGAACCAGGAAAGAGAGATAATCAAAAGCCCATTAAATTTTCACTCTGACTGAAACAGAACAGACCCTGTACCTGATTGACTTGTAGTTTTGGTCCAAGGTTTGTGTAAATCTCTTTCAGCAGGTCTATGGCTCTGCTGGCGATGTCATCACTTCCTTGAATTACCACCTAGGAAGAGGAAGAAAATGACTATTTTCAAGCAGCACTCTCCATCATACTCACAGGTGAGAGTCCGACTGTCATGGACACAAGTCTGTGGAAGTTGAAAGCACTCAAAGGGGGAACCTCATTATTGACCACTCAGAGCACAGCAGGGGGAAGGACGCTATGTACTACAAGACTGGTACAAACGAAATGACACAACCCCTTAGTGTGGAAAGGAGGAGACACTTGTCAAATTTAACGAGTATAATGGGAATTGTACAACTCGGATGTGATGATGTGAAATTGCAGATTAATAATTTATTTGATCTTTCATTTGTGACATTCTCAGGTTTTCACACACTTTGGCTATGTTCACGTCACAGGCCTCAATTCTCAATTCATTTTGTTTTGATCAGACCGGATGTGTGTTGTGATAGTTCATATTCATGCATGGAAGTGACATGTAACATTGGTGTGAACAATGTTGAGGTCCTAAACTGTACAAATTAAACTGAACAGTAAGCCATGTGCCTACGTCATTTTTATTATTTGTGCAGAGAAATAAGCTAAACCCCACTGCAATAGTCACAAAGTGCAGTCCATTTTTTGCTTCAAGTTATGACGTATGCTGACAGCCTAGCCAATTAACTAGTGCAGAAACACACAGTACAACTAAACATATCAATAAAGTGGATGCCAAAGTGCATTGAACTCCTCAGTGTCTAAAATACACACAAACTTAAAAATTATTCAACCACAAGCTTTCAAAATCAGGCATAGATGTTATTTACAGAGTTGTCCTCAATATGACTGACCAGAGATCATAATTCCAGTCTTCAACACATTTAATTTCATTGCTAAAGGCAAAGTGAATGGCATGAAAAGGAGAGAGAAACGGATGAAAAGCTGTCTGTGATTGAACATTTGTTTGTATGTGCCTGGTGCAATAAAAACTCCTCACCCTCCAGAGGTAGTCCAAGCCTATAAGTTCCAAGTCATCCATCATGTAGGCCCTGCGCTTCGCCACCAGCTTTCCCTCCCTGCAGTTGACAGCCTTGAAGAACCTCTCAAAGCACTTCATGCCATTTTCTGTTAGAAGGGATGGGTCCAATTGCAGAACATTGTTCTCAAAAAAGTCCTTGTTGATATCTGGGTCCAGGTCTGGCTCATCACCCATCAGCTTGGAGTACCTATTGGTTGCCAGGACATGAACAGGGCATTCAGAACAGGCCTGTTTCCTGATTAATAAATGTAAAGCCAATATTAAGTAACAATTAAAATAGTACCATTTGAAGCAGGCTTCCCGGTCACACAGAAACACTGCATTCTCAGCTAGACACTTCCAGATCTGCTTGGCCTGAGGAGCACACAGCCACAGCTGGCCATCCTTTAGCAGGAACCTGGCAAAAAATGGGAAAAGAAAATCAATATCAGAGGGGTTAGAGAAATGTGCTTGTGTAGGTCACAGGTGATTCCAGCTTTGCATCATAATTGCTGTTGGTGTCACTGGGTGGTTCATCTGCTGTTGGAGCAACTTAGTGGACAATAGGCAAAACTAGGGATGTATTGTGCAGTTCTTACAAACAGTACTAGGTCTACATTGTAGTGCGCCATTGTCTTCACTACATCAGGATGCATAAATAGTTATTTTAAATGTTTATGCTCACAATGAAGAACTTGGAAAAAAAAATTGAGTAAATAATTGAGAGTAAAATGCAATGTGTGATTTTAAGAGTAAATATTCTGACTTCCAGCCAATTATCTTTGTGCCATTAATGAATGAAACCAAATCTTCTCTAATTGACCAGCTTTGTCTAAACTGATAGTAATTGCAAGGGTTAAGGCACTGGCAACTGATTATAGCTGATCTGAGCCAACATTATTCAAGTAATTTTACAGCAGAATACACTTTATTGTTTAAATGTTTTTCTATTCATAGTTCTAGGTTTTAGAAACTATAACACCATGGATATATTTGAGTACAAGTTGGTTAAGGTGAAGTTGTACCTCAGGAAATTGAGTCGTTCTTGTACTTCCTGGACATGGCTGTAGCGGCTTCCTGGCCTGACCGTCTGGGGATCAAACTCAGCCTGTTCTTCTATAAAAGTGACACATGTGACCAATGAGACTACAGACAGTGCACACCGCTGACACAAATGATGTTGCCTATGCAAATAAAATGTCTGACTAAATGTGCCATTTCTGGACGTGTTAAATGGGTAAAGTACCTTTGGAAAATTGCCTCATGGTTTCCATGTAGGCTGACAGATTCTCAGCCACCAGGGTGACCAGAGCGTGGTTATGCTGCAGCTGGTTGATCAGGTCATGGCGATAAAACACATGAGGACTTCTCTGGGTTTGACTAAAGAGAGGACAAGGTGGAAGAGTGGAGGATGTAAGGGGGGAAACAGATTTTAAGCGAGGAAGCAAAGACTGATACAGTGCGAATGAAGCTGACATTTTACACTTTTAGCAACATAATTTCAGATAAAGAAAACAGAGCATGACTGATTTCTCATGTGTTTCTATCTTGGGCATAAAGAAAGCAGCTTTTGGCATATTTGTGTTTGTGTATACTGTATGTATGACAAAGAATAACCAGCAGAGACGGTCATATCAATAAAGGACATTTCCTGCCTTTTTTCCACATAAATTGATGTTTCTGGCTTTAAAAAATGTGCAACATTCAAAAATAGCACCAATGACTATTTTATTTTGAAAACAAAGTGGCTCAGATTTATCAGAATGCTGCGGTAGCATTTTCTGTCCAGTTTAGCAATTAGTGCCTTAACTGTGCTGAACAGTACAACTACTACTTATTACATTGTAATGGTACTCCATTTCCCAAACACATATTAGTTGACAGTGACAAAGCATAACTTTGAATAAGTGGATCCAAGGCATGAAATACCCCTGATATTTTTGCATTGAATGATTTGAGCTGAAAGGAGCTGGCATCAAGAAGAATGGGGCTCCATCTCAAAGGACCTTTCATTCTGTTGTGTAGCTAACTAAATTAATTAATTTTGTGTTCTATACTAAATGCCTCTCAAAGTTTTCCATCAGATGGAGTTTAGCCAAAGATGTCCTTGCACACTGTTTGAGAATTGGCTTCCACGACCACACCTGGATATTATCTAAAGTGAAACTGTACTCAATATAAACAACCACTTTTACCTACAGCAATTTTCTACTCATACATCTTCATATCCACATAACATCTTACACCTAACTGCTTGTCTAACAATAAACAGCAATAATTGTAAAATGTATTATGTACACAGTCATACTAATTAGAGGTTATTGTATTTTAAATTATTATAATATACTATATAATATTTAGATATTTTGTTATAGATTAAGGGGATTAAAAGCTGTATTTTTGTTTAAGACTTTTTTCATGGCTTAAACATAATTTCAAGTGCTAAAAATATGGTAATAGATAAGCATTCTCCTGTGTAAAGGTTTTATAACAGCGAGGGAAGCATTTTATGTTAAACTTAAAGCTACATGCTAAGCTAGCATTCTGTCACAATCTCTTGATTGCATGTTGCACATGCATGGCCTTAAACAGCACCTTGAATAAGGAATCAGTCATTTGAGATGAAAACCCAAGAAAAATTGCTTGAGCAGATCCATGGCAGAGATTTACATTTTACATAGTGTATATTAAAAATGCCAAAGGGAAAGTTAGACTTGACGTAACATAGAAATAGGTAGAACCCTGAAATTGTTAGTTTAACTTACCCCACTAAGTTCGTTTGTATGTTAATTGGCATTTTCTTTCTGAAAAACAACAGGCATGTATGCTACAAATGTTCTACAGTGACTATTAAAAAACACTGCGTCAAATCAAAACATTTTATGATTAGTGTTGAACAATGTGATCAAATATATTTACAGTAATTTCATAGATTTGCATTGAAATGTTAAATTAACACTACTGTTTGCTAGGGTTGTATATGCTGGTTAAAATTTCTGTTGTTTAACTACTACAGCTCAGTGCAAACTTTACTCCTTATACTGTAATAGGCCTGTGGATATTTTGACATGTTACAGGTTTAAAAACCAGGTATAAACAAAAATAAATGAGAACTAAATTGAATTTATCAGCACCAGGTTACTGTGATTAGTAACACCTGTGACTTTCCCCACAATGAATTAGAATTTTAAAAAAAATGATATTAATGCAGATTTACTGAACTGTAACTTAGCAAGCTAACAGATTGACTAGCTGGTTGAGTTGAGGTTAAGCACAGACTAGAAGTGATCAAGACTAAACCCAAGTCTGATCTATCAACATAGCCCTGCACCAGTTTTCAACTGCAGTTACTGTTAACTTTGTTAAACCTTTCCACATTTGTGTGCCTGCTACAGTATCTCTGGTGTAAATATTATCTCTATGGACATCTGCACGCAGCCTAAAAATTTGTGTCCAGACCAACAGCAGTGACTGTGCACCAACTGTGCCAGTCTCAGACAAGTCAACTAGCCGCTCGTTTCATACATCGATGTTATGTTAATGTTTATTTCAATGTCCTTCACACTTAAACCAGTTACACATACTGCTTTATGTTTTTCCCCACAGGAACACTTCATGTTGTTGATTTCACTGTTAAGATGTTTTGCATTGAACATGTGTAAAAAAAAAATTGACACAAAACATTTTACATGCATTCCTAGAGTACAGATCCATCAGAAGGTGAATGGAAAGTATGAATTGGCCTTTACAGTAGAGTAAAGCAAAGACTGCACCTTTCAGCTCATTTCAGCGTACTCATTAAAAAAGGGGGAAGTCTTACAACCACACATGGGACATGCTTCAGAACATACACCAACAAAAGTGCGGTAGGTTAGAGCAAACTCTGGTTTAGAGAGATATTTAATTACTGTATTATATTAATGTAACGTTTGTGTGTATTGGCCAGTCTTGCTGGGAGCACTGAAGATTAAATAATACACTAGAATGAGTACAGAGAGAGATAATGTAATACTGTCTGAAGATTCTCAGTCGTGCAGGTCATGGTTATTCCAAAATCACTAATTCAGAAAGAAATTACCTCAAAAATAAACCAAATACAAAATTTTCTACCATAACCTTACCTGAGGTTTTGAGGAGCTTCTCCAAAGAGGCTACAGATTTCTCTGATTTGCTTCAGAGCAGGGATCACCCACTTGTCATTGGTTCGTAATTCCTCTATGAAGCGATCTATCCACTGGATCTTTTGTGTGTCTCTGTCCTGTGCACGAAAATATAATATCATCAGTATTTGGAGTTTAATGAGCTCGTCATCTGCTATTCTGCAAGACATTCACCAACAATAGCCCAACATGTACCTGCGAACAACTGTAATCCAATATCTTGATGTGGGCACTAAGAGCCTGGTCCATGATGTCTACGGGGACATCATCACTGTGTGCCAGGTTCCACAGCAGGTTGAGGACCTTGTGGGCCATCACACCATCCTTATCATCCTCAGCCAACCGCCGGATAAGTTCCAGCAGTTTTTCACGCTGCTTCTTGCTGGCATTGGTCCAGCTTGCCTGCAGAAGAGGAACATGTCCACAGGTTAGTATAGAAGGTACAACGGTGTGTTGTTCTGATTTAACACTGTAAGCGCAATTATTTATTACTAAGGCACAACCTAATGAAATGTATATTGTGTACAAAAAAGTCTTTAATCAATGACAGGCTGAATAAATAAATTCTTACTCACCTTGAAACAGTCAAAAAGATGATCAAGCTGCTCAGGTGAGAAGTCCCAAGCCAGCTTGGCCAGGAGGTCATGGACATTCTTCACAATGGCCTCATGCTTACCAGCCTGCAGATGTGCAGAACAACAACCCAAATTGTTGTGTTAAAAAAACCATCACCTGACCTCTCATCAGTGTCAGGGAATTATCAGAAAGATCAAGATTTTGTTTGGTTCTCTTTCACTTACAGCAAAATGAGCCCTGATTTGTACCATGTACTCTGACTGCATGTTCTCTTAAAATCTAACTTAACAAATTTATATTTTCACTTAAACGTAATATTGCTCTAGTTGTGGGGTGGTAAATCTAAAAGCAGTCATCATAGTTCATCAAGTTCATCTGAACATGAATAAAAGGCTTCAGGATGAAAAGTATTGGTCTCACAATCAATCCATTTGTTTTACTATAACCGGAATTTACTTTACTTTACTTTACTT
>JAUBNQ010000013.1:5911954-5938314 GCA_032353495.1 Ctenopoma kingsleyae
AATATAAGGCGCACTGTTGATTTTTGAGAAAAATATAGGCTTTTAAATGCGCCTTATGGTCCGAAAAATACGGTACTTTTTAGTGCAAAGCCCTCCTATGTTAGCTAAGGTTGAAAGCTCCACTGAGTCTGTTGCCATGATAACATGCTTTTTGCAAAAATCAAAATTAGACTAGTCATATATCATGGTCAATAATTCAAACATTGCATGGTGTTTGTTCCTGTTTTGTTCTCAAAAACTGAATGCTGTAATTGATGTTTCATTAGTATAATGTAACTGGAAATATGAGAAATACTATATTATTCATGGCTCTGCCCAGTTACCGTAAAGTCAAGCAAGCCTGGAGAGAGAGCATCTGCCACAGACAAAGTTTACATGAATCAGGAACAAATGATTTCTGAAAATAATCAGAGCATCTATGGATCATTAAAAAAAATAACGTACAAGTCTGTAATACACAAAAATAAGTTTTAAAAAAGCCTAGTCAGCGTTATTTTTAAGTATTGTTGACAGCTTATGTATGTGTCTGTCTCACTGCCTTTGTTGTGAAAAGGTTCAACAGATCTATCTCCCTAAACCATATAATAACAGCCAGCCTCAGCTACTTTGAACAAAAAGATCATCGATCACTGCTGGTGTTGCCTCTTTCCCTCAGCTCTGAACTCTAAGCTCAAAAACTAAACAGAAATTTACTGGGAAGATCCCAGTCTGAGAAAGATATAGACTGTATTTCCAACGAGAAACAGGCAGAGATGTCAAAGAATATGTAGAGATAAGACGACTATGCTGAGTCATGCCACCTGGTAATGACAGATTTTTGTCAGCCTTTCATGACACCTTTTCTCACCTCTATTTAAACCTGTACAGAGTACCTGTTGCGCTCTGTGGAAACTAAAAGCATGGTCAATTTCCAAATACGGTTTATCAGTGCAGGCTTTACATCTAAAATTTAATTTGTGTACATTGTATACAACAGCCATTTTTCTTTTCATAAAATCTGAAAAGTTCACATGACTCACATGAATCTCAAACTTCCAGCCACTGACTGCCTCATCTGTCAGGATCTTTGTGAAGGAAATGGTCAGACCATCTCGGAAAAACCTCTGGCATGCCTCACACTTCACATCCAGTCCTGCAAAGAAAGTCACTCATCAAGACTCATTTAAAACCACTGTTAAAAACATCAAGATTTAAGAGCATGAAGGATGTAAAAATATGAATCACAGGTGATCTGTAGATGGCAGACAGATATTCGTGTTTCCCCTACTATTATACAAGAGGGGAAGAACTTCTGTGTGCATTTCTACAGGTGTCTATAGGATTATTCACAATTATTAATTGCCCCCGACACAGATTCAGGATCGGTCAGAGTGTGACTTTAAATCATTTTGTGAACCGTTCCGCACGCTGTCCTTGTGTGCTGCCTGCATCCAAAATGTCTGCATATTTAAAATGCACAATAACTGCGGCAAAACTTGTGAAAGTATGGTGGCCGAGTTCAATCCAGAAAGTGAACAAAGGTTTGACGTGCGTCAGCGCTGGAGAAACAGAACAGGGGCTTAACACAGTATTCTGTGGGCCCTCAGAATACTGTCTTAATTTTGGCACCTGATTTTGATTTAGCTTTGAACTGCTGTTTACTAGGGTTAGCATGAGAGGAAAGGGTCATCGGACAACATTAATAAGCCCCCCCATCACCACTGTGATGAACAATCTGTATAGTTCAGTTTGCCTCAGAGTTGCTCTGAAAACACTGCAGGGAGGACATGAATGTCAGAAAGCATCTCAGATACAAAACTTTTATTCTATACATTCTTACCTTTTTTACTCAGGTCTATAGCAGCTTCCAAGAGGACTTCTAACTCTCCTTTTGGCAAAACTGGAACAACCCAACGAGGTCTGGGGGAAGTAATGAATGAACATGAATCAACAGAGAAAACATATTCATGTAAGAAGCATAAATATTTCATTAAAATGTCTACCTGCTCAGTTTACTTAGCTGTTAAATATATTCTGTTTGATTTGATCAAATTGAATGTTAAGCAATTCTTAAAAGGAGGCATAAAAAGTCAGTGGAGCAAAGTAAATTGTTTATACTAGAGCTTAGACTTTGTGCTTGTCACAAATTTTATAAACGGAATCAAAATGAAAAAGAAGAGGGTATCTGGACTAAAATCCAGGACTGCATGTTTTTCAAATTGTTCTAAATTATAGGAAGTCACAGTGCTGAAAAAGAGCTCTCCAAATATGGTGCCTCTGTGTCAGCAAGTAAGTAAAATACCTGTTGATCATATCATCTAGCTTGGCTAGGTCAGTGTGTGGAAAAGCAGGCTCCTCCTCTTCCAGCTGAGGGGGTCCATCCCCCTGGCCCTGCTCATCTGGTGGGCTCACTGGAGAGTTCTCATTAGATGAGTTAGGGGATGATGTCTGGAAAAATACAGTTAACCACCATCAGCAGGAGCAGCGGCAACACCTTTGCCTGTTAGTTAACTGACACTCACTGTCATATGATTAACTTAAACTTTAGTTTGTGTGTTCCTCTGGTCACTCTCTGTCAAGGTTGTGTGAGTACAATGGGGCATTTTTTATTGCTGGTATAAGTGGAGCGAACAAACGTCCAGATACAAATATGGCTTTATGCAGCTGATATAGCTCAATCCAAAAATAAAAATGAAAAAAGTCAAACTCATGACATCCTCAAAAGCATTACTTACTTTTATAACTAGGTATGCACTCTTGCATCTATGGCAAAAATCACAAAACAGAGATCCAGGGGGAAGTGAGTGTCAAAGCGAGACTCAAAGTTTTAACGCTGCTATACACACCTGTTTCTACAGTGACATATGCCAATGAAAAGCTAAACCCACTTCTTGCACATGGGTAGAATTTCTATTGTTCTGGTCACTAAGTGCACATGCATTGCAGGTGTAAAGAAGCAGGTGTCTCTCCTGAAAGCCTAACAAAGCCATTCAAATCCTCATTCTCATAGTATTTGTCATAGAAAGCAATGCTCTTTTCATCCTATCAACCAAGAGGAAACAAAAAGTGAGGGCTGACATGGTTGTTTTTAAAGTATAAATGCGTTAGTATGTGGGTGTATCTCTGCTTTGGAGATTTGGTGTTGTCAAATAGAAACTGTGAAAGGAAAGGTGTTAGAGAAACAAAGGGAAGCATGTGCATCTATGAATGTGCATTTAAACACCAGTGTTACCATTCCCTTCTCTATTCCTTTTCACATCTAACAAGTGTGTATGAACATCAGTGGTGGTGTGAGCATCTGTGTATAAGAGAGTAAAAGAGGGATACACACAGTCTAAAGAGATGCACAACAGAGAAATATGAAATGTGGGGGTGTGTGGTGAAGGCTCCTTCTGCTTGGCTGACCTACATAGGCAGCTTGCCTCTCACGTCTCACCACGGCTCATCTCTAACCAACACAGGCCTGCACATACACGCGTACAGAAACACACACATATCCTTTATCCATCACTCAAGAGGCTCTGTTCATTGATGCCTCGCCTTGACTTTCTTTCTCCCTCTTTTCCGCTCCCTCCTCCCCTCCCTTCTTGTCCCTTTGGGCATCTATGTGTGGTTAGGTACAGGCAATATCTGTTAAAAAACTGTGCTGCAGTATTTGGACTAACAAAAGAGAGACATTAAAAAAAACACTCTGTGCCTTCTCCCTTCACAGGTTAATTTAATTATGCGTCTACTGTCAGAAAGGAAGAGTAAAGTACATTGATTTAAAACAAACACAAAAGACTGAATTGGATTAAAGCATTGGCAATACAAGGACAAGAGCAAAAACATTCAATGCAAAAGACAAAAAATGAAGGTCATACACAATGGCCATTAACTGGAAAAATGATGCTGACCTGGTTCTGTGGCAGTGGAGGTTGGCTCTGAGCATCAGGTGCCTGGCCCTGGCCCTGACTGTCATTGCCCCCCACTGGAGAGCCACGCGTGGTGGCCGTCATGCTCGCCACAGGGCAGATCTTGGCAATCTTGGCCTCTTAGGGAGCGCTGGCCAGGAGGGAAATCACAGCCACCTCAGCTGTAGAGCAGAGGGAAGAGAGCCCAAATACACAAGAGAGGGACACAAGCACCTGGAGATCTGGATGTGCCGCTGAGACCATTGCATAACCTGGAGCGCGGAAGAGGGGTAAAGGTCAGAATTATCAGCTGGCTGGTTAAGTTACTTGTAATATACAGCCAAAATAGGTCAACAGATGATTATAATTTTGTTCTGCAGAAATGATCATTTAATTCACAATCATTCTAAAAGGGAGTTATGCAACTTAACAATTAAGTTTTGTTTTCAGAACTAAATTATTAATTACGATATTTTGATGAAGTTGTGAAGGTCTTATATGGATCACGGATTTAAATGTTATTAGATTCAGAATATCCAGTTCCAACCAAAAGTCTGTTCCTTACTCATTACACTTTATTTACACTTACAAAGTCAGCAACGGCATCATTTCACACTTAGAATTGCAGATATGGCTCTTTCACGTTCTTGCTTTTGTAAATTATAATGGAGATGTCTCAATGGTCAAATTATATTACTAACACAGACCTTTACATCAGTTTCTTGCACTCACTAAGTAAATTTGCCATCTATGAAACAACACCACTGTAGGTGGTGTCACTACTACTCTGACTAGCCTTACAATAAAAATGCTGCCACAAACTTGTTGCATCTCATAATAATAATAATAATAATATAATATAATAACAATAATAATAATAACAATAACAACAACAACAACAACAACAACAACAACAGGTGCAAAACTGGATGCCTTGAGACAAGAGGCTCCTCAATATTGTATTCTCACACATCGGCCAGACAAATCATTCTGACAAATTATCTAAACGACTTTATCACCAATATGCACTACCTGCATAAGAAATGTTTATGTAGACGCATGAATGTGGCAAGTCAAAGGCCAAAGTTGACACAGGAAGCTGGTATATAAACTGTGAAGTATGTTTAACACAGAAGATTTGGGGAAATACTGCTTACCACATTTCAATTTCTATTACAAACAGATTTGTCAGATATTTTTTATTTTTAAAAATTACATCCCAATAGTTAAAGAGCATACTATATAACTGCAAACGCCTCTGGTTACAGCACCTTTGTTGACCTTCTTAGGTTTGTCTCTTTCTATACCATGACTGACAACTACAGACATGACTGAAAAAAAATGCCTGCATGATGAACTATCTGCACACAATCTTTACCCTGTTGCCCGTTTGATCTCAGCAATTAATTTGTTCAGTGCAATGCCTTAATTATCAAGTAAACAAGAAAATAATAAATTTATCTTTATCTTTTAATAAAAAGTTAATTTAGCACTGGGTATAAACACCTGACTGATCAAGCATGCATGCCTTGGGTCACCAGCAGAAAAATTCAAATACTATTCTAAAATAAGCAACTAGGGGGTATTTATTAGTTCCTGTTTCTCACAACATCCAACACATAATAGAACTACAATCAATTAAAATTGAGGTTGAAGTGTTGGAAGATATAATTTGCCAAATTTAAATTCAATTTATGATTCGGTATGTTGAATTACATTACACAGTGGCTATGACTTATCCAGAGCAACTGCTGTGATAAAAGTAATAACTAAAAGAAAGAACTATAAAAATGAAGAAACAAGCCTTGGTGGATTTTAGACCCAGAAACATCTAGACAACATTTAGTGCAGATTATGTAAGTAAGCCAAATCAAAGCATGAGAATGTAAACATCAAGGACTATGACTGCTGCTGTTTTTAGCCTTTTAAAAGGCAATGACCAGACGTTACGGTTAGAGCAATCATCTTGTCTTGCAATCATGTGCCATACAGCAAGTTAACATTGGTGTACTAAACTGGTTGATGTCCATTATGATTGGGTAAAACAGTTAAACTGCAACAGTATTTTCTTGCTTTAAGGGTAGTGAAACTAGTTTGTTTCCTATTTTACAGGTGGTCCGTGACATTTGCTTCAGTACCAATAATTAACTTTGGAGCTGACTACTACTACAGATAGTACATTATATTATGATTACTAATAAAGAAGAAAATCTGGCTAGTGTCTGTGGCTTGCTAAGAACCAAATGTCATATCGTGTATCTTTAAGCTATTAGTGAAACCACTCTAGTTATCTGCTAATGGGGGACAGGGTGGGTTAATTTCATGACGCACCAAAAACATCATGTTGTGTCTTATCAACAGTGTTAAAAGTGGCACACACGTTAACGTTAACACAGGTGCAACTGCGGACATTCAGACTGAACCGGCTTTGAAACGTTAACGCTGGTGTTATTTTAAAAAACATCGGTCATGTAACATTATCTGTGTTGCTTTGGAATATCTTAAAAATCAGACAGTCCAGGTGCAAACACGGTGCACTGTGACATTACATTACTATCATTTCAAACCACCGCCGTAACTACGGTTAACAGCTGGTGGTTTAGTTAGTTAACGCCTGCTGCTAGCTAGCTGCGGCACTAACGTTAGGTTAGCCTACAAGGCGATCCGCCCAGACAGCAGAGCAGTGGAGGCCTTGTCGTCCAAAGCCCACTGCGCTGAAACACACAGGCCTCATTATTCGGTTGGGCCTGACGTTATGCTAGCTTAGCAAAGGTTGGCTACATAACTGGAGAGCTCAGTCAGTCACACAGAGACTTTGATTAATGACTAAAATCACTATCAATCTAACACCACTTTCCCCCGAGTTATTATTAACCAGCTTTCGCCATTAACATCAACTGTGCGAACGCCGAGAGACTTAACTAGTTTAACAGTTGGTGTTAGCTAGCCGTTAGCTTGCGTGCGAGCAAATACCCGAAGCTGCATTTAGCTAACGTTTGTATTTTTTTTGACAAGCCGCTTGCTGACATGACTCGACAACTAATTAGTTTTTCTATCTATTAGACGAATACCCTTCGATTAAAGTAGTTGTCGCTTTGCAGCCACTTACGCGTTCAAACTAAATTAAACTAGCTAGCTATCTTAGATAACGTTAAATGTTAGTGATAAGGGAGTCGTCTATTTCCTGAAATGTAACGTACTGATCTGACCTGTATCGTCTAACACTAGCTAAGTTATAACTTAGCTTGTTAAAACAAACAAAAAAAAAAAGGATATTTAAAGCACAAGTGATGCAAAAAGGTCAACGGCAGTGTATGTTTTATGAATCAATTGGTTAATAAATAAAAGACGCTTGATTGGATGATATAGCGAAATATCAGTAACTTGTAAACATAAGATGTTTAAAGGAAATGTTCCATCTCCGCCTGTAGACGGTGCCGGGGACTATTTGCAGGTAGCTAGCGCTAGCTCGGCTTCAGTGAATCTAGCGGCGTAAGCTAATCAGACTACACGTACTATTGACACCACGAATGGCCGTTTAATTGCGTTGACATTACCATTGATTAAATAAGCAGCAGCTTAAAAAGAAAAAAAACGCCAGCAACTAAACAACGCAAGTAAAACCAAATGCAGTTATGCTACCTTGCATCCACCACCACCAGCTGTAGCCAGCTAACAACCAGCAGCCAACGTACTGAGCTAGTTAGCTAACAACTCACCAGGAATTTGATATGACTTCCCCCTCTATTCACAGGCTACGTCCAGCCTTGAACGATGGTGTCGTCGTATCTTACATAAACGTGGCCTATATCTGTGACAGTTTTCGCAGGACACAAACCTGTTACTAGAAAGATCTAATTCCTACGTTTTTTCCTCCGCTTCTGGGTGTTTTTCCTGCGTCACCGGCGCGGTTACAGCCCCCCTAACTCTATCTAGTCCGATTTCTGGGGCTTGTCACTTCGGTCCCAGCAATCACTCACAACTTGAATCAGTTCAACATGGCGGAAGCGCAGTCGGGCACAAATGCTGCTCAGTAAAACCGGCCAGACGACGGTGTGAACTCCAATAGTCAGCGTTGTCGATGAACTAGTTTGCACTGCAACCGAGCGCAGCTCAGCAAACACAACACCCGGTGAATGGAAATGGCATAAAATCCCTCTCAATTTCGATAAGTGACTCCGGCTCCAACATGGACATCCAATCCGTAGTTTGATTAAAACCAGGCGATAAAAAGCAAAACAAGCTGACACACTTCACTATATCGCCTCCTATCGCACGGGGTGGTTAATTAGGTAATGCTTTAAAAAAAAAAAAGAAAAAAAAAGAAACACAAAACAGAAAGCAAGTTAATTGAACCGGAGACACAAACCGAGTCAGCACTTTTAGACAGGGAATGGTTAGTAAAAAATACAGAGAAGATATAAAAATAATGCAATCATCCAACCAGGCTATATCCCCAGGGAAACTGTGCTCATGAGGATTGTTAATTAAGGGTTACTTTCACAGTTTTTTCAAGTTCATACCCATACAGTCATCAGGTGCCCAAATAAACTTTGGAACTGGTTTGTCTTGCTGCAGTCGGTTCGCTTATTCATATAAAGCGCTGGATGTCACATAGCTATTTCTGTTTATGTCGCCATGTTGGCTTAAACAGTATGATTAAAGATGAATGGTACTAATATGAATTTCAACTTGTCAGAGTTTATTGTGCACTTCAATTCCAAATACACAGGACACTATATTGCAAAATTCAGTAGATTAAATATTTGAGATGCTTACAATTACAAAAACAAAACAGGAATTGACAGTATTAGGGACTGTAACGTTAGCCCCAGGTTGTGCATGTATCACCTGGCATTGGAGTCATAGAGCTGGTAAGCCCAACAATCAATACATTGCGTCATTTTTTAAATCTGAGAAGTTGTTTGACAACACTCACCCCTCTTGACTACTTAATCTGCTGGATATGATATTAAATATCTGGTCCGCCAGGTATACAAGGGGAGACGCAACATGTTATAAAATTAATGTTGTCATCTCAATAATTATTTAATTCAAACAGATGCTAAAGCTTAACAAAATGTCTACCCAGCATCTTGAGATTGCTGATGGCGCTGATTTTAAATGAATCAGACAGCTTCTGAAGTTGTATTCCGTGACAAATGGATTATAAATATTCAGATCTAGTTATGTATTTATCATATTTATTTAAGGTTAGAAGAGTCTAAGAGGATTCTGAAAAAAACTGGGGCAATTGTTCTCAAACCAAACATGATGGTTATAAATGATTGATTGGTTATTGATGGGTTGTCTTTATCTCTGTGACTGGAGTGTCAGTAATATATGATAGGCACAAGCTGATGTTACAGACCTACAAACAAGAAGCTGGCAGGAAATAGAGCTCGAAGGAGCACATTTAATTTATTACCATCGTCACTGGCAGCATTGTGGGATGATAAAAATATTTTCATCTCACTTGTATGTTATGTACAAACCTGATTCTTGGGATCACTTTGATATGCTATCATTTTAGTTTATCAGTCCACTCTGCCACACCTCTTGCATTATATGCTTCTGTGCACATAAATGCACAATAAACACTCCTCCTTGGAAGCCCCCAAAGTAGTCAGTGTATATAGGAACAATATGAGCCCTTTTTATGAGGTGTGAATGAGTAACAGTGCTGACTTCTATACTCCTTAGATGAGGCAGCAAAAACGGGGTGAATAGAAAGTACAGCATGGTCTGCTGTAGTGAATATGTAACGCAGTCCACCTTCCAGCCTGTGTTTTAGTCTTCCTGCCTTGACAGTTGTATTTGTGTTGCTTTAAAGAACGGTTTCCCATACTTTTCTTTACTATTACTATCTTTACGCTTAATATATTTAACTATGGAGTATTGCCATGCAAGGCACTTGGGAAACTTTGGTTTCAGTAACCTTTACAAGGATGATTCAGTGTGAACCAGAAGCGCCATGGATGAAGACAAAGAAATCAGTGGAAATTCGGAAAATCAAGAAGACATCATCTGGAGGAGCTTTTCATTTCTTTTCAGTTCATGCTTATTGCTGGTGCATGAATATGTGCAGTAGGTGCAATAGGGCTGCAGACAGGCCATGTGTACACAGATTTCTGGGCTGCATGTGCACGCCTTTAGAGAGTCCATCCTGACCCTCATCCACTGGGGTGATGACGATATTTATGTCACAGGTAGTGTAGCGGACACTTAGACGTGGAAAGTATGAACTGGCCTTAAGAGTATTTGTTAGCATCAGCGCCACATGACGTCATCGAGCTGGCAAATGCCTCCAGATAATGTCATCAGGACAGTCAAACATAACAGACACATGGGCAGGATGATAGATGTCAGGGAACGATCAAAAGCTACTGTTGGTAATTTAACAAGGTGATCTGAAGAAATCAGTCTCTAATGGACACTTAAAATATAACTTTAATATACACGTGTGCTGTTAGCTTCCCTGACAACGGTTGCTACAGTCGCCACCACATACGTATCCAGAATTTGGCTGAACCTAATAGTCCCCAAAATCAGGTCTATTACGGATCAGGATTTGGAGGGACCAGAATTTGGCTGAACGAAACTTTTAAAATTTAGCTAAATAATAAAAAAAAAAAAAACGGCTAAATTTGAAAACGAGCGTTGAGCGCCTTTAAGGGACGTATAACTTCCCCTTAGTAAAACATTAGAGAAAGAATGATGGCAGAAATCGTTATCGACAAACTGTCTGGTCCCCCGGTTACCACCAGCGACCTGTCTTGAGACACAGTCATGGGGACTCCTGTTTGACTCTCGCTCCTCCAGGCTCCGGTGTGGGTTTTCTAACCCGCCGGTTTAATGGTCATCATTTCCGAAAGCAAAGATGGCGGCTGAACGGCGTTGAGTCTTCTCTGTAACAAGTTACCCAATTCAGTGTATTAGTTGAGTTTTTTTTTTGCATAGCAAGGAAGCCAGGTCCGTGCCGATAAACTCGCCTGATCAAGGACATGTTGTGAGACTGCGAGGAATATCTTTTCGTAGAGAGTTGGCTACTACAACTCTTTAATTTCGGTTGTAGCATTGGGTGTGCCTCACCGTAGCTAACTATCGTTATTGTAAAATGGCTCCGGTGCAGATTGGTTCAGATGGGCAGCTCGTCCCACTCGGAGGTCCGGTGGTCTCGGGTCCGCAGCCACCACCACCCGGGGCCCCGGCTACCCAAGGGGTCCGACTGAGCCTGCTGATTGAGTTTCTTCTCCAGAGGACCTACCATGAAATCACACTGCTGGCGGAACTGTAAGTGTCGTTTTAGCCTTCTAGCTAGGCCTCAGAGCTAACTAGGCTAACTGGCGGGTTAATCAGCTAACAACTATATTAGAGGCTAAATTAGTGCCTACATTTGAAGCCATGAGATGCTTTTTGAAGTGATAGGATTAAAAAGTAGGTAGCACGTTTAACTACTTATTACTTACTACTTACTAACTAAATATTAGTGTTTTTGGGGTGTATAGTCCCTTTTCTCCCATAAGTGGACAGAAAACATTTTGCTGTAATTAATGCAGATTCATCAGGGATGCACAGTTTCCCATGACAATCAGTAGACATAAGCTTTGAGTGTCCTAAAATGCATTTAGGGTAACTGATCAGGTAATCTGTTGTGTTTTTATTCCAGACTTCCCAGAAAAGCAGACATGGAAAGGTATGTCTTTAAATTTAATTTGGTTTTTCTATTCACTTCCATCACACTCAGAAATTGTTTACCTTTTAACTTTATCTTGTGTTTCTTTTTTTAGAAAAATTGAGATTGTCCAGTTTGCCAGTCGTACCAGACAGCTATTTGTGCGCCTGCTGGCCCTGGTGAAATGGGCAAGCAATGCAGGGAAAGTGGAGAAGTGTGCGGTATGTTGTTGTTGTAAACAACTACACTTAGCTGTATTTGATTTAAGAGCAGCATCAAAGTTTGTCTTTTAAATATTTTCAAACCCAAAGTGCAAAATAAGAAAATTAATTTCTGAGCAGACTCTAGGGATACTGAAGACTATCCATCTAGATGGTCATCATAGAATCTAGATGGTCAAGTGTGGTACCTGTTAAAAATAGAAATTAGAAAAATCTGATGCTTGTAAAGATAAAAAAGTACCTGAATCTCTCTTTGTATTTTTAATGAAGAGTTGTTCTTATTTTCACTTCCTAATCATGTGTAAATTGATTTTCATAATATGCTTCAAATATACTTGTGTCCATGAGAGCACTAAATCGAACTCCAACTCTACCACGGTCACAGATGATTTCCAGCTTCCTCGACCAACAGACCATCCTGTTTGTGGATACAGCTGACAGGCTTGCATTGCTGGCCAGAGATGCCCTGGTACATGCCCGTTTGCCTAGCTTTGCTATCCCTTTCGCCATCGATGTTCTCACTACAGGGTCATACCCACGCTTGCCCACATGTATACGAGTAAGTTTGTTAATCTTCTTTCGGTGCATATTAAAGACTAGACTATATGTTATATGTATGTTATAAGATCAAAATATTGACTTCAGACAAATTTCTCCCTTGTACTTTGGTATGTCATGTGTTATTTCTGTGTCCATTTTGTAGGATAAAATCATTCCTCCAGATCCTATTACAAAGGCTGAGAAGCAAACCACTCTGAATCAGCTTAATCAGATTCTGCGACACCGCCTTGTCACTACAGACTTACCACCCCAGCTAGCAAACCTCACAGTTGGTAAATGGCTTTGGAGAATTTTAACACATAGCAATTTTTATAACTTCATTAACAGTTTGGTTTCAGCTTTGTTGCTCGTGAGTAGTGAGTTTTGTTTTGCTTGTGTGCATGTTTGTTTAGCTAATGGGCGTGTAAAGTTTCGTGTGGAAGGAGAGTTTGAGGCTACTTTGACCGTAATGGGAGATGACCCTGATATTCCATGGAGGCTGCTAAAGTTGGAGATTCTTGTAGAGGACAAAGAAACTGGAGGTATAGCATGCACTCATCCAGCTTTTATGCACACCACTGTACCACAGATAATATGCTTAATTGTTAATCTTTTCCCTTTCTCTCTGATCTGTTTTGTTCTGTTGCACCATTCCCGCACTCTGTCTATACCTCTCTTCCACCTATGCTGACAGATGGCCGAGCCTTGGTCCACAGTTTGCAGGTGAACTTTATCCATGAGTTGGTCCAGGCACGTCTGTGTGCAGATGAAAAACCACTGCAGGACATGTACAACTGCTTGCGTATCCTTTTTTTGTCTTCATTTGTCTATTTCCAGGCATTTTGTACAAAGTGTAGCTGCCCTGCCTGCAACCATTTGGCTTTTGTCCCAGGATGCTGTGAATTACCGCAGTAGGGTGGGAGTGTGTGTTGGAGCATATAGAGTATTGACTGGTTAAGCACATGAGTGCAGCATTCCAATTAGAAACACAGCTGCAGAATTGCATCCTTCTTAACCACCTGTTTTAAATTAATTATCAAACAACACAACTACCTTTTTGTTTGAAAGGGAAAGGGCAGCACTGTTCTCGCCTCAGCTCATCACTCACCCAGTTCATTTCACATGTAATTAATACCTTATGGTGTGTTTTAAGAATTGTGGATACTGAAATTAGAAAGCTTTTATGAGTCGATGCTTTTGAAAAAGGCTACAGCTAAACCTTATACAAAATGTACCATCATATCGGCATTAAAACAATCTCCAAACCTTTGTGCTGTCAGGTAGTGATATTTGTGCCATTCATCATGCTATTGTAATGCTTATGTTTAAAAATTATTAGACAGACGTCTCTTCTGTCTGTGGTAAAATGTAGAGGGGGAAACAAGTGCTTATTAGCATTCAAGCTAACATTAAAGACCCTAATCAAGCATGCGAGTTGAGCACAATCGTGCTAATCACAATGCTAATCAGTACATCTCTGCTTTGCCTCTCCCGTGCCACCGCTAGCAGTGCAGCTTACTGTGTGAAAGAGAGGTCTGTGTTGGGCACAAATAGCCCTTTTATCAACAAAGTGTATGTGTCCTGGGAATATGTGTGCATGTGTGTTTTGAATGTTAATGAAAAGATGTTGCTAATACTTTATCTCTCTTTACCTGGACTTGGTATTTTTCCACACTGTATTTTCTTTAACTGCATTGTTTCCAGACTCCTTCTGTCTGTCACTGCAGCTAGAGGTGCTCCACTCTCAGACCCTGATGCTGATTAGAGAGCGATGGGGAGATCTGGTGCAGGAGGAGAGATATGTGCCTGCCAAGTACCTCACACTCAGTGTTTGGAAGTAAGACTTGAAATTGCAGTTACATGAATAAACGCATATTGTTATACTTTGTAAATAACAATGATACCTGTATACTTTAAAAAATGTCTTCATACATTTACTTCTACTGTATAATTGTTCTTTTTTCTGTCTTCCTTTCATTTTGTTTCTCCAGCCAACAGGTTTTGGGTAGGAAAACCGGTACAGCGTCTGTACATAAAGTCACTATCAAGATTGACGAATCGGATGGATCTAAGCCACTGCAAATATCTCATGAACCTCCTCTCCCTGCCTGTGACTCCAAATTAATGGAGAGAGCTATGAAGGTAAAATGGACATGACAATATAATGTACAGGTTAGTATGGCTTATTGGACAAATACTGTACAATTTAATATTTGTTTTCTGTCACTCTAGATTGACCATCTGTCAGTGGAGAAGCTTCTGATCGACAGTGTGCATGCACAGTCCCATCAGAAACTACAGGAACTCAAGGCCATTCTAAAGGCCAGCAATCCTAGTGACAACTGTATGTATTTACTTTATGAGCTCATCTTTACCACCATTTGATACATACTTTGATTTTTTCTTTTACAGCAGCTGCAGCCTTTTGTGAATTGTTAAAGAGAACCACTGTTAAGGATGTGAAACTTTTTATTTTACTCTTTTTATGCCAAAGTATTTATTTGCAGGTGTTGTGGTCTTAAAGGATAGGTTCACAGTTTTTGAAGTCAGTTGTCCATAAGAACATTGCAAGAGGTTTTGCTTGCTGTTAATCATTTCTCTTGTTTAGACGCAACATTAGGAGATCACTCTCTAATGCAGTTCCACAACAAAAGTATTTTTTTTTTAATGTATGGTGTTTAGGGAGCACAGCAGGTAAATGTTAAGGAAAATGCAAAGAGGGACATTTTTACTAAAAAGTTTTAAACTGTGGAAGATACGTTAAGTGTACATTTTTGGGAGTGGTCATTGTTTACAGTGAAATTACTGTAAGAAGAATTTTTTTATAGTGAGCACAAACAGGAGACATTAAAGCATGAAAGCTGTTGCAATGTTCCTAAATTATATGAAAGCATCTTAAAATTATAATCAATTGCATGCTCAAAATTCATATTAGCCCCCCCCCATTCTCCTTCTGCATAACCATTGTCTTGAGACATTTGCATTATTGCACAGATATACTTAAGTATTGTTTGTTTATTTCAGCATTTATTGAGACTGCTTTACCTACACTTGTTATTCCAATACTTGAGCCCTGTGGTCGTTCAGAGTGCTTACATATTTTTGTGGATCTGCACTCCGGCATGTTCCAGCCCATGTTGTATGGATTAGGTAAGTGGGAGCCAACATTAACTCAAGAACTCTTTATTTGATCTTTGTCCATTGTGTAGATTCTAGTATGCTCAGCTCTGTAAACGTAAAACCCTGGGGTGTTCTTTCTCTAGATCAGTCCATGCTGGATGACATTGAAAAGACCATTAATGACGATATGAAGCGTATCATATCTTGGCTTCAGCAACTGAAGTAAGTAAACTTCTATCTCAAATGAATATGAGCATAAAGTATATATTCATAGCTCGCAGTATAATGTACTTTTTGGCACAGGGGAGAGCAGTAGCAGTTTGGTAAACGATGATGGAGCATAAATAGTCAACACTAGGAGCCCAAGTCTAACGCCTGCTTCCAGCTTCTGCTATTGCAGTCAGTAACTGTCAGTAGCAACACTTGGTTAAGCAAATAACAAGATGGGTGTTGAGATGAATTACCAGGGCTATTACAGTGTGTTCACACATCATTAAAAAGTATCTGGCTGTATCTGGCCTCTTATGAATCAGTAGTTCTGGCAGTGTGCTGTGTTGAGCACATAATTTACATGCATTGGATCTGACTGGACAGTTGCTTTCTGATGTTTCTGCAGCTGTCGGGCACACCAACAATGGTGGTGTTTTGCTTCCACACATCTTGTTTTGTGCTTGTAACTTCTTGGAGAAAACTGGGAAGCTGGAGACTTTATTGATCAGCTTGTCCTCCAACTTGTTTAATATTCCTTTGCATAATGAAATGGACTAGTAAACAACTCTGCAGTCAAGAAGGTTCCAACCGGCTTCCTACTTTCTCAACTTTCTTGTGTAGTGAGGCTGTGTAGCTTTTGATTCTGTATGTTTAAGCGACCTGTTAGAATTTTGTATTAGAGAACAGTTTGAATCCTGTGAGCAAGAGTATAAGATATGAGCTCTTTCATTATGAGTCTGACTCTTTCTTTCCTTCTGGCCAGGTTCTGGTTGGGGGAGCAGCGTTGCCGACAGTCTGTGAAGCACCTTCCCACTGTGTCTACTGATGTCCTGCACCTCTCCAATTCAGCCTCTCACCCCGTTGGCAACTTGTCCAAACACAAACTTTTCATCAAACTCACACGCCTCCCGCAGTATTACATTGTAAGAGTTCTTCAACTGACATGTTGGTGAAAAGAACTGAACTGAAAAAAATCACTAAGAAGTTCCCATTTACTTTCCTTATTATGTCCCTCTGTCAATCTCAATTTTAAAGCTTTCTCTTTTCTTCTTATCTCCTTTTTGTAGGTGGTAGAAATGCTTGAAGTGCCTAGCTGTCCCACTGCATTACAGTACAAGTACTCTTTCCTGTCCGTGTCTCAATTGGAAGGAGAAGATGGACCCATGTGTGCACAACTTTTACAACATTTCAAACCCAACCTCAAACATCTTGTCCAGGACACTACAACAGGGAAAGTGGCTCGACCTGGGACAAAGAGAAAGGTACTCGGTGCTGTAGTAGTTACAGAAATGAATGGTAGTGGTGCTGTCCTAGACAGTTTTAACCAAGCTGAGAATATGTTGTGGGCAATGTAAATAATAAATGCTCTGCTCATGCACACTCAAAAGTTGTTTACAACCACTAACAAAGACCTATACAGTGAAAATGTTCCAGCCATAATGTTTCTGTCTGACAGTATTATAAAATGCTCCAGTTTTGGTGTGGAGCATTTTGCAACATAACCACCTATTGTTCAAGAATAAATCCTACTTTTGTGTCCAGGTGGATATATAAAGGCAAATAAATGTGCTTCTAATGTGGAGTCCTTGTTGTTCTGTAGATATCTGGAGAGCAGACGGATCCAGAGCCAAAGAAGCCCAAACGGTCTGGGGAAATGTGTGCCTTCAACAAGGAGCTTGCTCACCTAGTGGCGATGTGTGACACCAACATGCCTTTTATTGGTCTCAGAACGGAGGTAAGTCAATCTGCTGTTGTATTTAAAAACTGCAGATATAGGAATCCTACTCTTGTGATTTCAGCTAATGATGCATATCTCTTCCTGCCTGTCTTGGATTAGCTGTCCAACATGGAGATTCCTAACCAAGGTGTACAAGTGGAGGGAGATGGCAGCAGTCATGCAATACGTCTACTAAAGTAATGCATAGAGCTATAAACCCACACACGCTTTTATGCACACATACTTTAAACTATGATAAACTTTGCCACAAAACCACTGTGACTACAGTGTCTTTTTTTTGTTTGGCAGGATTCCTCCATGTAAAGGAGTAGGAGAGGAGACCAGGAGAGCCTTAGAGCGGTCTCTTCTGGATTGTACCTTCCGCTTGCAGGGCAGGAACAACCGAACATGGGTTGCTGAACTTGTTCTGGCCAACTGCCCTCTCAACAGCACACACAGCAAGGAGCAAGGTATACATGAAGGCAGATTATAAAAGCTATAAAGATAGAGAAAAATTGAGTCAGCAGTAGTCATACAAAAAATTGCACCCTTAAAAACAAATGGCTTTAGAGCAGGTTATATTACATGAATAATAAGCACTTTTTCCATCAATTAACTATAACATAGCAATCATGTACTGTGTCACCTCACTAACATTGTAAATTGTTTTCACAGATTTGTCAGAAATGTTTTGCATACTCTGTTTAACTTAAGCCTTCACTGAAACAAACCATTTCCTCTTTTAGCCTCCACGCGGCACGTGTATCTGACGTATGAAAACCCTCTGTCGGAGCCAGTGGGTGGGCGGAAGGTGGTAGAGATGTTTCTTAATGACTGGAACGCCATTAGTCAGCTCTATCAGTGTGTTCTCAGCTTCTCTTCTGCACTGCCAGGTATGTTTATCTACAAAGTAAAGATTACACTTGCATCAAATAATGAATTACCCATTTGATGAAAATGAATTATTAAATTGGTTTGTATGTTACTGTTCACTAGTAAACAAAACAATCATTGCCCGTGTTTAATTTTTGTAATGTGAACTTCTTCAGTGAGTCAAATCAAAAATGTAAATATTACCTGTAACATTAAAACCCTGTATTTTATTTTTCCTTTCAAGCTTGAGCCTTAAACCTGAGCATAAATGTTTGCATGACCATAAATTAATTACAAAGTCTAATCCCAGGGTTGCATGGTTGATTTAACACAGTGTTGAACTGATGCTTGGCAAAAGAAATACACTCCTCTAATATAACTGGCACATTGTGACTGCTTCCCTCCAGAGATGCCATCTTACCTGAGCATGTTCTCAGAGGTGCGGCTCTATAACTACCGTAAACTGGTGCTGTGTTATGGCATTACCAAGGGCAGCTCTGTCACCATCCAGTGGAACTCGAGCAACCAGCGTTTCCACCTTTCCCTAGGCACTGTGGGCCCTAACTCTGGCTGCTCCAACTGCCACAATATCATCCTCCACCAGCTCCAGGAGATGTTTAACAAGAACCCCAATGTGATGCAGCTGCTGCAGGTAGCATTTTAGCACAGTCATAAGAATGTAGCTGGAACATGAGCATGTGAACTTGTAAGATTTAGAATGAGCAATAATGTGTTCATTTAACCTTCATCTGTTCAGCTACCTGATAAATAGGGCTTATAGTCTAGAAAATATGATTTGTTCTTTATTTTCCTGACAGTTTCTTTACTGTGGTGTTGCTGTGTAATTTTCTGAGCATGTGTCTATTTATTTTTCTCAGGTGCTTTCTGACACACAGGCCCCTCTGAATTCAATCAACAAGCTACCAACAGTGCCCATGCTGGGCTTGACCCAGCGCACCAACACTGCCTACCAGTGCTTCTCCATCCTACCCCAGTCACCCACACACATCCGCCTGGCATTTCGAAACATGTACTGCATTGACATCTACTGCCGCAGCCGCGGCGTAGTAGCCATCAGAGATGGAGCCTATAGTTTGTTTGACAACACAAAAATTGTGGAAGGTTTCTACCCTGCACCAGGACTCAAGGTATACCAGCCTACAAAGCATAGTAATTGTGTCACTGGTATTATTTTTTGCGTTGAATAGACGTCACCGCACAAACTAAGACGTAGCCTAACTCAGGTCTTAAGTTGTGATTGCTGAGAACTGAAAGTCTTTTTCTAACCAGCATGATACAGTTAGATTCCAAAAGTAAATCTAATGGCGATGTTTTATGTTCAACAGCTTTTAACTTTTTACATTAACCTCTGCCACTTTCCTCTTTCCCAGACATTCCTGAACATGTTTGTAGACAGCAATCAGGATGCTCGCAGGCGCTCTGTCAATGAAGACGATAATCCACCTTCACCTTTGGCCGTAGACATGATGGACAATCTGATGAACCAGCTGCAACCTCAACAGCAGCCGCAAACACTCAGAGGGGCTCCAGGAGGTGTATATCCTCCTCTCACTTCACCGCCACCAAATTACCTCGCTAATGTGACTCCCTCACCGTCCATGATGCCGACCCAGTCGCCAGGTAAAAACAGATTTGATACTTGTGTTTCCAAGTATGTGTGAGCGAATGATATTAGTGTCATCTAACTTTTCAACAAATGGCCAATGAAGCAGTGCTTTTGAATGTCATCAATGTCATCAACCTTTCTGCTGAAGCATTTTTGTTGCAAGAGCAAATTGCGTGTCATAGAGAATGAGGAAGAGCAACCACGTGTGCCCATTTTAATTTTATGAAATCATGAGATCAGTTTTGTTCATCATTCAACATACACACACTTCACTGCTAAGAGGGAACAAAGCATGCATTTAGTCCTTGTCCTTCCATTCCTCCATCTCAGCCCACCAGCCAGAGACTACAGCCCTTCCTCCCAGCTTTAGCATGTGTGTACATCAGAGTGTATGTGTGTGTACTTAAGGAGAACTTGTCAAACTCTGAGTCTGACGAGCCCTTTGGTGTGTGTATATGTGTGTGTGTGTGTGCGCAGGGAACATCCATACCTCTGGCTCCCCTAGTGGAGCTCTGAGGGCACCCTCTCCTTTTGGGCCCACCCCGTCTCCATCTTCTCTGGGTATAGCCATGGGCCAGACCAGCTTTGCCAGTCCCCACGGTAAGCAGGAGGGTGAATGCTGGCCTGCTGGGAATTCTGGTCTGCTGGGCAAGGGCTGAAACGGGCTGAACTTAAAATCTTCACTAGACATTAGGCATGAGCAAGCATATGACAAATAGTCTATAAGGTGTGGGCACACAGTGGTGAGTTTAAATATGTTAAGCATTGCTGTGTGGTTGATGGACTCTCCTGCCCTCCAGGTGCTTTGGACCCCAGCTCTCCATATGCCATGGTGTCTCCCAGCCATAGAGGCCAGTGGCCAGGCTCACCCCAGGTCTCAGGACCTTCTCCTGGGGCAAGGATCCACGGCATGTCTCCTGGTAACCCCTCGCTGCACTCACCAATCCCTGACCCTCATTCTCCACGTGCTGGGACCAGTAAGTTCTGCTTTTTCCAATATTGCCTCACATGATTAACAAAACAGTTTTTTCTCCTGTTGTTGGAACCTGTTCATTTTCCATACAAAACATGTTTACACATTATGTCTGTGTCTTCTTGTTTTAGGCTCACAAGTCATGCCTACCAGTATGCCTCCACCCCGCTTGCTACCTCAGCGCCCCTGGGCTGCCTCCATTCCTACAATCCTCACCCACAATGCCTTGCATGTGCTTTTGCTACCCTCACCCACTCCCTGCCTGGTGCCAGGCCTGGCAGGAAGCTACCTCTGTTCGCCACTGGAGCGCTTTCTGGGTTCAGTTATCATGAGACGGCACCTACAGAGGATCATCCAGCAGGAACCCAACGTGAGTGCTGAACAAATTACCCTGAATTGGAGATTGGATTTTTTTTAAATTGCAATCTTGAATTCTGTTAATTGTTCTGCACTCCCCTCACTTCCCCTGCTCTTTCGTCTGTTTTCCAGTTGTCCATTGTGAACTCTAATGAGCCAGGGGTGATCATGTTCAAGACGGATGTGCTCAAGTGCCGCGTGGCTCTCAACCCAAAGAACTATCAGACGCTGCAGCTTAAAGTCACTCCAGAAAATACAGGTCCCTGGTCCCAGGAGGAGCTTCAGGTGCTGGAGAAGTTCTTTGAGACACGGGTATGTACAATTCAAATATTATTCCAATGCACACCTGAAGAATACAAAAAGATTTTTTTTCTGAACAGCTCATGTTGTTGGTTCTTCTGCTTGTACCAATCTTGCACTTAAATATTTTGTTACACTGGCATCATTAATTGTGCCACTCACTCAGGAACACACACATATACTAATTATTTAATTGGTCCATCTTCTGTTGTCCTCTTTTTAGGTTGCTGGTCCTCCCTTCAAATACAACACTCTGAATGCCTTTACAAAGCTATTGGGGGCTCCCACGAACATTCTTAGGGACTGTGTGCGCATCATGAGGCTTGAACTGGTTGGTAGCTTTGTTTGTTTGTTTTATAAGAGCTGTCATCACATGCATTCATGTATCTCTTTGTTATTTTGCACAAGCCTTGTGAGACACAATAAATATTTTGATCTCATGTAGAAACACAATTTCTCAGCAGTTTTACCAGCAGCAATCCTAGAATATGCATACTGAGCAAGGCCTCCACACCTCTTCCTCTTTGCAATGCAAGCTGTGAAAGGATTGTGGCAGTGCAGAACAAATACAACATAAATGTCGTCATACATGTTTTCTTCATCTCTCTCCCTGTAGTTCCCAGACCAGGCTGCAGAGCTAAGGTGGAATGTCCAGTTTTGTCTCACCATCCCTCCCAGTGCTCCCCCCATCGCCCCTCCTGGTACCATCGCTGTGGTGCTCAAGTCCAAGATGCTCTTCTTTGTAAGTCTCAGCAGTGATTGATTAGCGCTCCACAAGTCATGAAGCTGTGTAGCATCATTTACTCACCAAACTTACCTTTTGTGTGTGGTCTGTTTTACTCATAGCTGCAGCTGACCCAGCGAGTCTCAGTGCCTCAGGACCCAGTAAGCATTATCGTACCCATTGTATACGACATGGCTACAGGTCTCACTCAGCAGGCCGACATCCCCAGACAACACAGCTCTTCTGGGGCTGCAGCACTCATGGTCTCTAATATCCTTAAGAGGTTCAATGAGCTGCACCCCGCACGACAGGGTGAGCGCCAACACTCCTAGCTAAAGAATTATTTAATGTGCTGAAATGCGTACAGAAAATTCAGTTTTTGTTGCACATTGGTTAAAAAATGCTTTTGCTGACGCTAGATATTTTCTTTCTATCTTTGTAGGTGAGTGTACAATATTTGCCTCTGTTCATGAGCTGATGGCAAACCTCACTCTGCCCCCCGGCACTCGACAGTAGAAACAACAAATTCAAGGTCATTACTGGATATCGACTGGAGCCCATTTAAGACAAAGAAAGTGTCCACCCCTGAACTAAGAAGAACCAGATTATTATCTGTGGTCTTAAGATGTCAGAATCTATCGTGGTTCTTCTCTGCTTCAGCCACTCAAAGTAAAATTGCTAAGGGGGTAATATATGTACAGTCATGTACCCCAGTCTTTACAGGCAAGACTTGGATCCACTGTTAAGGTATATCTTGGACAAGGGGGTGGGGGTCATTTGATGCAAAAGGATATTAATGTTATTTGCTTCCTCCAGGTGCACTTGTAAACAAAATGATCTATTGAAAATAAGGTTGTTTACTAAAATATGTACATTATTGTATATTTGATTGTTGGAAAGAATCAGGTGAGGTAGATTCTTGCTAGAGCTTTGTTTTTGTTTTGTTTTTTTTATAACACCATGCTGATATTATTGTAGTATCAGGAGATGTATTCCTTAGGACACTATTTAAATGTTTTCTTGCCTTTGTCAAGACCTGGATTTTTATTTCAAACTTTCACTTTGGATACTGTACTTTATAAGCCAGTTGTATTTTATTAAGACCCATTTTGACTCGTGATTGAAGGATTTGAAACGACTTGTCTGACTTTGATATTTAATAATAAACCAAGCCCAGAGTTGGTTTGTGCTTTGAGGGTCCTGCACAGCAAGTGCTACGATAACCACATCATTTACTTCATTAAAAGTAGGAATACCATATGATAAAAACGCTTAACTCACCTCCTGAGCAAAAGTAAATAAACAGTAAAAGTATGCATTACACAGAACGACCCCTTAAAGAGCCGTGTATGTATTATTCTTAAGATCTTTTCACCATATTAGTGCATTAGTGCAACACATAATCTTCTGAAAATGCTTCTTTTTTGTTTTTGTTGTATAATTAGTGCCTTGTTTTATTGGGCATTATTAAGTGGTTGTAATGAATTTTAATTGCTCTATAATTTCATTAATGATTTATTTTCCTAAACTGGTTTTAATCTGAAAAGTAACTGTACATGTGGAATAAATTCAGCTGCAACCACTAGGAGAGGAGCTGATTAACTGAAAATTAATCGGCAGCTACTGCAATTTTAAGTAATTTTCAACAAATGTGCCAAATATTTACTAACCAATTTGTTAACTAAGGATTAGCTGCTTTTTATTTTCTTGTGACTTAATGTCTGTTTGAAATTGTTGGCCAGGCAAAAGCATAAAAACGTCACCTCAGACTCTGGAAAACTGACAGACATTTTTTTTTTTTTTAGCATTTTTGATATTATATAAATGAAAATTAATTAACTGCTCTTTGCAGCCCTGGAAACAAATGTGAAATAAAAAAGTACAATATTTCCCACTGAAATATAAAATAGTATCAGATGATGATTGAGGAAAGTACTGGTACTGGCAGACACACACACACACACAGGCTCTGAGGCTGAATCCCACCCAAGTGATGCTGTGCTCTTCATCACCAAAGCATGACATCATGGAGAAGAGCGCGTGGGGCGGGGGGCGTTCACAACTGCGAATCAGACTGTGCACGACTGTTGTTGCAAAGGGCGTGGACCTTTTGCGTGTGTGTGTGTGTGTTTCGTCTGTGTTCAGCAGCTACATGGATCCTCTTGGGATAATGGATGCACTGATCAACCTGCGGCTGCGTGCGAGCATCGTCACCTGCAAGAAAACTACGAATTACGGATGAGGGGACGTTGTGTCGGCGTTTATTCATCCCGCCCGAGCGTTTGACACTCGAACGCACCCTTTGCGAGAGATACTCCCGAAGAAATGCAACAACATAAATAAACAGACCCTTATCAATTTTTCTCTGATCTCGCCTGCGTTTTCATGAGCTTCATGTGGTTTTTATGAGCGGTACGAATTTAGGTGAAGAGGAGTGATAATCGCAGCTGGTTTAAGTCAGACATGGCAGTAAATGCATCAGAGCCGCTCTGTCAGCCGTGCGTTTACCATGAGGCTTTCAAAGGTAAGTCCCAGCATCACACCGTCTCTATTTCAGGCTGTGGCAGTGGTGTTTGAATTAATTACCTCCGTCTCATTTCAACACACTGACCACTCCCCTTCAGTCCTCATCAGCCGTCCTTCCTCGGACCTGTAGGATGTCAAACCTGCCGTATATGCGCATTGTTTCACAGGATGTTGGCTTGTGTTCATAAAGAGGGTGAAAGAAAATGAGCTTGTTGTCGTGCAGGCCTGCTGATGATGATCTGGTTGCTTTTCTGAACAGTGGATCTGCAGGTGAAGAGACCTCTGATGCCCGTCCAGCTGAGTCCAGAGCAGGTGGGCCTGGAGATGCTGTGTCTTTGTGGGCAACTGGATCTCCTCATCAGGGCACAGATGCAGCAGGTTGTGTAATCTGAGAACCACACACATTACTCTCACCATTAATGTCAGTGCGCGCCTCCATCTCTTGCACTTTCTCCCAAGTAAAATTTAAGTGAAACACACATGTGCCATCAGAAACTAATAGTTCATCTCCAGCTGAACCAAAGCAAACATCTTTGAAGTAACTAACACACAACACACAATCCTTTAAATGAGAGTCAGTGTACAATGCTGTAGTTACTTTATATCAGGTAATTTTACAGATAATATTGATCATAATGTATAAAACATACATATGTATGTTTTTATTGATATTTACTTAAAAAAATACAAACAACTGCATCAGACTTTGCCTTTAAATACTGTTTATGTTCATTTAGTCACAAACAAGTATTTATCACACAAAGTATTGTTGTTTCACCTAATAACGAAATACGTTGTCTTCTATGCAGAGGTGGCAGAAGTACACAAACAGTACTCGATTAAGTGGAAGTATTGGCTATGAAATGTTTTTTGTTTTTTTTTTTACCTTTATTCAACCAGGTTAGTCCCACTGAGATGAAATATCTCTTTTACAAGGGAGACCTGGCCAAGAAGGCAGCAGCACAACCACAACAAAACAACAACACATTAAACAAACACATAAAAATTTTCTCACATAAAACATTTGCATGTAGACAAAGTAAATTGCAATGACATCACCATAGCTTTAAACTCCTTCAGTGTAACGAGGGCTTGAAGTTGAAGCTTAGATTGTTATTCCAGGTGTGAGGTGCTGAAAACCTGAAAGCTTTCTTGCCCAATTCAGTTCGTACTTTAGGGACAACAAATTGCAGAACATCCAAAGATCTAAGATTGTAACTTCCATGTTTCCTTGTTAAGAGACAGGATATAAAAGAAGGAGTAGTACCCAGAATAGTTTTATAAATAAACACATACCAATGACTAAGCCGTCTGATATAAAAAGAATAGAGTACACGATGATGCGTAAGGAGACCACAGTTAGTAATAAATCTCAGCGTGCCATGGTATACACAACACATCCAGTCCATAATAGGCAAAAAAGGTGTTTCCACCAATTTCTGTTTCACACATAAGGAAAAGCAAGACTTATTTATATAGTAAAATCCTAAAAGAATTCTCTCTTCTTTTTTTTTTTTACAACATACTGAATATGCTCCTTAAAAGTCACAAGTTCTGCTTGTTCGATAATTTGCAACCCACCCAAATGCTTGTTGAGAAAAACCAATAGCTGAAAGACATTTGAT
>JAUBNQ010000013.1:5956583-6014462 GCA_032353495.1 Ctenopoma kingsleyae
AAAAAAAGGACAGAGGTGGCAGTTTTCTCATGCTTTCAGTCTTACTTTAAAACCACCAGGAGCAACCAAGGTGACAAGGAAACAGCTAAAAAATACCAGGTGTGCCAGCTGATTAGGCAGGCACCTAAATTAGTCAGAGGACATCACAGGTCCACCGCATGTGAGCTTTAGCAACGTGCTGCTGTATAAACATGAATCTAGCTGTATATTCATGCTGGAAGATTTAAATCTTCAAGTTTTCATGGAATTTATTGAAAATATACAGAATGTCAGTTTACATGTATTATTATATATTTTACCACTTTCATCTGAGGACCATGTGTATAATGTTTTTCAGCTTCACTGTCGACTGTACTTGAATGTTACCAGTGACACTAAATGAACCATGTATTCAATGTTCACTTCAATGTTGAATCACACTCAGGTCTGTGATTTGAGTATTATTTGGAATATATTTAAGAATCATGTTTCAGTGTTTTGGTTTGCCAAAAATAAATTATGTATTACTGTAAATTAATTGAAATAAAACAAACATAATCCAAACAAGCACATTTGTCCAAGATGCAATATTTTACATGGTTCATTTCTATATTATAAATACATGCTGACAGCCTTTGTAACATCTGTATAACAGCAGCAGCAGTTACTCTATAGGCAACTCTGGTCCTACGGAGCCACACTCTCTCTGCCCTTCCCACTGTTGATCTCCTGACTCAGGTGCCAATCAAAGCTGTAACTGCAGGGACAGTTGGAAAACAAGCAGGGCTGCCGCGCTGTAGGACCAGGGTCACCCACCTCTGATCTGTATTCAGCAGACACAAATTAAACTGCCCAGTCTTTACTCTTCCATTAACCAAGGCTTTATTATTCATTTAAAGAAAAGCAAAACATTTTAAAATTGGTTCCTTTTGTTCTGTCAAAGTACATTTAAATTAAGTACTTTATAACATAGAAAAAAGAAGTGATTTAAAACACTTGCCAAAATCATTTACAACACAGCAAGCACCAAATAAATATTTACAGTTATTTATAAATTCATTTATAATAATTTATAACCTTGTCTCACACACACACAGTGAGTCCATTCCATAATGCAGACCTGTACAACATACACTGTGTGCTTGTGTGTGTGCAGCAGGCTCGACTGTGGCTTGTTTGGCGTTTACAGTTGCAGCAAACAGATAAACAAACCGTGAATGAATTTACAGCCTTAGAGGAAACCAGAACGATCACTGGAATGTAACATTAGCCAATGACTTCAGATGATAATTAGTTCAAAACCTGATTCAAATCAACATGGTTTCCATCCAACAATTCATGGAGCTGCAGTGTGTGAAGAATGTGATTTAGCTCATGTGAAAACGCAATCCTGATGTTAAGATGAGCGACACTCGCTCCAAACATTATTTATACAAACAGTACATGCAGAACACAACGTTTCCCGTGTTAACGTGAGGAAGGAGCAAAGGTCTAAAATGTGCTGGTTGTTTTTTTTGTTGATGATGACGATGAGAAAATTAAAATGCCTGGTACAGTGTCATGAAAATCTACCTTCTGCTCAGATTAGAGATATCATATCCATTTGTCCTGCACATATGACTGCGTCAGTGCTCCAACCGTGTCTTCTGGTTTTGTGTTCATCCTGTTTACACAAGGACAGAAAATCAGGCCTGAACCTGCAACTCTGTGGCGGCTCTGATGTGACTGAATCACCAACACCGCTGTTTCAGCTCCAGAGCTCACAGTGCTCAGCAGGCTTGTGAGAAAACGCTACAAGAACCAGGGTCAAAGTCATCTGCGTACTCGTATTCGTCCAGGTCCAGGTTGCAGTGTGGGGTGGGGATCTCAAAGAAGTGTCTCTTTGTCAGACCCAGCTCACTGGAGATGTGCTGCCCTAAAGGGCTCAAAGGATTTTCATACCTAGACAGACACATGGAGAAAAAAAATGTCAGAAAGAGAGGTTGCTTTTAATACATGTTGATACCAAGACCGATTCCATGGTGAATGTGTTAAAGGATAAAAAAAGAATTGTTTGACATTTGGGAAATGTTGGGATGCTTATTTGCTTTTTGTTGAGTCACATACATCTCTCCTGGGTGTGTGGTAAATAAGTCATATCCAGCAGCACATTAGCTTAGCACCAATACTGGAAACAGCTGAGCTCTGTCTAAATGTAAAAAAATCCACCTACTAGAGACTCTAAAGGTCAAAAATTATTGTTACATCCCTCATTTTAAGTGTATTCATTGCTTAACACACCATTAATGTTTTTATTTAATTTCAGAAACATGACTTTACTAACATGACGACAAAGGGAGAAAACCCATTTAAAATGTTACGTGGACTCACAATAGTATGGCGTCTGTCTTGCTTTTTTGTTAAGAAAATAAATGTTAAAAGGTGATAAAGGACAAAACTAAATGTATAGAAAGCCGGCAAAAAAAAAAAAAAAAAGAAAAAAAAAAAAGACCCTAGTCTGGTGTCTAGTCTCTGTGTCACCTCATTTTGTTTTAAAAGTTTTGAACTGTGAAGTAAATAATTAATGAGCTTTATACAGTAGATGAAAGGTGGATTATGTTGTTACCCTCAGACATGCTGCACATGGTCACTTCATATTTACTGTACTCCTGGCAGAGAGTCACTGAGTATATTTCCCAAAATGTCAAAATATTCCTCTAAACAATGAGATTACCACAGACACAGGAGCGTCACATGAAGACATTAACAGAGATGGTGCAGGAGTAGGTGTTTTTATTTTTAAGAAGAGGAAGGATAAAAACAGAAGCCGTCAGCCTCAAAAACAGACTCTTAGCTTAAACACATGGTACCTTTCTGGCTAAATAAAAAACTACAATGTCAAGTCAACCCTATGTGATTACCCACATTTACATAAAACATTGTTTTAAAATATGGTCAGATCTTTATCCAAGTTATAATTCTTAACAAACTAATATAACTAAAATCACAGAACTTAAAACTGTTAGTAATGCAGACAGTTCAAAAGAACCTCAGATCAACAGCTAAAGGTCTGAAGGAATGATCTGAGCTGGTTGACATTTTTCTGTTCATGAAGACAGGGAGGTGTTGCAGTACGACACCACAGGGGAAGCTGCTGCAGCTCAACCGTGGAACTGAAGTGTTTAATAAAAACATGCAAGATTATAACATGTGTGAGCTAGTGGCTAGCTACACTGATTTAATCTGTGCCTTTGACTTTGATGAGATCAGATCACATTTTAATGCAGAAAACCAGGTAACCTACAGGCTGACATGTTTTCTTGCCAATGTCTGATGTCAACATTATGCCCAGATTTCTCAGACTGGTGGGGTGTAGGTAGAAGCTAGGAGTGGGTTTAGGACTGGATTTGCCCAGAGAGGAGGAGGAGAAGGAGAAAAAGACCCTGCTGGTACCCTGAGTTGTGTGTCTTACCTGCTCTGGTTAGCAGCCTGTCTTTAGCAGTCGGTGGAGCTCCTAAAACCGCCACACAACATACCTGTCAACAGCCTCATCTATCACTGACTCACTCTCTGCTGCTGGACATAATCCTCATTAGCTATTAAACATCAGCCTTTGTCAGTCTGCAGGAAGCAGTCAGCTTGCCCTTGTCTGATCTTAGAACAACTTCTAAAAAAGTAAAGTATTATTAAATACAAGTACATAAAATTTATACTAAGCCATCACACATAATTACACTATAGACTTTACCAACCATCTGCTGCAACACATAAGTTTCCTCGTTTAAAAATAACACAATTAGTCCTGCATCACCTGCCTTGTTGACATGACCACAAAAATCCGATACCTAGTAATCAGATGCACATCAGAAATGCGGTAACTGAAAAACCCTGGCTTACATGTTTCAGTCCATTATCAGATTTCTTTCAGAGTACGTGCACACGTACTTGGTGAGGCAAGACTGAAACTTCCTGTTATTTTCAAAACATCCAGTCTTGACTTGTAGAACCTGGCAACGCCTACGATCTAATGTGGGAGTTAACAGGCTGTAAAATAGGCGACATTCTGCTGCTGTCCTCTGTTTATACTCCATGAGGAGAAAACAATGGTTGGCTTTCATACAGCAAACATTTGCCCTGTTTGTTGTGTTTTGTTTTCCTGTCACGTTGTGACTACGTCACTTCTGTTTTCTACAATTTCTTTTTCTTTTTACACATGGCCAGATGTAAAAAAAACAAAATAAATCAGATTAATGTGTATACAGGCACAAAGACATCGGAGTATTGGGGAGAAATCCAGGTGTCTTTATCCGATTTCTCATAATCAGGTAACTGCCATTATCTAATAAAGCCTATCAGATTATGCTGTTTACATGATCACTTAATAATCTGATAACTCCAGAAATCAGATAATGATCGGATTTTGGTGTGCATGTAAACGGGCCCACTGATTAAATCCACAGACAAGGATTTAACCTATATATTGCCCAGTGAGATATTATTTTGCAAATTTAATGTAATAATGCTTTTTAAAAGCGATTAGGTTATATGCTTGAAGCCATTTTAAGTAGTACTTTATGTGTGATTTACTGTACAAAACAGCCAATATAAAAAAATATGTAATTATATGAAATTGACTGAAATAGATATTAAAATGAACCAGAGCACGAAAAAAGTGCTACACTGTTCTTATAAAAGAGGTGCATAAAAAATAACATAAATAAATCCAGTCTTACGTTGTTTGCACCACTGAGCTTATTCAAAGTTGCAGTTTATTTAACCAGGGAACAAGGTGTGTTGTGTTCTCGATGGCTGAATTTAAAAAATTGCTTTAGATAATGTTATATTTTTAAAATCAGTCTTCTGTGCTGCCGTCACCAAACTATTAAATTTAAGAGCATTTTTAAATTGTAAGTGAAAGAGTAAAGATATTTTATGAAGATTATGACTGTGAGTGAAGGATTATTCTAACTTTAACTTGCTATAGCTGCAGCCACACCTGACACATCATAGAATGAAGTGACACTTACACATCATTGCACTGATCGTTTGCAGCCTCCTCGGCCACTAGGATGTCGTACTCCTCTGCAGCGTATTTCTCCCAGTCTGAAACCTCTTGTCCGTATGTCTCCATCTCCTTAAAAACAAGACAGTTACATGATCCACTTGACCTTTGACAGAAAAACAAGTCATGATAATATCTCATGTCCTGTGACATCATATCTAGGTTTAACCTCACCCTAATAAGAGAGAAAGGGTCTTTCTGCTCGTGTTCCAGGTACTTCTCAATGTTGAAGAAAGTGTCAAAGAAGATGTGGGACAACTTGCATTTCTTGAGGTCCCGCAGAGTGATCTTACCTGGACAAGGTAAAATATTCACTTTAGACATCTTTACTCAAACCTGACGATTTATGAATTGTGTTATTAAACTATTTTACTTCTCACATTTGAGCCTTTTACCCAATCTAGTTTTTAAACGTGGCTGATTTTACACATTATTCCGACTCTCAGCGTAACCTTCTCATGCAGCTGACTTTAAAACACAGTAACAGCAAAATCACCTTTAGTTTTAAGCCTTAAAATAGAACTTCCACAAAGGCAATAATGCTTGATGTTGGAAAGACTGCTGCTAAGCGCACACAAAGTTTAAGATGTCTGAGTTTCCTTAGAAGACTTAAATGTACTAACAAAGTAATGTAACATCTTAAAATCAATTCTACATCCTCCATGTTCCCCCTGATCACATTCTTCATGTTTACCATTTGTAATTTTGTCATCCTGATTGTACAATGTTGCTCTCTTTGTACACACAGCACTTATTGTGTGAATGATCCTCCTCACTGCTCTTTCTCAGGTTTCATCATTTTTTCCCTATTTAAGTTTTTTTTTGGGAGAATTTTGCCTTATATGATTTAAGGGCTTAAGGACAGACGGTGTTGTATGCTGCACGAATTGAACATCCCCTTGAGATAAATTTGTGATATTAGGCTATATAAATAAAATCTGACTTGAACTGAACAAATGACTTGTTATGCGATGCCTGAAATGGTTTGATGTGATTTTTTATGTATTTGTTGGAGTCAAAATCCTAGTTTCTGTATTTGATAGACCAGAAAAGATCTGAGAATTTTGTTGATCAGAGTATTAAGTTCTGCATTCCTTGTCAGTTGTATTTTTCACCGTTTATGACAACTCAATCAGACTCATTTGAGCTGCATATTGTGTCATGCTCCTTGTCATCAAAGGATGACAAATCCACATGCCTCCATTATAGACCCCAAATCTAATGAAAAATGTTATTAAATCTGAAATAATTAACAAAACTTGAACTCATGTGAACCTCTGAGTTTGTAAAAATGTAAAAAAGGTTCTGACCTTCGACCTCAGGCTTGACAAGATCCAGCATTTGACACAGGCAGTCCTCGAAGGAAAGGGGTTCAATTGCCATGGCCTCCAGCTTCTGGCACTGCTCCTCATAGAAATACTCCAGCTCATACATGCTTAGCACCCCATCCCCATCCAGGTCCATACAGCGGAACCAGTATTCTATACTGAAAACAGGCAGAGGTGCAGTATAGCATGAAGCAGGAGATACAATTGATGTGTATGTGTCCAAAAATCACTCACACATTTACTTCTTCTGGTAAATGGTAGATTTTTTACAGCAGACATTTTTACTTTCTACAGTGGCATGTTGAAATGTTTTAGTTTATACTACAAATGCTCTTTCGTGAGCATTAAATTAATTGTGACATTTTGGATTATCATCATTTTTACTTGTCAGTTACAGGTGTAGTGTTGATTGATTGTTGACTTTAAAGAGTTACAGATACAGTACATGTCATGACAACTATCCCACGTTTCAATTCTCATGTAACTCGCACTCATAATCTTTACATACAGAATGTTGTAATATTAATGTAGTGAGCTATATAGTAAGTGAGATTGATGTTGGACCCAGTTTGTGTGTCTAGATACCTGGTGTCAGTCTTCTTGTCCTCCTCAGAGATGAGGAACCAGACAAAATCTGCATAACTTAGTCGCCCCTCCTTATACACTCCTCTGTCCCTGAACAAAAAAAAAGACATAAATTAGTAATAAATCCAGCAGTCGACCATAAAATATAAAATGTGTCCCTTCAGAAAACACACTTTTGGCTTACCGTGTTACTGTCCCTGAGAATATCCTCTCAATCATCCTATGCGAGATGGCTGGAAAATATACAGCAAAAGATGACTTACAATCCAGACTGTCGCGAAAAACAGTTTCTCTTAGACAACAGCTCTCTCATTTAAAGTACAACTTTATCCACAACACATGTAATCCATTCTCACAGACTGTAAATTCAGGCTGGCTGGTGAAGCTCTTTTACTTTATCTTGACAATACTATAAATCCTCTGGTCATCATTTTGACCATATAGTGGTAGAAATTGTTCCAGACATGGCGTCATTGGAGCAGAGTGTATATGCTGCTCTCTTATTGATCTTGTGTCTCATTTCCCCTGCCTCACTCACAGACCATCAACCAAGAACATGTGTTGTGGAGTGTGTGGGGAGGAAGCGTCAAATCCCCCCCCCATGCATGTGTGTGTGTGAGCAGTAAACCTGGACCAAATAAAATTGGCAAATATGTTTTATTGATACATGTAGTCTCAGCCTACTGACTGTACCAGAAAATAAAAGAAAGATAATTTATTGTATTTCTTTTGTTATGACAAAGTATAAGCTCTGATCTTTTGTGATTTCCCTCACACACAGGAACAGCCAAATGACAGTACTGAAAGAAATACACATCAAACTGGAAAACATAAAATTGGAATTACAGTATGTATCTAAATAAAAACAAACAACATATTTTGAAATTATTCAAAGGTCTATAGTTTTCTCTTTTGAAGACAGTGAGGTTTTTTTGTGTACCTTGGTCATTGTGCCGTGCCAGGTCCTTCTGGTCTATGTAGAGATCATGGTCTGTGTCCAGCTCCCAGAACTTGCAGTAGATGACATAGAAATGTTCATATGAGAAGAACTCTGTCAGCTGGTTCACATCTTCTTCCTGCTCCAGCAATGCCACATTCTGACAAAACAGGAAAAAAGTTACAGTTAAACAAATGTCATATTATTATTATTCTTATGATTAATTATGTCAAATTATTACTCATCCTTTAAACATGCAACATAGTTTGTAGACTGACGTCTTTTCTACTACTTTCTACTACCCTTCTCTTGCAGTGGTTTTCTTTTTTAATGAGGGATCATACCAACATTAGAATGAGGCAAACTTTTACCTTGTTTGCAATTTGTTTGTTTACCTGACAAATTATTTTCTAATCTCATGTTAGCTGTAATTTAATAATTTATTTATTGTAAATTTATTTAAATAAATAATTTCTGACAAAAAGGAAGGAAAGAGACCAAGAAAAAGCAAGTATAGCACAGAGAATGTCTATTTAAACTTCAGAAAATGCAACTAAAGAAGTGTTTAGTATGAACATCTGAAAACATGAATTAAATGTTTTAATGACCTGCAGATGCCCTGAAATAAACCCCAAAATAGTCAAAATGCATTTCAGTGCAAATGAAAGAAGAATCGATCAATGCAGAATCACATACCTGAAGAAAATTACTTTTTCTGAGCTCAGAACATGTTAATTTTCCCGTCCATGACCTGTTCACGTTGTAAAATATCCTTTGAATCACCTGAAAAACGACAATGTTGTCATATAGAACTAAATAATTCATGAGCAAGTTAATAACTGCAGTGTCATTTTAATGTTTCACATTTTTGCAGGAGTAATATGTAATATATTAATAATAAATAAATAATAGTAATATGTCAGTGTGTTTTTGTAGTATACCGTGGTGATGTATCGTGAGTGAAAGTCCGGTGCTTCCTTTAAAAAGGCGAGGCCTGCGTGTGAGTTCACCACATCCTGAAAACAAAATAAACTCAGCTCAAACTCCAAAAAAAAATCTCAATAATATGCTGCAAAAACAAACACATTATCTTCAGCTAAATTCTGCAGAGTCAGAGTTAAATGGCAAACCACATCTGTCTTTCTTTTTGCTCGACAGAACACGACATTCAAAGCAGGAATATAAATGCAAACTTATCCAAACATCAGGAGTTGTCAGTGTCTATCTATGTCACTCTGGCTTGTCGTGCTTTATGAATTGTGCTCTGTAAAGAACAGGCTCCAGGCCTTGTTGGGAGAGGCAGTCAAATTGAAATGTTTTTTGAAGTTAGAAAACACTGGGTCAACCGGTTTCAGATGAGCAGAAGCATTTATAATTCGACAGCAGAGTGGTGGGAAGGGCAGAGAAAAGATGTTTGCTAGTGACTGCTCATACCATTCTCTCCTTCCTTATGCCATGAAGTCACAGAAGGTTTGTTGCATTTCAAATGAACTGTAGCTATATTCTTGCCATGAAACTCCCTCATATCTTTCCTCTATTCTACCCTTCTCTTCTTCAGGGGTAAAGAATTGTTGACATAAATACGAAGGCGGCAATGAAATTAAAAGGCCTTATTTCAGGGCAGCCGTCGTGCCTCTTTGACTCTTACTGTGAGAAATTAAATCATAGAGAAACACATAAATCACAGGGCACAGGAAACAGGCGGGGACAGTCAAATCAACTCCACTGCAATCTGCCTTTCATTCATCAAAACAGTCAAAGGCGATTCGCTGTGTGGAACCATACAAATTAAACAGCGTGTGCCACAAGGCATCTGTGCTCGTTTGCTAACGGGTGTTCAGTGTGGCCTGGTCGCTCCTGCCAGAATAAAAATGAATCAGGTGTAAGATGGGGCTGGTGTGGTGCAACAAAACCTTGTCAGGTGGAGTGAAAATACAAATAACCAGCACAGCATGTGCACACGCTAACACTGACCAAAGGCATGTTCTTGTCCAATATAAACATGAAACGTGTCCATATTTTCTGGAATTATTTAGATGCTATAATTGGGCGTATTTCATGAGACAGTTTCTCATCTTCATCTCCCCCTCCTGGATTTCTGCTGAGCTAGAATCCTGCACCAGTGGAATCTCCCATCATTATACTCCCTTCCACCATATTACTGGCTTAAAGTAACATCCCTGAATTAGTCCTCCGCCACATGAAAAACGCTGCCTCAGCAGGACAGACAAAAATTAAGTCCAGTTTGCACCACCACCACCCAAGCCAATGCAATTTTGCCATCCAGCATTGCCAAGTCCAGCCCTCTCCCTGGGTGTGCTGCAGTCAGTACCTGCAGGAATGGAATAAAGTCGTCTTGTTCCAGGTAATTACAGCCAGGCTTGGCCAAGAGGTGCACAAATTTAGAAGCGTCATCATGACAGGTCTGCAGAGTCCTGGAGAGGAAAAGAGAGAACAGATGGTTGAAAGGTTACTCCCTACATGTTCCTCCATGCCCCAGTGTCTTTTTATCTTTCCTTTAGCAACACACGATTTAAACAGTTTCCCCAAAAATTGCAAGTGCAGGTATAATACATTCTGAAATTAGGATTCTGAATCGATGCCTGGTCATTACAAGTGTGGAGTGTTATGGTAGTGATGGCGAAATAATGAAAGCGTCTGTTGTGGCCTCCCATCTAAGAATGGCTCAGTCATGAACTCAAGTCAAAGGTCAGGTCTGTCCAGTTCTCTGGAGGCTCACACATTAATACAAGACCATGCCTACAGCAAACAACAGCACACAGTTAAGTGCACAGTCACCATTACAAAAGCCCTGTGGTATTCCTTTCAGTTTCACACTGAATGACACTGAATGGATATTTTCATTTATATGCTGTACATATACAGCAACTAGTCCTTTGTGGGTGTTTACGAGGGCTTTGTGATCAGTGATTTCTGTTTAAGAATGACAAGGCAAATGTTAAAATGTCATTGTTAGAAGGGATTTCATGAACTGTATGCGTGTGAGTGAGTGTACCAGTGGTCTAATGAGAATGAGACGGGCTTTTGTCTTACTTTCTCCACATAGCCACAAACTTGTGAACAGATACGAAGCCCGTCCTGTCGCCTCCAGCTGAGTTGAACAATGGCACTTTCCAATAGAGAGGGCACTCACAGGCCTAAGAGACAACGAAGCACAAGAGATGCAAGTGTGTGGTGTTAAATGAGCGCTTACATTTCACACACGCGATATTCCAGCCATAAAAGAGCACAGTACATATGACACTGTTTGGACTGAAAATGCAGTGTTACATCACTTAAAGACTTCCCTGAGGAAACCTAGCTGTCATTTCTCTCTTCACTCAGGTTCCCTTCAGGCCATTGCTCACATTCCTCAGGGAGATAATATTTTCCGTGGGGTTTAAAAATCAGCAAACATTCATAAAGTCAGAAGCTAAATGGCACTAATTAAAATAATTTGCTGGGTGGCAGTTGAACCCCTATTCTACAAATTACACTCTCACCTTGGCAACCTGCCCCATGTCCTCAATGGTGGCCCTTTCATTTGGGAATTGGGAAAATATTTTCTCAATTTTGGAAATGAGGCTGTCGATGTTAAGGTTGGCTTGGGGCCGGCCCTGTGGGAAGTAAAACTTTGGAATGCTCTCACTCAGCGCTGTGGTGACTGGCTCCTCCGTCCTCACCTGGGCCTGAGACAAACAGAAATAAACTGTTAGACACCTATGCTAGAAAACGCTTACACCTCTCAGCTCAAGCATTCCAGCACGTGCTGCTAAGGATCGCCTCTGCAAACTCTACACTGCTTGCGCTCATGTAACCGCACCTCTCAGCAGCCCAGAGACCCATCAGGGAAGAGCTGTGACTACTCAGCAATCATAATCATCATCCATTTATCTGTAAGAGATACCCTGTGATAGACACCCTCCTATAATAGATTATCATCCTGTAATAGGTTTCAATTAGCACATGTCAACAGATATTATATCATCATATTGAGAATGACTTGACCCACAAAGCCATGATTAAACTAGCGTTGTAAGAAACTTGTTAATATCATTACTTTATCAAACTATGTTTACAAAGAATTAGATGGATTTCTAGAACATGATAATACAGGTAAAGCTGAGAAAATCAATCACAAATTACATCTATATGGTCATTTAGCGAGAGGTGCACACTCTAATGGTGCTTATGTGTACCATATTTTCATATGGTAAACACATGGCTGTGTTTCAAAGTCACAAATTGGTATTTTGCTTTGGCATCTTAAAGGGAAAACAAGTAGCAGTCAGTCATCTGATCTTGAAGAGGATCATGAACATTACAGATGTGGCAACACACTAATGTTTACAACTGTACTTGGTTTTCAACAGCACAGCCAGTGATTTAACAGTTCATAAAATGGCAGCTGTAAACAAGAGATATGAGATATGACAACACAAGTCAATGACAACATTTATACAGATAAACCAAGCATTACTTGGTTTTGGACTGTTGCCCAGACAGATAAAGTCTGAACTCTGACTAAACTCTGAAATCACGTTGGACTAGGTGAAATTAGGTGAAACTAGACTAGGTGAAACAGGAAACAAACATTATCACAATACATATTGATTTGACAAATCAGAAAAAGCACATCACTAATAACTAATCAAAACTAAAAATTATTCATTATTATTATTCAAAATGTAATTGTCAGATTTGTCAGAGGCTTTGGTTCTGTGTCATGGGACCACAAACTAACACACTCAAATGTAATTTCATAAGATTATCTTTAGCAAAGGATAACCTCGACAAATGTGTGTGCCCGAAACAGAAAAAGCAAGAAACAACTGGACAGCAGCGGTGTTAGAAAATGAGTTAAGAGTTAGTTAACTGCAAAAATGAAGTAGGATTCAGGGTCTGTTAGCCTGCAGTCCTTACTGGATACAAGCTGTGTAGTCATGACAGTATCTCCTACATCATGCAATATCAGGCCCTGGTTGCCATGTCATGATAAATCTGAAACCTAACCAGTATGATTTACCACACCGACTGAGCACAGCTGACACGCTATGACAAGATCATATTCATTGACAAAATCTCCTCTATGTTGTTTTGCTGTAGAGGACATAGATCAGTGAAGATATTTTCATACTTACACACCTAAAAATACAGAGCACATTATGATCCACATTTGTTATGTCGCACATATCAGCCAGTTACTAAAATCAGCTTTAGGCAGAACAGACTCAATAGTCATCTCATATTCTTAGACTATTTACATGACTCAAGAATGTGCTAACTGGATCAATTTCTCTGGGCTTTAATAATCACATAAACACACCCACAGGGTCCTCTGCTAAAGGATAAAAATACCATCTGTATGTTTGTTTTGGTTCAGCACAATCTTGCCATTGTTTACGCATCTGGTTGGACTTAACAGAACCTTCACATAACACCAGGTCTACAACAATTAAACTTTTAACAATATGATCCAAAACCTTGAAATTACAGAATTACTTAAGAGTGTAAAGCTAGCCATGTCCAAATCTACATGTATGTGTATCGGCATAGATACCGCTGTGTTCTGTTAGTGGTAATCTGCTCATTTTAGCCTGCTGAATGATAAATGTTGCTGATCATCTGCTCTTCTGTCCTGTGTGTTGGTGTCAGCCATGGCTATAAAAGGACATAAACATCTCCTGTTGCCCAGCCCCACACCTTCCTCACTCTCTCTTGCTTCATGCTAACCACTAGCAGAGCTATTGAGCACAACTGCTAAGCCACATGACATTTTGCAACACTCGCAATGATGTGATCTGAAAGATGACAGCACAGTGGCTGAGCACAACATACCACAAGAGATTAAACCTACTGTCACCATAGCCAAGACTCACATCTCACATCTATATGTACAACAGAAGAATAAAGACAACGGCAAAAGTAAATGCCTAACAAGTGGATATGACTGAGCAACACATTTTGCACAGTGCAGTAGTGTGTGTTAGTTTTAAATATGCTTGCTCCAAGGAGCAACTGGTTCCATCATTGCCTATAGTTCACCTTTGTTATGCATAATTGGAAACAATGATGAATACAAACAGTGTAGTTTAACAATGATTTCTAACACAACATATGTGTACTAAAATGGAATCTGAATACCAAGATGTTAAGCCAAGCCCATAAATACCAGCACACATTAACAGACCTGCCCACTGGCTGACAGGCCTGTGTGGTACAGGGTACATTCATACAAACACATGCCTGTCCTTGCTGGAAAGCTCTGAGTCTCTTCTTGAAACGAGAAGGTAGAACAAAGTCACAGCCGCGTGCCAGCAGAGCCAACTCCTTCCTCAGGTCAGGGTCCTGACGCAGAGACCGCTCCCTCATCCTCATCCTCGCGCCAAACACGAAGGGGAACACATATAAACAAACAACACTCAATCCAGTGTGATACTCTTGATTGAACAAATCACTCAGTTGTGCTCAGCACTGTAGGCAGAGGACAGTGGCAGCAGTAGAAGTCCTCTGTGTCTGTGTCCCTGTGATTGTCCTCTGTCAGAGTCAGAGCCTCTTAATGCAAGGGAGCAGCTGCTACTGTGACTCTCTCTCCCATTCCAGATCTGGTCGCACAATCTCAGCTCTGCCTGCTGCTCTGTCCCAGTCTCTAAACACACACACGCTTACACACACTGCACAGGGTCAAAGAGCCCTTGCCTCAAAGCTGCTGGGGAGATAAGGAGTGACGGGGTGTACGTGTACGGGAGTCACTTACTGTATGTGTGGGATGGGAGGGGTGTGTGCAAAGGATCTGCCCTTTCCAGTTTGCATTCCTCCGTGCTCATGGAAGGTTATGTAAAATAACAGACCTGTTGTTGCAGCATGCAGCAGACACAGAGGCCAACTGAAGGATGCACTTCAATATCATAATGACACACTGCTCAAGATCACTGGCTTGCTTTCTGAAACACTCCCACGCTCTCAAGACACTTCAGAGCAACTTTGCGTGTGCTCTGACCTATGAGAATTACCCTCCTCTTTTAAAAAGGACATGCTGGTGAACAGAATGGAAAAATAAAAACACCTGAGTGATGGACTACAGTGAAAGCCATATTACTTTACCAAATCTGCCTTCATCTGTTAGTTTCCTAGCTTTAAGTATAAATCACAAGAACGGCAGATACATAAAATAGACTTAACAAGGCATAGGCAAATAGGGAAAACTATTTTTGTTTGAATACTTAATAATAGATACCAATACTGTATTACCAGATGATACATACATACAGTGTAGTCAATTATTCTGCATCCCATCTTTTGGAGGCTTTTCTCTCCCTTTTGCAAGCCTGGGATGCCAGCCATTGCACATCTTATTATAGTTGATGGGCACCGAAGAATGGGGGGGAGGGTCAAATTCAAAGAATGCTGACCGACCCAGTCTGCCGCTATTAAAAGCACCAGAAAGCACTGTTTGGACAATCTTAGAAACTGGATCTGGGGAAACAAGGGTGTAACTTTAGTCCCCAAACAAACATCTGCTTCCGGTTGCTGCTTCCTTGGAGTGATGGCAATTACATCAATTCATCATAAATATGCTGATCTAACAGCTCACCTACTGATGTAAATGTTAATTAAACAAAAATGGTACAGAGATGTCTGGACTAATACACAACATAAACAAACCTTTACAGTATTTGTTCATATTATTGTTATTGTATATACAGGATGAATACACACCCACAGTATTTTTAGATGACAGGATCACAAAGTCCACAGTTTTCCACTGGTTTCTGCGCAAACCCAGTTCCTGTTATCCTCCACATAGGACGCTGCATATGCTTGATAAGCTGTTCATATGGTGGTTTTTCACAGTGCCTGACTTTTGTTTATGCTCATCAATTCAAACCAAATATGGAAAAGAAAGCACCAAGGTCAAAATAAAACTTGGTAGATCACATGAGACTGTCAGCTCACAGTCTGAGTCTGTCTGTTTTTTATGTTTGAGCAAACAAAATCTGAAGCGTGTTCTATAGACAGGGGTGGCACAACGCAGCATGTATAATGAGGTGTTGGTTTACATACTGTATGGGGAAACAGCCTGATGGGTGTTTTAAAATACAGGCAAATATGGTGAGAACAGCAGTGTGGACTAAGAATACACAAACACAGAAATATTCTGTTACTGAATATAAGATACTGTATGATTGTGTGCCTTTCAAATAACCATAAAAGAACAAGCTGCAGCAAAAATTATCATTAACCAAATCATCTTAGGGTCATTGCAGACAGGCTTTCCAAACAACATTATCCTGACCTATCAATCAGACAGATTATGTCCACACTATCACTGTGTGTGTCACTGTGACACACTGAAAAACATGAGAATGGGGCTAACCCCACAATATGTCAAAACACATAAGCTAAACCTGATTTGTACAGAATGTGGAAATGTGTCCAGTAATGTTCACTTTATTACATAACAGATAAGACTATAAGACATGCGGTCTAGAGTTAGTGGCCATTGGCAGGTCTGGATGTTCTCTGCATTTGTTGAAGTTGCATTTTATATGAGATTCAATCAACAGGGTATTCAACATTGTTCATATAAAACTGATACTGATGGGACACCATGCAGGGCAGATCGCCAACCACACGGAGAGAAATACATTACTGAAGAATGGTGAAAACCTGATCGAAACTCCCCTGAGGGCCTCCCCAAACTGTCAATACAAGCACACATGATGATGTCTCACAATACTGTTTGGCTGGCATTCGTATGTGCATTATAAACATGAACCAGTGACATGCACCACGATACGTCCACGCAGAGGTCACCCAAACCGTCTCACCACCCTGGGGTAGGGCCACAACTGGTTCACAGCATGGGTACAGAACTGATGCTGCTGTAAAATCCAGAAAGCTCTAGCTCAATCCACTACAATCGGATGTCTGAGACGGGGATTTGGGATACATGTGAACGTGGGCCAAATATAAGCCTGACTGACGGACAACATGGTGGGCTCAGAGAATGCCAGCACATAGAACATGATGCGAGCAGAGCAGCATTAGAGTAATAATGCAAAAGCACACACATGCTATCAGTTACCATAAAGGTTTGCTGGGGGAGGGGGCAAAACAATAAAGCCTACATGGCGCCAGAAGTGGAGCAAAGGGTCAAAACACTAAAGAAAGAAGCTGCAGATAAGGAGTTACAGAACACAAGGGTTTCCCACACTTACACAACAATATAGTGAGTAGTATGTTAGTATTTATAGAAGTTAGTTGAGACAGCACTTTTGGAGACTAAGTAACTTTTAACATATTCTTATATTTTATTTTCATGCTGTATTTTTAAAAATACAGTGTACTTAACTTTGTTCAAGATTAATTTTACTACGATAATGGCATCACATTTTAGTTCTAGGATTTAAATTACTGCAAGAACTCAAATTATGTGGCTGTGAACTATGAACAAGCTGGAAGATATAAACTTAAAATTAAAATATTAGGCCACTTTTAACATAGAAACAAACCCAACCAAATTGGAATCTGAAGGTGCCATAGCGGCCAAGAAATACTTATTTATATTAGAAAAATTGATTTGTTGACAGACACGTCATATTTCTTTGTCACAAATATAGGCCTAAATTAGCAGAGTCCTAGCCAAAACCAAAAGTCTGCAACCTTACACTTTAGGCTGACAACGTACCATGACTGTGGGATAAAAGCACTTGTGTCAAACAGTCTGACACTTAGATTTCTCTGACAGGTCAGGCAACTGATAACGTGACCCCAGACCTCTGCTTCAAATAGCTTCTATGTTGCTGAGCCCAAACAAGCATGTTATAAAAAGACATCTTGAGAAACAACCAGTGATACTAAATGTAGACCACAAGTACAGTGGAAAAAGTAAATACTTAAAAGGAAAACCACTTCTCTACACAATTTGGACTACTGAATGTCTGCATGTGTTGCCTATTGTCTTCGTAACAGAGGCAATTTTAGAAGTTCTGTTACAAGTCTGAAACTGAAAGTGTAGATAAAGGAGCAATGACCACATATTCTCACAATGAGAAGCATCTAATTGAAGCGGTTTGGAGTAAATTGCACAAGGCATGAATGTGCTGCCACACCTCATCTCACTGGCAGAGTTTTGGGGATCTAATGCCAACATAACGGAACCAAGGCTATCTATATCAGTGTCTGATGTCAAAGTCAGACCAGCTGTTCCAGGCTGCATCAGTGTGACATAAATTGAATTTTTGAGTAATCCTTTGAAGAATGCCTCTGTATGCAAGAATTCATTTTGTTGTCTTAAAATAGAAGTATTACTTTATACAACCCCACAATCCCTCTAATATTGAGTGACAGCGTGGCCACATGCCATGACACATTTTTGCACACATAACAATATACAAACTGTTCGGCAGCTGAATTGTATTACTCTGAGGTAAGAGGGTGGCGTTCGGGGGCAAAGGTCATTAGTAGGAAAAGACATGAATGTGAAATTAAGGACGTTTATATCCGTCTGTCAAGCATGTTACTGTTCCATCATAAGTTCTTGTATTCTCAAAACCAACTGATCGCTCCACACTGAATCTAAAACCCACCACAGAAACCAGAATGCAGCTGCAATGCTGTTCTTCTTTCATAGACTATTACCGCTATGATCAAGCTATTTTAGCACTTAATCTTTTCTCACCAGATCATAAAAAGACTATATGAAACTATGTTTGTATCTTAGCCTTAATCCTGTATCTGAAATATGCTGGTGTGAATGTTACAGTTTTCAGCCCTGGTGTATCAGTCAGAGAGGGAGAGAACAGATGTCACACCAGTGAACACATGAATGACTCCTCATGCTTGTGTTTAGTATGTCAACAACATGTAGAAGGTGGAGTTTCTAGAGCACGTGCCTGCAGCTGTCTGGCTGTCTCACTGTCATCACACTCGCTAATGTCCACAGTCTACCAATATCCCAGACTGTCATGCCGCACTTCTCATTCTGACAGAGTTGGAGTCTCTGCTCAGACCAACACAACATTTTCAGTCAAAATCTTCAAATATTTTATTTGTCCAGATTATTTACATAATCAAGCAGTGGATCCCAAATCCTAGCATAATAAGATCTACAACTGATAGGCTGAAAGTAACCACAGTGCCAGCAATAGGCTAGGTTCAAATACTCCCATCTCTCATGTCACACTAATACATGGGTGAGGCCTGGACATTTGAAAAAGTATTTGAATGATAATCACTATATATGTCTACAGACATGAAGGCTCCACAATGATAATGCAGAATGGACAGCTCCTCAAAACCTTTGATATTGTACCCTACTCAGCAGCCTCTTGTGGTCAGCTTGGGAAAAATAAAGATTCCCAAATGATACATGAGGGTCAAAATTGACAAGTATGAACTGAAATTTATGAACAGTCAGGATGGAGTAAATAAACAGATTAAAGCTCCTACATGTAGGATCTGAAAAATGTGTAGCGTAAGGGACTTCTAGTGGTAGCATTAAAAAAAATAAATGCATTTTGCTGTCATAATTAAATGGGCTTAGTCTTATCAAAATTCTATTAAGTGATAGGTTTAAACAAAATATAAAAAGTCATTAACTCAGTGAATTTACATTATTTTAAACTGGATGCTTATGCTATGTGTGATGACATAAAACCTTTGACTATGCTGCTGGTGCAGGTTCCACTTTTCATCAGACCCTGGTATGCACAATCAACACCAGTATTATATCTGAAACAACTGAAACTGAAGTAGCTAAATGGAATTTAGTTGTCAGCTGTCATTAATTTTATTATCTACACCTGTCCTTCTGCAGGTAACACATCAAAATATGACGGTAAAAGGCCTAGATTACCATCATATAGTTTTTGACCAGACAGCATCGAAAAAGTTTATTTTTCTACTGTAAAATACTGTGCATGGTATGCATGTTAGTCATTACAAAATCAAACATTCAAAAACTAAAATGAACAAAATGTTCAGTTTGTAAATGTTGTGCATTAAAAAAAGTTAATAAATTTATCCTTAGTTTACGCTCCACTGTAGGAATATAACTATGATGTGACACGTGATGATTTTAAATACTATTTCAACAAACTGCTAATTAATTAAAAATAACTCATAATTTACAGAACCCGAATGGTAATTGCTTGTGTCTTCTCCTTGTAAACTGCTTTGGATAAAAGCATCTGCCAAGTAAAGTAAAAATTAATGTAGATTATATCACTTCTATTTACTGCCATGCAGAAACCAGTCTTACAGAAACTTTGCAGAAACCAACACACCTTCAAGTGCACACTACCTAAGGTGACTCCAGAAAAAAGAGGAGGCCACACCTTCTTTTTAAAGTTATTAAAAGCAACGCTAGATGAAAGCCCTGTGGCATGCCATCTTAACACACTCTAAATCTTGTTTAAACGTGTAAAAACGTTTCATAATGGTAAGAGGTTCAGGAGTGAAATGTTAATGTCATTCATCTTCTAAAAAATAAATGTTCAGACACATTCTTTTTGCAGCGCTAACAAATCCTCATGTTCTTGGCCCAAGTGAAGTTACATAACAAGTAATTTGACATGTGTCAAAGTAGTTATTAACTTCAAATTCACAGGTGCAGGTGTACAAAATAAACAGCGTATTTAGTTTATCCATTTATTTGTACACTCTGGCCTATTTATTGGTGTACAACTACACCAATAACACAACCAGTCTGAAAAGTAACAGGAAATTGCTGCAACAGTCTCACGATTATATACTGTAGTTTGTTGGCCTGACAAGATCAGCAAGATCTTAATACTAACAAGTTAAATTTTCTACTATAAAATGCTGCATAACGTATTTATGACCACTGATTTATACAGTATTTCCTAATAAATCCTCTAGAAGTCAGGCTATAGTGTACAATCTACATAAATACAACGTTCATATACTGAAATATAAACATGTAAATATATGGGGTGAACCTTAATAGTCTAAATGCCATTCAACAATCACTGCCAAACAAAGACAGGACTTACTGAGACTATGATTTTGCAACACACTTGTAGGTCATGTGTAGCTCAGGTGGCTCCCAGTGAAGGCTGAAACAGCAAGTCACACCTTGATTATATTTAAAGTCATTGGTATGCCACTGCCACTTTAAGTCCTTCTAAATCTTGTGACTGGGTTGCAACTGTAAAACTTGTTCAAAACGATGAACAAGAGTGCCATAAAATGAGCTGCATGCTTATAAAATTTTGAAGACAACCATTTAAATGTTGTTCAAACTTAAATGTATTGTTTCAACAGACAATTTACCTTTTTTGTGCTGACAGACCTCCGTAGTACTCTGCCATTGGGCCCTGTCACTCTGGTGTTACTACTACTGCCTGAGGGCAAGGTAATGGCAGATGGGGGGCTGGAGGGTGTACTGATGGCAGCAGGCTTCTTCTCTGCCAGGTTCCTTTGGGATGCCACATTGTTGTTCTCATTGAAGCTCAATGATCTTTTGTCCTGGGCGTCCCCACTGCTCAGATCAATGTGCTGTCCATTTTTTATCAGGTCGAGATAATCTTTGAGTAGTGACTGGGTGGCAGGGTCACTCAACCAGTTGAGAAAGAGCTCATCCACCTTCATTTTAAGAACAGGTTGGAGGACTTGTGGTGACGGCATTTTTCAGAATATTCCTTGATGACTTCTCTGACAAACTCTGTGTTGGTTCTGTAATGAATAAAACAACACTGTACCATCGAGAAGCAAAGTTAGTGTAAATGCATTGAATGCTGTCTAGTACAGCACTGGGGGTAGCTTGGTATCATCCGTCCTTGCTTTTTAGTACACAGCAAACACACACTGACGTTATTGAATTTTAGCGCGAACCGTCAATATCTCAGCCCGCAGGCAAAAATAAACGTGAACCCATTCTGACCTGACCCCGGTAACGTTAGTCTTTAACACCACGGTCAGGAACTGAGCCCGCATTTACTTAACTAACATCACTTTAAGCTATATGAAAACTTAGGGAAAAATAGCCGGAGTCGACAGAATGGGTAAAGTCGGGGTTAACAAGCTAAATACTAAGAGCAGGAGGCAAAAACAGTTTGCTTGCTAGGATAGCGTTAGCTTTAGCAAGCTAATGTTAGCTGGGTAACTGAGATACAAACCTTGCAATGAATAGACGGTGATGCCAAATGCGCTCATGCGGCTCTACATTACTTCCATCTTATACGACACTGTGTCACGCATGTCTGTGTGTCTTTGAATTAACGAGGAAAAATAACGCCGCGGCATCACCCGGTGTTCGTTTCGCTGGATAACAGCGGAGCAGACGAGAGCAACTTTTCATTCTCGCGTTCCCCTGGTTACCGCAAAGTGCTAACGCGAGATTCGGCGAGAGTTCATGACGTCCCGACGGTAACGGTTCGTTTCACCGTGCAACACCTGCAGAGTTAATCCGCCTTAGTGCTCACTCATTATTATTCTCCACGTCTTAATTATTTACGTATCTTACACATTACACACTTTTTCCTCATTATGCACCTCAGTACGCAGTAGCCTACCTACTACGTAAGGTAAGTAAAAGTAGTTAAACGAAAAGTGTTATGTAAATTAAAGTGCTGTTTCTTTTTCTTTATTATCATATAATCACTGATGCTTTCACATTTGTGTTGGTGGGAATAAATTTAACTTGTATTTTTTAAGTGTTAAATCTTAATCTGTATATTAGCAAGTGCTTCCAAATAGATGTTGTGGAGCAAAATGTACGATATTTTCTACTTGAGGTAAAGAAAAAAGAAAGAAAAAAACTAAAATACTCTAGTAAAGTAAGTGACCTATTGTAGCACATGCTCTTGTACATGTACTGATTTATTTCTTCTTTGTAAATAGTAATAAATACAATAAATGCCAAAACAACGGCTGGTTAATCAGTAGTAAAAATTATTCTTTCCTTTAAAAAAAATTGTATGACATTGTTATTGTTGATTTTCACAAGCCATGACAATAATAATAATAATAATAGCTATTATTATCCATACTTAATCCCCTTGGAGAAATTCTTTGTGGACAGGCTTCCCCTTTAAGGCACCAAGTGTTCGGGGTTCAGTGTCTTGTCCAGGAAGACTTCGACATGTGGCCAGGAACCTGAAAGCAAACCACAAACCCTGGGGTTTGTAGACTGCTGCCAACTGTCCTACCAAATGTTCCACGGTCGCCTCTACAAGACACAAGTGTGCTTTTATTTATACACTGTGTTCCTCGTATTTGTAACTACCATCTACACTATTTTTAGTAATTTGTGATTGGTTTCTTTGCAGTACGCCATCCAAATTTGAGCTGGTCATCACTGCAGTACTCATTTCCAGGAAACCAGTCCTTTGTGTTCAATTTAGCCTCTTACAAACTTGATCCTGACTCTCTTTGCATGAATAACAATCATACATCTGTGCTCGATTACACTCTCCTTTCCCTACTCCTCGAAGCAGCTGGACTGAGCACCTGGTGTGTATGGAACTGGACATCCTTATTGATTACTGGAGGGAGGAGTGGTCCCAGACATTGTGGCTCCCTCACTGGCATCCCCAGCATAGAAAGCAGGAAACACAAGGAAAGGTTGGTTTAAATAATGAGCACCATATCTGACACGTACAGCAAAAAAAAAAAAGAAAAGAAAAAATGGATAACATTTAGCAGGAAGGAGATTTGCAGTTCTGTCTTTTAGACCTGACTCAAGCAGACTTCCACCACCAACAATAATTTACTGCATATTTAACAGATGAGAAAACACATTGTGGTTGCACTTGAATGATTAACGTGCAACATGAACATTACTGAAGTATTTTGTGATCACAAGGTCAGGTATTAATGGCACAGTAACAATTTCAAAAGCAACTTAATTACTGTGTGTTTATGTGAAAACAGTGTTGCTGGGTAATCATAGTCATTATGCAGGGAACATAACAGATTTAGTCTGTTAACTTTACATTATCACTGAAATGTAACGTGTAGGATTATATTGCATGTGCTTTTTAAGATACATTTGAGGCAAAGAATGAAAATATAACACAGATTTACCTGACATGAGCATTATTGACGTTTTTCTGTATTTTTAGCATGATAGACATTAAGGACACTTATCACTCCAAAGCTCTGTCTTGTTAATAACCCCCCTGAAGTGCCTCAGTCTCTTCTTAAGAGCAAATTAATGGCGGCTTCATGGTGGTGAAAATTATTGATTGAATAGTCCTGATTGCTTCCCTTGATAACACCACTAAATCAAATCTGAAACATTCAAAGTTGTCTGAGGCGCAGCACGTAACGATAAACCTCTTTGTTCTTCAGAACAGAGAGCCTTACATGTGTTTTACAGCCTAATCAATATCAGAAATGAAAAGAGAAAAAGTGAAGGTCTTGAAACTTTAAACTTTGCAACTTTTCAAAGTATAATTACAGTGTACAAATAGGATTTTACCCAAAGCAGTGTGCATGTTGTTTTTTCACGCCTTGAAGGACATTTCAAAGGTTTGGCCGAGGCTGAAACCACAGGGGGACAGCTGGTTAGCGTAGGAAAGTGTTAGTGAGGAGTTCGTGTGTGCAGCTCTCCCTTACTGCTGTCAGCTATGCTATATGGACGCTCTGTGAAGTAGGCGATAAGCAATCTGCTCTAATAAGGAGAGTGAATAAAGTTGAAAGTGTTGTGTTGTAGCTATGCGCTGTAGAGAGTTATTTGGATGGTACTATAGTCTGTGTACATGGTAGAATAGGCAATACGCCATGGTTATTTTAAGGTTTAGTTTGACATTGTTTAGATACATCTTTGTCCTCTTTGCTTCTTATAAAAAGCGAAGTACCAAAACAAAGGTGGAACATTCTTTAAAAAGATAAGTAATCACCTGTTTAGCTGATCTTAACTGTAATAGCAAAATCAATAAAACATATAAAGAATGGTTTAATAAGTACGTATCCCTGTAATGGCTTTTTCCATATAATCACAGTGTTACTCGGTCGTCTCTCACATTAACGTCTTTGCAAAGGTTACAGATCCTCTGATTCCTTTCTAAGCCTTCAAACAATAAGTGAGTCTGTGGATTCTTGTGAGACTGACCTTACAATTACAATATATATTGTAAAATAAAATATAGTGAAATGTGCATATTATATATATATATTATTTATAGAATAAAATTTTAGTTTTGGGTATTGTATGTTTTCAGTTACTTTTTCAGTGACCTGTCCAAAAATAAATATTTAGAAAGCATTTGACCTCATTGGGTTGACAGGTAGGCAGAAACATTGAGGTGTGACTGTGGTTAAATGTGGAAATGTAAGATTCTCTGGGTAATTAAAGGTTTCTTCCTAAAGGAACCTGTCACATACTGTTAAGTCAACTCTAAAATGATTCCTTACACATTTTTATAAATCAGAGATCATAAAGAGATGCATGCTTTTGAATGTTTTACTTTACTCAGCTTAAATTGAAAGACACAGTGAGAAACCACTTGAATGGGTATTCTTTCACCTTAATTAGTCTGAGGTGCTTTCGTACTTCAGTAATGTTCTTCTCAGCAATGACGCAAGTAAAAATTTCCATTATATCAGAATCTGTAGTTGTGTGTGGAAAACTGAAATAGTCACAGTTAATTATAATTATAACATTAATTCCATTATTTCCATTGTCTTTTTTAGATCATGTGTATTGGACCATATAATATGTGTGTGATGATTTAGGGCTACGTGCATGTTTCCATCTGTCCCAGTCATCTTCTTCTCTTGTCTTTGGATTAGAAAAAAGAAAAAGAAAAAAGCCCCTGAGAGAGAGATATTATATCAAACAGCACTGAAATCTGGACTAGAAAACAGCTTTAAGTAATTTAACATCTGATTTTCTCAGTGTTAAATAAAATAAAAGAGTTTTTCAAATGTGCACTTTAAAATGTACATCAAACATCCTGACAGTTTACAGTACTGACTAGCTCATTAGTTGATATTAATAAAAACAGTACTTACTCAATATAAACAAAAGTCATTTTATTAGCTGGTAACTGGTATTATAGCAATACAAAGCCTAGTTTGAAAAAATAATTCAAAAGCAGATTTTGTTTTTGTAATTTTGTACCTGGGTGCTCACCACCAGTCAACTGTAGAAAACAATGGAATATATATATATAAAAATTAATACTTCAAACAAGTTTACACTCTTTGAAGTCCTAAAGATAAAAGATAACACTAGAATAGAAATATAATTACATGATATTGGCTGCTCTAAACTCTCAGTTATATCAGTCTCTCAGTTACATGTTATACATTACGTCTGTGGTCGCTCGGCCACTACAATGGTCCATTTTCCCACAGACTTTGTGAGAGTCAGTGCACACCACTACTCCAATGTTAACAGAAAGAATTCGTTTATAGATATTGTTCTTCTCTATGTTATTTCCAATAATAGACCATCTTGAAATAACCGCTAGCATAAAGCAGCAATTTTACAAGAATGTTGCCGGCCTAGTGATATTTTTGACCAGAAATAGCTTTTATCTTGGTCTTAAACATTCTCTGTTTGATATGGCTTTCAAATGAACTGTGGTATGAACCTCACTTTCCGCCTCCCAAAATGGCATCGGCTAGTGATGAGCCTTCTCATAGCTCTTTCATGGCTACACTGTAAACACGCCACACAGTTTTTATTCCTTAAGAAAATCACAGAAAGAGAATCAAACTGTCTTCAGTCAACATTTAGATTCCTAATACGCTGCGCGAAATGGAGCCGCAGAGGAGGAGACTTCTTTCATTAGACACTTCACTAAGGCTGTGAAGTTTGCTTCTTCCATCTGAGATGACTTTAAAAGAGAAACAATGCCTCTGCCTATTGGGGTCTTTGGAGATTTTCTCTCTCATCACATATTAATGAAAGAGGTGGCATGTATGGAGTTGGAGCGCTTAAGCAGGAAAACCTGGTTGTGAGTGTGCCAAAAAAAGCTGTCTCTGTGTTTTCAGATATATGAGCAGACTCATACAGTATATACTGTGCTCAAGAAATCTTAACTTGAAATCTTAACACTGATGTGCTTATAAAGAAATCTGCACATTTTCCTCTCAGTAGTAATGAAATGCATACAGATACAGCTGATACACACGAGTGTATAATGTGTAACAGCTGCCTGTAGAGGGCACACTTCACCTTGGATGCACCTATCCCACTTTCTGTCATTGCACACACACATATAAACACTATTCACTTAAGCACAATCATCGTATATCAGGCCCACAGACCACATGAATTAGAGCTGAGTTTATGCCAGTTATTCAGATGAAGGTACTGTACATCACTCTCCTACACTGGCCTCCATTCCTCCTTTAATGAAACAAGCCCGTCAAGACAGAGCGGGAGCTTTTTGATATCCTCAGAGGGGCATGGCACGCTGAAACTGTAATGCTCATAATTCATAGCAAATCAAGAAAGATTTTGTTGGAACAGAGGATCACACCAATTACCAGTTGTTTATTGTTTGCTATTGTTGTGTTTACTGCAGTCTAATCATATTTGGAGGTCGGCCACAGCACTACATCAGCTCCAAGTGGAAAAGCTCTTTTGAAGCCTTTCATTTCATTGTGCCATATTAGCTGTACTGAGCAGCCCTAGACAACATGCTGCCTTTGCTTTCAAGATTAAAAGAAACAAGCATTACATCACTTTCTAAATAACTTTGTGAATTAAGGAAATTGCACGTAAACTGGTCACCTTAAAGAATGGCCAGCCCAGAGAGAAAAATGTGTTTCATCTATTAATTTGCCCCAAGATAATCATCGTTTACATAATGGCTTGGACATGGGAACAAGATTTTGTGTTCGATTCTGGGCAAATGTTGGCTGCCAATGTTTCGCTGGACAAAGCTCTTTCTTTTTCCTTCTATGGAATAGCAGATTTGTGTGGAAATCATGGAAATCAGCACGGCATTCATTATGCCAAGGTCATTATAGCTGGCTTTTATCCTCCTCTGTACTTATAGGAGGTAAGGGAATCCTATTCTCCATCACCCAAGGCCTCACCTTTGAATGCACACACCAGCTCATACACACACACACACACACAAACACACATCGGTTTCTCTTTCATTTGGCCTCCTTGAATTTCATCATTCATTTTTACATCACATTAGTGTGGCGTGTTAGTGGTCGGCGTGTCTGCATGTAGATGGCGGCTGTTACTTCAGGAAACGTCTGAATTATGCACGGGAAAAGGCAGAGGAAGACTCAGAGGGAGTGAGCAACAGCACAGACGGCTGCCTTCTTATACCACATATATGAAACACAGCGTACACGAAGTGAGATAAATAGATCATAGAGCTCCTTGAATTTTGCATCACTAGACTACAATGTAAACTAGAGTGTTGGTAAGCTGTTTTTAGGTCGTGCAGTTGGGTAAGTTTCTTGATTGAGGTTTAGTTTATGTGGTAAAACACACTGAAATTCTTGAATAGAGTCATAAAATCTTCAATTCCTGCAGTTAGGTTCCGTCTACTTACATCTACGATAAAACAATTTGTAGATCAAGAAGATGCCACGAACAAAATGTGAGCTAGGTAACTGAAGTGCCGCGCTGTTTTGGACCATAACATCAGTTTCTTAGAGTTACTCTTGGAACAATGGAAAGTATTAACAGCAGATTTTATTTATTTATCTATTGTTTATTCTTTTGAGTCATGCACTGGAATTGGAAACAAAGAAGTCCACGCTGCCATTTCGGATGTTTCCAAAGATCGGTTAGCATAATAATACTTTAAGTTAGTGTAATTAGGCCATTACTTTCAAAGTAACCCAATCCCACAATCTGAAGCAAAAAAAAAACCTCTACATGTTTAAAGTTAATATTTTTAATGAGCATCACAAAACAATTGAGTCTTACTCAATGGCTCCATCAAAAAAGGAAAAACTGTGATCTTGAGGGGAAGGAAAGTGTTCTTTTAATGTGCGCCAAAGATGGTGTCCTCTGTCTGTCTCAGCGGCTGTGTCTGATTTGAAACTCTCCATTGATCTGATACCACCAAGAACTGGCCTGCAGATTAAACCAATGCTGCGATACAGCTTCTTGGAGACGGGTGAATGCTGTGTGTGTCAATGTGCAGCCTCGTGGCTTTAGTCCAGGTTCAGGGTATTATTGAAAAAATGTATTCAGACTCATATGCTGTCCACTGATAGTCACACAAATTCTCAGAAGCCCAGCTCAGCGCCTGCCAAGGCACATTGGCCTTCACTTCTGATTCTGACATCATTTAATCTCTAGGAGTAGCTCAGGGTTTCTGTCCCAAATCCTTGATCTGGTTCACCTTACAGGATGAGACCCACTGTCTCAAAATCCAAAGTAAACAGAGTCGTTATTGTTCTCCCCTTTGTCCAATGCACAGAATCTCCCCGTATCTTTAGGTAATGAGGCTTCACTGTTTTGCCGTCTGTCCTCAATGTATTGAATATACTGTACAGTACTTATGAACATAAATGTCTGCATCTGGTCTGCATGGAAACTGACGAAAGGCCCGGACATATCCTGCTTCATGCAAGTACACATGTGAGCACATAAACACACGAGCAAATGTTCTCCTCGCAGGGGTTTTCAGTGGAACCTTCTCACACAGTATGAAAACAATCCTCTGCTGTCTCACTGTTTTTGTGTCTGGTTGTTTTATATGCTTTGAAAGGGATGCACATTTTTCTTATTAGGGCTGGCAGTGCTCGGGATGGAGCGTTAGGAAAGAATGAACATTAGGCACCTGACCAGACAGGATCAATGAAAAGCAATTAGATGATAAGTCTGCGAGGGCAGCGCTGTATGTGCAGGACTGCAGGGGCTGAGGCCTCTGCAGCAACAAGGAGAATGAGGGGATAAACTGTAAACATGTGTCCGATGTTTTTAAAAATCTTAAGCAGGACAGAATTAGATCTTCACACATAAGGTGAAGGAGTCTCTGATAATAAACACGGTGTACAGTATTTATGTGTGTTTGTCTCCTTGTGTGATTTGTGTGTGGCTTATGTGTTTTGCCTAACATCTATTGTCATAATGATGTGTGATTATTAAGGGAGCAGGGTTTTCACAGCAGGCAAAAAGGGGCTGAGCCGACAACAGGTTGAGCCTCCCTTTGTGTCTTTGTTTGAACACTCAGCAAATACATATTCATGCTCTCAATATGCACACAATAACACACATTTGTTTATAATGTTTCTTTATTTGGGTTACATACAATAATGAAAACATAGTTTTTCGCAGTTGTGATGCAAACAGAGATACAAGGCAATAGCAAAGAAAGGTTTCATGTAAAATAGGTAGACACAGGCTCCAGGAGCCAGTGCCTTGTTATTTCAGTAGTATCACTAGGAGAGTTCAAGCTCTCACAGCACAGCTATTAGGCTAAACCAGGGTCCGTTGTGTTCTGCGTAGGCTGAAAGGACAAGTTCTGACCATTAGTGTACCTCCTGTGCCTTGGTCCACAGTACAAAACGCATGAGGGTCTTTTTTTCCCCCCAATTTGTGGGTATAATGATGACACACAACAAATAACTCTGTTCTTAATCCAGGCTTTGTTAGTTAGTTTTCAGTTTATCTGCTCCAACAAAAATATCCCTCATTTGTGGTCCTTAAAACCAAGTGAAGGCATGAACACATCATATAGGTTGCAATGAAGTGCTTTTCCTCTTCTGGATTCATGCATCTGCTCATGTCCAACACTAGATGGCTGTCTGTGCTGTGTATGCTTTGTAGCAGCACCAGTGCAGCCTCTTCATGCTGCTTCTGTTGGTCCTGGAAATGCAAGGCTGAGCAAAAGATTTTTGTTAATAATGCTTTGAGACACTTGGGTTATGAAAACACACAGCTATACAGACATAGCACCCAGCTTAATGTTTTGATGTTTGAATTTGCCAACCCTTCATTTTTTATGAAGTCATGAACAATGGATTAAATGTACTGTCATCAGAAAAGTCAAATACAGATGCACACTCACTGAGGTGAAAGTGCATTTGAGTAGATTTAAAAATAAACTCTATGCAGTGTCAATTTTAATATATACTCCACAAATCTAGATTATTTTCGTGGATCAGGAAAGACTTCAGTTAAAGTGACAGATTTCAAAACAAGTCAAGGGTACTATTAGTGTCAAAAGAAGTCACTGAACACATAATTTATCGCTCCAGTTATCATATAATTATTCTGACTACTGCACCACTTGCATGCCCTTCCTTCATACACTGTATCCACTGTGTGCGTTTTGTGTAAGAGGCTATTTGTAGTTTCATTAAGTGCAGTAAATGTGGCCACATAGAGCACTTGGTTACAGTATTGACTTTGAAGATTGTCTTTCTTCTTCTTCTTCAGAGGCTGTCCGTCTCTTTAGCCTGGAGCTTCCAAACCGCACAGCCGGCCAGTTTGTGGTGGCCTTTTATTATGATGTCAGCACTTCGCCTAAAGAGCATTCAATATCTCCAGGATGGCCCTTGGTGGAGCATCAGTAGAATAATACAGACGCACACTGGATGGCTATTCCTCATAGCCGGTCAGTTCATTTGCTCATTGATTTATCGGTAGCTGACAGTGTAATGGAATTAAGTACCAGTGATTATCACAAACAAACAGGTTGTTTGTTCTTTCTGCATCAGTTCACTGTTAGTTTCAACACTGGCCACGTAGAGCTGGACAAATACATTTGCAATGCCGGGTGTTTTATATGATTTCTCATGTGAAACTCCACTGAAGACAGAAGGTCTTGAGGCTAAAGACGAGGTGGCACAAGTGAAGGAGGAAAAGCAGGAGCAGAAAACAAATAAGGAAAACTGTGGACTGCAGGAAAAGGATATTAGGCCCATCCTGATTTGCAGGCCTATTTAAAGATGGTGAAAACTAGCAAAGCTTTGTGAGACAGTTGTACCAAAATCACCCACATAAATCAGGGTGTGATTACTTCAGGAGCTGAAGTTATTGGGTGCTAACATTGCTGCGCACGCTCTGTAATGTTATTAACACTCTTAACAGTGAGTGACTGCTTGTAACTATCCCAACAGCTGGAATAACAACAGGAAGCCATAAAAATCAGACTCATTCAACTGGTGTTGGCCTGTTTCATCACTGTACTGTCACAACGATGCTGAAAACACAACTGTCCAAGATTTAAAGAAGTTTGATAATTCAGAGCTGAATTCTTTGTCTGGGGTGTTTGTGTACATATGTGTGTTCACACAGCATCTCTGGCTCTATAATTCATGCAAACTGAAATGAAAACCTTCTTAGCAATATGCAGATTTCTTTATGCAAAGCAGCATTACCTATGATACACGGGATGGCAACTAATGCCTTTGATCAGACTCTCTGACATTCTCTAACTACTGAGAAGAAAAGAACTTAAAAATTGTAAAGGCTCTTAATTGAAGTGAACATAAAAGAAGATACATGGTGTTAATTGGTATACGCTAAGAATAATCTAGACCTTGGAGACCACTGTCCCTTACCAGCCCCCCTGCCAAAGTGTCAGGATTTACATCTTTAATTCAAGATTTCCCAACATTAATTACCTTGCAAGCAGCGAAATGCGGATCACATCATTTTAAAGTATAATAAACATCCAAATACGCACTCCCCCCTTCCCATCCATGAATATCAATTTTTGTTAGTGTGCTAACTCCTGGCTCTCCTGTGTCTTAAGGATGTTCTAGATGTTCAGTAAGAGCACAATTGAAGTGAACACCATTGGAAAAATTCAACTTTAATTGTAAGTTTTCAGAAAAAAATATGGAGAGCGAAAGATAAAGAATATACACTGAAAAATAGTGTGTTTGCTAATTTCTGAGAAGGTGTTACAGCATATTGTTATGGGAATAAATAGAATGACTACTTTAGAACAGCATATTTGGAGTGGCAAAATTTTGGCAACTAATTTGTGTGTGTTTGTGTGTGTGTTTGTGTGAGTACCTGCTTTCCAATGAAGTAAAGCAATTTGAACACCAGACCCCGGTATGACCTTTGATTATGAGAGGAATACAGCAGTGCTCATATCCCAGGCCTCTGTGTTCCCTCTCAACATGATGAATGGGACACCCCGAGCTGCAGGACGAAACAACCATCTGAGAACCAAGGGTGCGACACACACACACAGAGGCAGATACATGTACGTGCACACATAGAGAAATGCTGACAGACAAATGACACTCTGATGGAAAGTGAAGCACTTTTAAGTCCTTAAATGCCACCAGCAGCAGCACTCACCCACAGAGTCTGTAATATTACTCATCTCCTTCTGTTTGAAACACATTTAACGCTGCACTGCCCTTGAAAATAACCAGCTAAGTTGAGGCTTTTATCTTGTGAACAGGTTCATGTATGGATTTATTAACAGAAAATAGAAACATCTATTATGGCTTATTGAAACAGCTTGAAATGGGCCCCAGTGTGGTTAATATTATGCAGTTTATTAAGCAACAATAAGCAATTTATGTAAACACAGTTCAAACGAGCACGGCTCCTGTACACCTTAAAATCCTCCTTTTTTGAAGTGGTTTTATTTTAGGTTTTCATTGTAATTTACTGGCTCAAAGTGCACGATACAGTGTTAAAAATGATTTGATATGGAAACCTGTAGGGACATATTAATTAAAATAGCAATCTAATTAGCATTCCGCTGTGACCTAAAAGTTGAATATTATTAGAGCTGCAACCATCGGCTGTGATGAAAAGAGCTTACATGACAGTGAAATTGAAATTCAAAGCGCTGGAGATAATGTACACACAGATCAAAAGAACAAATGGTGGGGAGAAAAATAACACACCAAGAAGTTTTACATTTCCTCACAAGGGGGAAAACCAACGTGTGCGCACTCCTGCACCCACATACACACACAGTCACACAAGCACATGAGAACTCACGCTCAGTATCAGGTAGTTTGGTGTAATTCCGTCCAAAAATCTGCAAGATACAAATACTGCTGCTATTAAAATGAATGAATTTAATAGACGGTGAACTCACTGCACTGCTTTTTATTTGTTTTCTTCACGACATAAACTGTGTGTAGAGAAAATGTTGTTTTAAGCAATACACCATAAAATCAGTTAATGAAATATTTGTCATGCGCTGCACAATGATCACATAAGAACATTTTCAAGGTTCAAAACTACACTTAGCTCAGTGGTTTGCTGCAGTGACGACAGAAGAGTTTTCGTTGTGGGACATACTAGAGCACAGTGAGTCAACACACTGTACCTCAGTAGTAGTGGTGGAAAAAGTACTTCTTTACTGAAGTAAAAACTAAATTAAAACTAAAAGTTAAATGAAATGAAAAAAATGAAAAGCAATCTATATTTATCGGAAATGTTTTTTATATTTTCCTAACACCCCAGGACTGTTAAAATGTCAGTAAAGTCATAATTGTTTTCCACAGAAATTGTTGTTTTCCAATCACTGTTGACTTGAAATCATAGTTTGTGTTATCAGCCTAACGGAATGAATCCAACTGGAAGACAATACTTGAAATGCAACAAACAGCCAAAGTAATATTGAAGTATATCTTTTCTACAGGAGAGCTAAAGGAAGCAGAGGAGAGGTTTACATTGATCCTGTGGTTGACACTACACTTGAGCTGACAGGTTTCATCATATCACCTAAAAGGCTGCTGAGCGTCCGTTTAACCTATATCAACTGCCGCAGCATGTCCCAATAAGCCTTATACAGGTCATGACAATCAAAACAGTCCTCAGTGGGGTCAGCGCTCTGCAGTCCACTCACCGTTTCTTTTGTTTAACCTTGAGGCCGTCTATGCTTCCTCTGCATCCCTTTAGGGAGACTTGCATATTTTACTGCACACCCTTGTGCATGGACCGGATTGCCTGTTTTCTGGGTATGGGCCTCTACGCTTCTACTACAGCTCTACAGGCAGGCGTGTTAACGTGTCCCTGCAGTGGGCCGGCGTGCCAGCCAGCCAGTGATAATTATTCATTAGTATTCATTAGTGTGAGGTGCTGGCCGGTGCAGGGCTCATGTTGAATCAGTGTTCTGACGAGGCCCCGGCCCGGCACAGGTCAGCGAAGAGCCAGTAATTAGGCCCACCAGTCAGGAGGCATTTTCCTAAGCACAACACGTGAGGTTGAGAGAGAGGAAAGATGCAACCACCAGGAGAGAGGCTGCAAAAAGAGAGGCAGATGGGGGAGGTTGAGAGAGGGTGTGTGCTTTTTTTTTTTTTTCAAAGAAAAGCCAACCTTGGCCTCCGTGTTTCTGTGTCTGGGTGCCTTTGAGTACTTTAACCTCTCTCCATCACTCACTCCATCAGTGGAAAAATGCGTGATAACCTTGGTTGTCTTCTTTGTTTGTCTTCTGCCTTTTCTCTTATTCTGTTCCCCTTGCTCCTATTTTTTGTTTAAATTATCTTCTTTCTATCCTTGTCTCCTCTCCTCTCCTCTTTCTATATGTTTATTTGTCTTTGCATGTTGCATGGTTGATAATAACAGCAGTTATTATCACTTACAGACATAATTGGGTAATGGTTAACATGACAGAGTGGTCGCCTCCCAGGAATGCCGTTCGTATTGTAAATGCGACTGAGGCCTAACTGAATTAATCTAATTGGAAGATAATTACACTGGCTGGAACGAAGCTGGACCAGATTCATCAAACTGCTTCCTGCCCCTGTAAGCCATTAAAGGAAGAGATCTACAAGCCTGGTAAGGTTAAAGGCATTTGGAGCACCTCAAAGCTGGCTGTGCCACAGCTGTCAGTACATATCTGAGACAGAATGGGGCTTTGACAATGACTGACAGCAATTGAGAAAACAAGAGGTCAAGTGTTGCGCTGTTGTGAGACAGCAGAGGAAGGCGCCAACACCTCCAGGTCCAAATCCCTGTGGAGGACAGCATAATCCAAAGAGATGATAGCTTGTCCTGTCATTGCATAACATCAGTTTACCGTGAATGAAAACAGAGCAGAAGACAGTCTCTTTCTGCTCCTCTCACTATTTCTTTCTATCTTTTTGTTTTTCTTCTTCTCACTCACTCATGTACAAGCTAGAAGGAGGAGAGGGAGTGCCTTGCATAGCCTTGCTGTATCCTGACATGATTCCAGATTAGACAAATTCCCTAAACTACAAGCGGGTGGCATGACACTCTCCCCTTCCCTAACACCCTCCTCTCTCTCTATTCTCCCCTCCTTTACCTCCCCTCCTTTACCTCCCCTTTCCCCTTGGTCTTCGGCATGCACATTTTTCTCCCTCAGATTTATGACATTGGCATATAGGTGCACTTGACAGCTCTCAGATTGGCGCTGTGGAAGAGGGAGATCCCAAGTGAGTCGGGTTAGCTGGGTAAATCTATCAGGGGTCCGTCCTGGAGGGGGAGGATGAAGAGGGTGTGTGCGTAGGGGAAAGCCAAGGGAGAGATGGAGTAAGGGAGAGGAGAGTGAGGGAGAGAGGCTTGGTGGGGCCCCGCTGAGCACATAAGCTTCCATGCTGAGCACAACCGTGGCTGGCTGACAGTTGTGCTCAGCCTTCACTGTAATAATGAATAAAAGGAAACTCCCTGCAGATTACACATCTTCCGTGTTTTGACATTGACCTTAATACATAATTTAACCACAAAGCCTGAAGAGTGTGTAATGAGATAAGAGAGGACCAGAGGATAGAAAAAAGATGCCCAGGCTAAAACATATAGGCCAAAAAAATTGGGGTGGGTTGGAGGGGGGTGGAGGACTGGAAAAGGGAAGGTAGCAGAAGAGGAAAATTGTGGATTTTTGTGTGTGTGGAAAATACAGTGATTTTCGAATTCCCAGTGGGAGGAGAAGGTAGTGCTGCTAAACCTCAATAGAATAGTAATGTGCCAGGCCCGGCTGTTGTGTGTCTGTGTGTGTGCCAGTTTTCCCCTACTTGTGCACTTTCTCCTGGCGTGTGTTTGTGTACACCGCCTGAGAAAGAGGTATTTGTCACTGTCAGTGTCACTTCTTGGTTTATGCCTGTGTGTGTGTGTGTGTGTGTGTGTGTGTGGCGGTGAGTTTGAGTGTTTTCCTCCGGGTGTGTGAGTGTTATGATGTTTTGAGTGACTGTTTAGAGCGGTGTTTGCTGAGCCAGCACTGTTCCCCACAGGTTATGTCACTATAACTGAGGTCACCATGTCACACATACTGTCAGGAAAAGCTTTCTTTAACTGAATTCCTCAAGGAGAAAACTACCAGACTCAGAGCTCAGTGGAGTATGTCCACTGCAACCTTAAATAAGAGTCAGATTCCGTGTTTAGCAACAGAATGCGGTGGGATTTTTTAAAAACCAAACCATACTCTGGTCTTATTTTGCTTTTTTCCAATGGGAAATGCTGCTGCACATGATTCATGCATTAACAATCATTGCTACCCAATTAAGGAGGTGATTACGTCACTGGTGGCCTGCTAGGTGCTGTGAAACACAGATGCAGATATTAAATATGAATTACAGAGGCCGTATCTGGCCCCCTCCTACCTTCGTTCTCTCATCCTCATAACTCCTCTGAAACCCTTTCGTCTTTGGGCTCTACAAAGACAGGCTGTTCTGTAATTGAAGCAGCACTGACAAAGCCGTCTTCCTGTCCGTGTGTGAGCCTCTGATTCACACTCTTCTCATTAGTGTTGTAATTACCACTGGTTGAAAGGCAGGGGCCTGAGTGAGCTCCGTGGCGAGGTGAGAGTGCTGGCCTGTGGTGGTCTCAGTTGGGGGTTGAGGCTGACCTCCAACCCAGTAGGTGGCAGTGCAGGTGTAGTGAAGTATGCCTGCATGGTGTTCTCAGCTCTGACTTGCTGTCGTTTCATGCTGCTTTGCATGGTAACAAGCTGTTATGAAGGGAAAACTGATTGCTCGATGAATGAAACATGAAGAATTTTTGGATGGAATTGATGAGCTCTACTGCCCTCTCTCACATTTTTGGTTTCCTCTAAGATCCGTCCATTCATGCATGGACCTAATTTTTTTTTGTTTGGTGACTCCATTAAGATTCACACACCTGTCAGTGTGTCCCCAGGCCTTGGCCTCAGCCTATGTCTCTCTGCTCTTGGAGCTCTTCAGTGGATTTGCTTGGCTACAGCCAAACCAGCCCTGAACAGCCTCCAGATTGGTCCAGCTGGGTTGTACATCTAGTGCATGTGTGTGGATTTGTGCCATCATGGCTCAGTTACTGCACAGAGCAATGACTGTGGTGGCAAAAATACTTTGGTGATTTGCCATCAGGCTTTCCTCCAAGGGCCATGTCAAGACTGAGAGAGTCTTGGTCTGGATGTGCATGTACTGTATGTGTGGGTGTGTACTTGTGTGTTGGATGATGCGGGGCGGTGATCTACTTCTGCAGCAGTAGTCTAATGAGCCTGTAAACACACTCATTTGACATCATTAATTGGACAGAGATCAGAGATCCAAGAGGGGTGTGTGTACAGGGTGTGTGTGTGTGTGGTAATGGTTGGAGGGTTCTCCCATCAGAGAGGGTTCTCCCAGATCAAAGATTTAGAGTGTGAAATCCTTGATTATGCGACAGAGAGACACATTAGAAGCAGTTTTCTGCCAAGCTGAGAGAGCAGCAGTGTTTGGTCAGTGCCAACACCAGGCCTTGATTTCACCAGTGAACAGCGCTAAAACAGCACACGAAAAAGGCTGCCCTCTGGTTTGTCCATTTTTACGGCAAGCGGACAATCAATGTTAGATTGGTGGCAGGTGCCAGTTTGTTGATTTTCAAGAACTGTAGCAATTTTAAACGCATGACGCTATATATCTGGACATCTAGTATCAAAGTGCTGGCTTGTTGCTTTGAGAAAAGTTTGAGTACTCTCTGTGACTGTCACAGAGTGTGATCCATTAGCTGTAATTGTGCTGCCATACTGGTTCAGTCACATTTGTCAGCTGGATCTAAGCTGGGGGGAAACAGAGGTTCAGTGCTGGAGTTGCTAGCTTGGAGTCCTCTGCTCTCACTGTAACCTAGTCCAGTTCTTAATGATCAATCTGTCTACCACCCGCACAATGGCCCACACCTCTGTTCGCTTTCATTAATAGAGTGCCAGTCTCTGAACTCCCCTTATCACGCCCTTGTTCCTGGATGTTTCATGTTTTTTGGGAGGAGTTGAATGGCATAGCTGTGTATGGGATACTTTTGAGAGAGACAGCTAGAGCAGGAGAATTTTCCAGTGCAATACATTATGAAGATTTCACTTTCTGCCTTTGATTCTGCACTGACAGTTATCCTTCAGCCTTCCTTTAAAGTCCCACTTTCAATCCCTAATGGCTGTCATGTCGCTGTGCTCTCTGGACTCTTACTCAAAGTGTCATTGGCATAATGGTCGGCAGCCGTTGTCCTCTTTTGATCATCCATGCTGTGTGCGAGAGTAACTGGAGCCGAAACAGTGAGGTGTATGAGATGTGCATGTGTGCACTGCTTGCACCTCTGCTCAGCTGCCACTCCTAGGCAAAGCTCCACGACCGGAAATCTAAAATTCACTTTCAAATAGTTTTCCTCCTGTTCTTGGTGCCTAATAGCCAAGCAGTGGAAAGTGTGTGTGCAAGTGTGTATGTGTGTGTGTGTATGTACTCATTAAAGGGATAGCAAAGATTTCTACTGTATCAGCATCTCAGGCTGAGCCCAGTTTGGCACTCCCTCAATGGTTATGCATACTCCAACAAAGGGATGAAGGGCTGCGAGGGAGTGAGAGAGAGAGAGAGTGTGTGTGTGTGAGACTATGAGTTGAGGCCTTGGACAGAACGTAATGGAACTCCAGTTCAAACACTGCAACCTGTGTTCAAATGCATCACCAGGCCAGAAAACATCCGCAAGAGCGCTGATAAATTCCAACAAAGACGTCCCTGTAACAGCCAGTGTGCATTTGCTGAGTGACATTATGCTCAACACATCCCAGGATGAAAACCAGCGTGTGGATCCAAATAGTGTCACTTCCAGGACCAGTGTCTCTCATTTCCTGCCTGATTCACCCGTCTGCCCTACAGCAGCTCAGGCCCCTGTCCAGCTGTTTGTTAGACTGAGTCCAGAGCCCTGGGCCCAGAGAGTGGCTGGAAGGCTGCTGCACAATGTGTGTGTTGTCAGACAAGAATATTTATTCTGCTTTGAAAACATGTTTTTGACTTTGTACAGTATACTGTATATGGAGCAACATATTTTCTGATGTTATTAATTATTCTATGGTGATTCTCTTGCAGCCTCTTGACCTCTCTTGGCCTTTCTCCTGAATCCTGTATTTTCTTCGTGTTTAAGTTTTCTCCCAGTCTTTGCTTGCATGCTTTGTTCCTTAAAATGTTTCATCAAATCGTATAAATAAATAACAAATATAACAAATTATGAATTATACAAAGCTCACGGCCTCCTACAGTCTGAACCTTGAACTCAGTATGTTTGATACGCACAGTAACATTACAGTACACACAAACTCTACATTTACTGTAACGTACAGTATTGTTTTTAATGTATTAGCTCCATACAACTTTTTTTCTTTTTACTTGCTTAGTTTCCTGTAGTAAACTTCTATTCTTCTGTGTTAATCGATTTGTCTTTGGACTTATTTATTTATACACTCGCACACATTCGTACATGTGGAGCCCTGCCCTCCCCTTTATCCACAGAGGGATCCAGATCAGAGCGCTCGGCCAAGAACGCGTGTGATGTAAAGTTCTGGAGAATAAAAGATGTCTCTTTCAATAACATATTTCCTGCATGTATCGAAAGACGTGTCAATTTCAGTTACACCTGGTGCTGCAGTTGGAAGACAGAGATTTCTTCGCTTCTAAAAGACAATGCCATACCAGTCACTCCCCACCTGAATGACTGATACATTAAACATGCAGAAAGCAGCGGGAGGACACTAGGGAAGGAGCGTTCAAAGACAAAAACAACGCATCCAAAAACAAAAAAAAGAAAAATATGTTGCTCACTACAGCAATATACAACACAGCTGAACAACACTGAAATCCAGTCTTTCCAGGAACAGACAGTTATGAAAAGATTGAGCCAAAATAAGTGCAAATAGACTCATTTACACGTCCACCTGACTGGTCTATGAATTCACAGATATTCTGTTATTTTGCAGCTGCCACATGAATCTATTTCCATATCTCTGTAATATCTCAGCAATGTTTGACATCTCAAAAGTGAGCGCTTCCTAGCTTTTCTATGCTAAAGCAATTCCAGAGAGGCAGCTGATCACACAGGCATTTGCAATAGGAGCAGAGGAGCATCTGTGCCTTTTAGTTCCCTGACAGGACTGTCACAGTACATGCAGGCCTATAGACCAGATGTGCGAAAATCTGCAGTCTTTGTCATGCGCATAAAATGCTGACACAGCTGCCCTAGGCCTGGCCTGTTGTAGAAAATGAAATCAGGCAAGTCAGAGGACACCTCAGACAGTGAGACAGACAGGCAGAATGGGTCCTGTAAGGCAGGCAGTGTGAAGAGGAGCAGACTCTCTGGCCTTTGTTCGCTGCTGGACACGTTAAGACTCCATTAAGGAAGCCTGACACACAAGGCGGTGGCTGTCTCTGTTCTGACTGAGCAAGAAACTTATTAAAAGACTGGAAGTGGTGCTCTTTTTGAACTCTTTCCCTCTCTAAACCTAAATTAAAATTCATTTTTGCCAGAATTTCTGAGTATATTCTCTGTTTGTTTTGACTTGTGTGCATATTCTTCATTTTTCTGCTGTTCCAGTGCTCCCTCCATCTGTGTTCTCAACGCGTGCAGTACCAGTGTACACAGACGTTAAAAATAGTTTCACTATTCCAACAGCCCCATAATCAGTCGACTGTTGCTATTGTCAATTGCTTATGTTGCTATTGTGTGATAGCAACATAAGTCATAGAGAGTCATAGAGTGAAGACTATTAATTAAATCAATACTGTGAACACAACACAAAAAATGCATCAATATTTATACCATACAGAGCTACACTGTGCTCCACTGTGTCCCCTCGTAATGCCAGTGTTATCTTATTTTGAAAAAGTGGAAAAATACACACAATAGATTTACTGTCATTATTATATTGTTGTTTATATTTTATGCCGGCTGTGGGTTTTCTGTGTGGAGTTTACATGTTCTCCTGCGTGGGTTTCCTCGTGGGTACTGCAGGTTAATGGGTGACTCGAAATTGCCTGTAGGTGTGAATGTGAGTATGAAGGGTGTCTGTGTGTCAGCCCTGTATGTCCAAAGTGTGTCTCACCTCTTGCCCAAGCCCCTGCAACCTTTAACAGGATGATCAGAATACTGCAGTTAATAAATGGATGGATGTTGTATATTTTATTAACAGTAGAATTAACATTTCAATTCAACTTTTAAGATATCTACAATAAAAACTGTATTTTTACCTTTATAGACTGAATAGCCAACAGTTTGCTATAATCCTCACAGTTTTCAAATCAGACTTTTGATCAGTATAGATAATTGTGTCTTAAATGTGAAAATGTGTGTAGTTTTTTTTTTTTTTATCAACTAGAGGCTATCATTCCTAGAGCTACTTTTACATTTGAGTGTTAATCTTTAGTCTTTAGTTAGACCTTGGGGAATCCTTGTTAAAAGATCCTCTTGTTTAGGGCCTCTGGCTTAATCCTTGCCATTTACCACTATCTATGCTAGTTTCCTAAATACTATCAATTAGCTGGCTGGCGGGGAATTTTGTCTCACTTCATGTTCTGACCACTCCTCTTTTTTTTGTAATTTTTTGGAAAGGGGGTACTTGACCTTGGTGCTTATAGAAATGGCCATGATGGGACCTTGATGCTTCATCTTCAACATCTCTCTGGATATACTGCTAACTTCATAGTGAAATGATAATTAACTCCCAGCATCAATTAGCATTCAGCTTGTAGAAGGGTAATGAGGAGCCAATTACAAGAAAATATACATAATCAATTATTTATTCAACCTTAATTACAGTGAGTTTTACCCTGTTAGAGCAACAGCAGTTCAATTAATGACCTTCAGCCATCTTCATTTGAAATTGCCGTGGAGCGGAGGAATTTACCCAAACCCCACAGTGAAACAAGGCAGCAGAAGCACACACGCAAACACACACACACACACATACACTTCCACAAACTCAGAAAAAGAAACTGAACAAGGGAAAGCGAGAGAGAGAGAGAGAGAGAGAGACAGAAGAGGAAGAGCAAGAAAGAGGTGTAGCGAGAAAGAGAGAGAGCTGAAGAGGGAAGGGACTGGTACTGTCTGTCAGTCAGATGCCCAGAGCTGCGGTGTACATGGTGTCACCCACACGACCGAGCCGTCTGTCGAGGCCACCTGCCTCATTATGGGAAATGTATGCATCTGGGGCAGGCTCTGGCTGGCTCATCCTCAGCATGGGCAGGGAAAATGGCACCCTGGCAACTATTACTGCATTATGTTCGCAAGCTGTACACACTGCATGCATACATAGTGCAGGAAGACAGAGAATCGATCCAACAGTTTTACTCAATGGGCTGAAAATGTTGAAGTGACTTGGTGTTTGAGTTGAGACTGTGATGGCGCCCTTTTATGACACATGGTTTATTGCATATGTCAGCACGATACATAAAATACAGTAGAGTTGGAATTAAGATGTACAGTTTTGTCCTTTTTATCTGTATATCTAAACTTTATAATAGGTGTGTAATCTCTTCAGTAAGTTTCATAGATAATTCAGGACTTGTTTTGTGTATATGTGAGGTAAACTGATGTCAGTGGTGGCTGTCTGGACCCTGTGTGAATGTCTTCCCTTATGTCCACAGGGTCCCACAGAAACCAACACGCACAAATAGAACAAACTGATCACAACAGAAAACTTTCTCCCTGTCCATCCCTGCTCCCCCCTGCTCTCGCCCTCCGCCCGTACCTGGCCTGAATACCATTAGACCTAATGGAGCGCGGTGTGAGGGACAGCCAATCATGATGGCGTCCCATCAGTGACACCGACATGTATCTTGGTGCTCATTATCATCCTTGAACAGCGCCAATTTACATCTGATGCTCTGACTAATTCTGCTCCAGTGTTGTCAAGAGGCATAGGAAGTGGCCTGGCCATGATGACAGCGCGGCTGTCAGGAGCCTGTGGATGGAGGATTCCTCGGGGCATGATTTAATGCCCATGTCAAGCCCCGCTGTCAGCCTCCCTCTCTCTCCCCGCTCCCCGTGCTCCTTCTCTCCATCCAGCCATTAGGATTCAGCCAGCGGAGAGATGGAGCGATAGAGCTGGTGATTGGCCTGCTTAGGATTCACACTCTGGGCAAGAAAATAACACGCCCTGTTTCACAAGTGATTACCCTTTCCCTATAAACTGCAATTAAGGCTAAAAAAGAGAGGCAGCATCGAGGTGATGGAGAAACAAAATGCGTATGACCACCAAGTGAAGAGGAAAACCTTGAGCATTTTCCCTTGCTGCTCTATGGCTGCTTGTTTGCCTAATTTTTGTAGACAACTTTTCTATGTTGTTTTGGTTTGAGTTTGGCCGTGTAACACCCACAGGTTTCGTGGCCCCCTCATTGTGCGAGTGATTAAAATATTGCATGATGTCCCTGGATAGTTCCCCTTGCACTATGCAATCCTTTTTTATGCTCTATGTGATTGTTTCAATCACGATGGAACAGATTTTTTTTTGTGGAGTATAGACCAACCATGCTGTAAAAGTTTGTTCAGTGTGAATCACCAGAATTGTAGACACGTTGTGGAGTTGAGGATAAAGCTGGGCATATTTTTGCATTTGCATAGATCTCTGTTTTTGAGAACGTGACAGCCGCTGTCTGCTTATCTGAAACAATGGCCAAAACCTGAGATGCATGACCTGTGCTGACCTCTGCTAAAGGTCAAAGGTGAGAGGGGCCACAGATGGCTGGACACGGCCAGCCAGGACAGAACGGGCAGAGGGACAGGGTGAAGACATTTCCAAATTTCCCTATCAATAGGAGAGACTGCATGTTATGTGAGTCTGAAACATAGATGTGCAAAAATAAACATTAGGCCTGTATGTCCGGGTGTTGGTATTCCCACAATATGTTGCTGCAATATGTTGCCCACTCCCCAGTTGCTCTCCTCTCTAACAAGGCAGTGATGGATGACCGGAGATTTTGCTGCCTAATGTGCAGAGTGTGAGGACATATGGCTTACTTTGGTCCGTCCTTGTGAGCTCTCTTTAAACACGAGCACAGCAGTACACACAGAAGAACGCTGCAGCTGCCTCAGAGTAGAGGCCGACATGGTTTTGTGTGAGTCATCATCAGGCAAGATCACAGTAGCAGAAATTAACCTGGCCGTTTCCCTTGCTTTAGCTCTGAATGGACATTAATTAGACTCGGTCTGCCTTGTGCATGTTTTGGCTCAGCTTCACATCCTCTTTGGCCACATTAGCCTGTGCTTGCAGCTGCTGATTGCAGCACTTCAGCTGTATGAGACAAAACACATTCAGTTCACAGCATTACCACTGGAAACCAGTCAGGACAAGGAACAGGGAAAGTTTGTATGTAATTTAGTTGATAGGCATTTTTATGAAGTGTTCCTAAATAATATTATTAGTTACAGCTTAGCACTTGGCAGATTAAAGGAGGCAGACTGGTGAAGTTGACTGGACTGATAAATGTCTGGTCGAAACCTGTGCGCCTTGTTTTCTCTGTTGATATTTACAAAAATTACATGCACATGGTTTTAAAGTAATCTATTAATTAAAGTTTAAAATAAAAGTGAACCAGCAAATAACTGCAAATAAATAAATAAATCCCCAATGAAAGATAAAAAGATAAATTTGAGTAACAAATATTTAAATACATTAATCATACCTGCAGCAACATCAAATCCCTAGGATGTATTAAAAAAACATTTTCAGCAAACTAGAAAATTTTTAATTACAGAAATATACATTTACAGTAATTATGATTTGGAACATTTATAATATTGAAATGAACAAAGGTTAAAAATGAATAAAGGTTAATTCATCTGAAATCCACTAAAAGTCAGTCTCATTACTAATTTACAGTGGTGTGAGATTTCTAAACTAATCTCCTGAAGAAAGCAACATGTGTCTTTTAACAGGACGACTGAATCCTCTGCATTTCCAGATAATCAATTTAAGGCTTCCTCCTCTCTGCAACTGCCAAAGTATTTTAAGCTTTTCCTCGACCCATGTGTAAACATTTAACTCCCTCTCAATTCCAACCAAACGAAGAAGCTTCTTCACAGCTGAAGTCAGGCTTCATCATTTTACTCTTTGATTACTGAATATAAAAAAACTGATGCAAACAGAAACATATAGTCATGCTAAAAAAAGAAACTACTGCAGGTATGCACTGCATTAAAGATAGCCCACTGAGTTTTAGAATAGTGCTAATGGGTCCCTGGTTTTGTTTTTTCCTCATGCTCATACACATTTCTCCCAATGGTTCATCTGAATGCACAGAAAACAAACTAATGCTCGTTAGCAAGGAAACACGAATTGGAACAATGCAGGTTTAAAAGTTTAAGAAAACATTTCTTGTGTGTTGTTTGTGAAGAAGTAAATGCATTTAAGTTTGGTTAACGCTAAAAGTAAATAGAAATGTGGCTTGTTTACAAGAAAGCCCAACAGGGCATCTTTAAAACGGAGGGACAAACCACAAACAGCCACAACAGAGCTGCCGTATTATGTTACATTACAGCAAAGTGTGTAGGAGTCTGTGTTTTTATGATCACTCTGGTGACTGTGTGTTTTGGATATGTATGACTTTAAAGGGTCAAATTGCCACTTACCACCCACCGACACCTCAGTATTATGGGGGTAAATGGAATTTTTCTTGTGGTGCTTTTCAGAAACTTTCAAGAAACTACTCATTTGTTTTTCTGGTTTCATAACTACAAAGCACGAGGGATATTTGAAAACAAATGTTTTTTGTAATTTGGGTGAACTGAGCCTTTAATGGATTGTTTGTTGAGTGTACAGTCAGATAATCTTTGAGATAGATAAAAAAAAAAAAAAAAAGTGCAGCATCATTGGAAAGAGTTGTTCTGGAAACAAGGCGCCAACTAACCCACACAGTTATTATTTCTAGGTTGTGGTTAATTTCCTGTCTGAGGGTGGAGATTGATGGATACCCAGAGTGCTCCTGTGTGTCTTGAAGGGAACTATTGATCGCTGTTGCCGTTAGTTTCGGCCTCCATTTGTTGATCTGCCCATGAAAGCCCAACTGCATGGATCATAGAAATGACCCTGGCTCTTTTTAATGATGTTTGAGTCTCAGAAAAAAAACCCTGCTGCACTCACTAATAGCCCGACCAGCCGTGCTGCATGTTACTGTATGTTTCCTGTGGCAGACAGCGATGCTAAGAAACTGGGAAATACTTCCATATTCACAGATGTATGAGTGTAGAACAATTGGAACAATTTTGATAATGATGCTCTCTGAATTATGACACTTCAGCTCTCCGTTCATTTTCTAAATTGTGTTTAGTGTCGTTTTTATTGCAATTTTCATCAGTGCTTTTTTTCTCCGCTTTAAGAAGAGAAGGGATCATTAGCCCAGGACTGTTCAACCATGCACAGAGGAAAAATGCCATCAAAGTTGTCACAGAAAATGTCCTTGTTCTCTAATTTATAAACAAAAAAACACAGATTTTCCCTTTCATGTGGCTTCTTGGAGATAATTATGACAAGATGAAAGCAGTTAAATTCCTCCCTCTGTTCTCTGCTCTTCAGATGGTTCCCCCATTGTCAAAAATGGAGATGAGATTTCATGTGGCTGTCACTGCCTGTGTCCCTGTCTCTCTCTGTCTCCCTCTCTCGCTCTCGTGTCTCTTTTCCCTCCTCCTTCCTGTCTCTCTCTCGCGCTCTCTCTCTGTCGCTCTTGTCGTTTCACTCTTCTTTGTCAGGTTTTATTGAACTCTGATATGTGAATCTGTAATGTTTTCAGAACTGTCAATCAATCCTTCACCATCCGTCTCAGAGGTTGCTGTCCCCTAATGGAAGAGAATGATTAGCTTTTATCAGCTCACTGATTTATATGGTTTAAAGCTCTTGCGCACAATCAAAGGGACGAATAAGTTCTTCCTCTCGCACACATATGTTTCCATGCACACTCTCACACACACATACACACACACGTGTTGTTGATGGGATGTCTACAGACACCTCCTCCCCCCCCCCTTCCTTCAGACACTATGAGGCAAGGGGCTGGTGCACTGCGAGTGTGTTGTGCCACGCTGTGGTGTCGGCAAGTGTGTCTGTGTGTATGTGTGCCCTCCTGGGAGGTAATTACCAGAATAAATACAGTAGAGGCCACGGCTGCTAATTTATGCCTGATTGTTGACAGTCAGAGTATTGTTTAACATGCACAGATAGGGCCCTTGGTGTTGTGTTTCATGATCCTCCTTGTATGTGTGTACAACTGTGTGTGTGTTGCTTGAGCGAGACAGAGAGAGAGAAAGGGGACATATTTGTGCAGTGCATGCTTGTTTTCTGTGATTATGCTCTTACTCCTCTCTGGGTCTATGACCGTGCTGGTTAAGTACCCAGCATGCATTCAATTATATAAATTCTGTTTTGAGTGCATCCACTAGATTCTCTTGTTCATAATCCTGTGTCAGTCACAAACTCACTGTTAATGAATGCTGTTGTAATAATTTGAGCTCTAGATCTTTACTGCACTTGTTAGGACCCTACAAGTCTTTTACGTCTTCAAAGAACTGCTTTAGAATTAAGCCTTTACTTTAGGGTTAAAGTTGGATTTATCTTAACTTTAGGAGGTAAGGGTAAGTGTTATATGTAGTCAGCAATATTTGCATAAGGTGCAGTTCAGTTTTCGCTGCAAAACAATCAGGTAACGTTGTTATTTGCACCATTGCCTTTCAACCTTGTGAATAAAATGACTGGCACTGTGCTAACTCTCCAGCATCCTGTCTCTTAGCATTATAAACCCCTGTGATGTCTGATAGCCTTCACACCCATTGATCTATTGCTCACGCCAGTCTTCCTGGATCATATTTTGTTGTCTCACTGGCTGACTGTTTCAGAGATATTTGAGTTTTTACAGATTCTTAAAGGACAAAGCCAGAATTATTTTATTTATTTATTCTTATGGTACCATGAAAACACACCATTTTCCCCTCACATCTCTTAGGCATTCAATTCAATTAAAAGTCCATTTACTTCTAATCAATGAAAAATTGCCAGGTTTATATTTGTTGGCACATGTTCTTAAACAAGAGTAAACAAGTAAACAGTACTTGTGCCACCAGAAGAGTACATGTTGGATTTAATTCAAATGAACCACAGTGACTGTGGATATGGCGTTGCTCACAGAACAAATGCAGAATATCACCAACATCAGTCTTTGATTTGACTGATTATTGAAGGAATCCATAAAATTAGAGGAAAATCTTTCAGCTTTCTGACATTATGTTTCCACAGCTTTCGTGTAAATCTGTTTATGTCTCATGTGGCTGTGGTTACACTGAAATCCTCTCAGCATTTCCCTGAATCCCACACAACCACTTTCTATTGACTTTTCCTCTGTTCCTGAAGCACACAGTTGTTATCAGATAGGGCGGCTGTGGCTGTGTGGTTGAGGGGCTTTAAACGCCTCATAGACACTTCACGAGCTTTGTGAGTGTGAGCGGATAAAGAGTTCACAGCGTTGCAACTGAGGGAGCGGCTAAGACCCTGCAAGGCCCCAAATTACCCCCCAAAGAAAGTCAGTAAAGTGGAAGTTCAGTTGCTGCCGCCCAAATGAGGATTGAATGAAGTTAACTCTCGGTCCAGAACTTTTAACGATAGCCTAGGTCTATCAAAGATATTGGATATTAATTCATTAATAATAGATACTAATGAGCTTTGAAGCGGGTGTACTGCTGGACTTTATTATTCCTCAGTGAGTAATGAAGCCTGTGGAAATACCTTTGAGGTGCTGGGGGCCGCGGGGCCCGGCTGGAGGAAACACCACTAGTCTTTGTATTAGGGCTGATTGAGCTGGTCTGTACACCAGCTTCGTTACAGTCAACCACTTAAACAGCCCGAATTCTACTGAGGAGACCGCTGATGAATTTGTTTAATTGAACGTAAATAATGAATTCCCAAGGAAGAGATTTGGCCCAGTTGTAATTGCCGGAGATCAGAGGGCACAATACCAAACTTCAAAACGCTCGAGCCAGGCGGTCGTAAGAGCCGTAACGATGACTTCGAAGAAAAAAGAAAGTGGTGATATAGCAGCGGGGGGACAACAGAGGAGGAGTAACGGAGACAGAGACGGAGAAAAGCAGATGAACTAATGAGGAACAAAGACCTAACGAGTTTCGTGAGGAAAATGAAGTGTTTCCAAAGTCGTCTTTAAACTTGGCGAGATGAAACGCGGGAGCGGCAGTTGTTTTTGACAGCTCGGGATGAGATGGGCCACAGCTCAGAGAGAGAGGGGTAATTCCCTATTCCTTTATATTACCCTCTCTCTCTCTCTCTCTCTCTCTCTCTGCTGGGAGCCCCCCCCATCCCTCTCTCTGCTTCTCTACATTGATTCTTGAATTAGACTGTTTTATTGAATAATTAATAGACCTTTTCCCATGATTGATGATTTGCATGGCTTGAATATTAGCTTTTCAATCAAACGCAGCTTGTTCTAATGTAACCATATTGAAAACATGTCAGACACTGTTTACCCACTTTGTGCGCGGGCTGCAGAGGCCTCACAATGCTCAGCGGCGGGGACGGGCCCAGGCGAACACTCACTCAGTGCTGATTACAAGGCTCCTGAGTTCAGGAAACACATACATGCATTCGTGGACACACCAATAACACCCGACTGAAGGCACACAAGTGTACGCATGTACAAAAAACACACACAAAAGAGCCCTGATAGTTTTCTTTCCACCGAAACGACACCAGTTCCCCCAAAAGAGCCTGTCTAATAGCTACAGTAGCTCTCTGCTTAGTTTGAGTGGCAGCAAGGCCAGTGTGGGAATAGATTGTCAGGCATATTGTGTCTACCATCTCAGCACCATATCACAGGGAGAGAACACATCAATACTGGGAGAGACACATGCATTAAGATTCCCTTTTAATTTGACTGGGATTGAAGTCGAGTGCTAAATTACGCCGTCATCCCCCTGCTCAGGCTCCCCCTCCCCACACCACCCAATCTTGTTTTTTGTTTGTTTCGCTTATTTATTTATTTCCCGCCTTACTTATTCATTCATTCCAAGAGTCCGATTTTCTGAGAGTGTGTCAGCGCGGCGCTCGGCGCATGAAAGCACTTTGCGTGGCGTTGTGTCTGGTGTGTTTAGACGGTTCTAAACATGTGCATGGTTAAATAATTTACAGCATAACCGACTAATGACAGGCAGTGATCATGTCGAGACGAAGAGGCCTGGGTGACTGCTGATCAGGGACAGAGCTTGTCTCTTCCCCTCACACTCACACACTGTGTGTGTTTGTGTGTGGAGCTGAGGATTTGGCTATGTTGTGGGTGTGGGATGGGAATATTTTTGTGTTGGTGTCTCAGTACTGCAGTCAGCAACACAGATTACAGTTCACTCTGCTGTATATGGAGTGGATGAATCCCTCCCAAGACATTTGTAGAAAATTGATTTTGAGTTCCATTCATCACTTGGGTTTAGTGTGTGACACTTCATTCACTGTGTATACAAGGAAGCTATGAGCGCTGCATATTTTAAGTTCCCAAGACATTTCACTGAGAAAATGCATATGGACCTGAGACTGAGTGCTGTACGTTTTTATTCTGATGATGTAGTTGTTTGTGACATTTCTGCTGCTGAGCTACATCACCAAATATACAAAATCAAAGTACTGCTAATAGTCAGGGCTCATTGTTTAATCTTAATTTTAGTTTACGAAAGAATAGTTTACAGTTTATGTTTAATATTAAGATCAATGATTGTCTGAAACAAACTTAAATATTACATCTTTTAATCTCTCTGGCAAACTACATTGTTAGTACTGAACATGTCAATCTCGATAAGAGATTAAAAATGTCAGGGCATTTCCTAAAACAGCTGGACACTAGTTTTTTTTTTAGCAGATGCTACTAAAAAAGGAGCAGATATTATTTACTGAATTATTTTCCCATATACATCATAATGCAGCTGTATGATGAACAGTGATATGTTCAATAGTATGTTTCAAGTAGTTTAGGAAACAGTTGATCTCTTTGGCACAGAGGAATGAGATTTATAAGGTTTGACAGCTGCAACTGAATAAATTCATTGTTGGTTCTGGACTTATTGGAGAATTGGTTGGAATTGGAAATCTTCAGTCAAACAGAAATATCCAAAATCCAAATCCACATTCAGATACTAGGAGTGAAACAGGCATGAGGTCCAGAATCCAGAGATCACAGATAGTATGCAGACTTACGGGACTGAGGGATATGCAGAGACATATTCAGAGACAGGTGAGGTCCAAATCCAGGTATACAGGCAGGCAGAACGCTTATCTTCACAGAGAATCTGAGGTCCTCAACAGAAGAACAGCAGGACTCAAGGTAGGAACAGGCTGAGCAGAGAAACAGGCAGAGGCCGGTTAGAGGGTTGCCATCATCATAAGACGGCAAAGTGACCAGGCACATGTGGAATCATTTACCTGATCACCAGCAGCCAGGGAGACAGGCAGGAAGTGAAACAGGGTAACAGGATTTCAAAATAAAAGAAGTAAAGCTAAATAAAACTAGATAAAACCAGGTTTCAGGCTGAACTATGGCAAAAACAATGTATTATTTAATAAAAGCAGTGAAAAATTATGAAATGAATGAAGGATATAGATTTTGACAAGAAGATCTCTGCTACCAATAACTATCAAGTGAAAGTGGTATATCTTCATAGGAAACCTTCATCTAGTTGAAGGTAAATTGAGAGAAACAATTAATATTATAAACAGAGATATTTAATAGTAAGGTAACCAGCCAAAGAAGGAAACCTAGATTAAAACAAAAGCATGCATAGCACAATAACAGCGCCCCAAACCTCAGCTTCTCTCACTATAAAGGCACCTTGAAGAAGAGGGCCGCTCCCTGGGGCTTACCAAGTATCTGATCTATTATGCAAAAAATCATTAGGCTAAATTAAAAAGCTGTTTGAGGGTAACCAGATCCTTTAATGAGGTCAGCGAGCAGAGGAGCGACATTAAAACACCACCCTAGAACAGAAACATGAGACAAAAGGAGAGGGAGGCCATCGATTATCAATCACGTAGGTCATTATCTCATTGACTCGCTCTCTCTCTCACACATATGTGCACACACAGAAACACACTCAATTACCAACACCTCCCATTCCTCTCACTCTCTCCCTCTGTCTTTATTTATCAGTCGGGTAAACTTCTTATCATTTCAGTAGTCATCCCTTTAAGCTTCCTCACAACTTCGCTGGTCAGACTGTGACAATTGCAGTAATCAGGATGGATTCTGCATCTCTCCACTGGCAGGATCGTTTGTTTTCAGCCGTGTGTTTGTGTGCGTGTGTCTTTAGGTTCATCTGACAGACTTCGTAGAGTTCCTGGGAAAAGACATCAGTTTATTTGGCATGGTGAAAGCCTCTGTCTATTTAATTAGCGTTGTTGAATCTCAAGCAGGCTGCACATCTAAAAATACAACCAAAAATGATGTTAAAGAGACAAGATACAGTAAAAGCTGACAATTATGTTAATACAACTCAGTTTTGATAAAGACGTACAGTAAGATGTGTCCAAACTGCCTCCTGAAGCAGTGCTGGGTGAAGTGTGTGAAAGAGCTGCAGAACAAAAGCATGCTTTCTGCACATTCACTGATTCATAAACAAAAGACATGCTCCTGATTATATTAACATCTCATAACCATAAAACAAACACATTATCTGAAAATTAAAGCTTAAACGCTTACATTAATTTTCCAAACGGAAATGTTGACCTTATCGGTGCAACAGAAAGTCATTTGACGAAAAAGTAGCGTGATGACCACTTGTCTTATTACACGGCAAATTACACTCATGTTGTTTTATTTTAGGTTTACAGTAACAAACTTATAGTTACTCATAGTAAAAAAATGATTTTATTTCTTGCAACAGTTTATTAAACATGTTTCAGGGTAACTGGTGAATGCCTTGTGAGATGTTTGGTCTATTCTGGGTTAGAGCTAAGAAAAAAATCTGAAAGTCATCAGCTTGGCGGGATTTTAGTCCATTCGTCTTTACAGAACAGCGTCAACTCAGGCATGTTGATTGGCTTTCCTGTATGAACTGTGTGCTTCATGTTCTCCCACAGGATTTCTATAGGATTATGGTCAGTACTTTACTTTACTGTCGAGCTTCAGTTCATGGTCGGATACCACAAGATTTTTATATAAAACTTGCTTGTACAACTCAGAATTCATGTCTCCATCACTGATGGCAAGCTGTCCTGGTCCAGAGGCAGCAAAGCAGAGCCAAAGCATGATACTGCCACCAGTATGGTTCACAGATGGGATAACGTTCTTCTACTACAATGCAGCGTTGGGTTGTTACCAAACATAACACTTCTCCAAGAGCTCTAACTCTTTAGAAATGATTCTGTAATCTTTCCAGCCTTGTGAGCATCAACAAGTTCTTCTAAAGTCTTGACAGAACACACCTGATCCAGGTGATCAGCAGGAGATAGGGCAGGGATATTCGGAAAACAAACAGGGTAGCGGCCCACCAGGAGTATGGATCCCCGACCCCTAATGCTGTGAACTGAGTGTCGTTAAGTCGTGTGGTATATTTTATGTGCATCATGTTGTGTCTTGATAAGGGGGACAGGAAGCTTGTGTGCCATCACGTGTGCGTCAACCCCCTACTCCTGTTAAATCTTCTCGCCATCAGGTGTAAAGAAGCAGAAGAATTCACATTTAATTAACTCTTAAGATGAAATGATTTCGTCAAGGTTGGAGTCTTGTTGAAGCTTCATTATGTACAATATATCGTTGTGAAGTCAGTGTTTCATAGTGACCTGATTTGTACTTTGATGTGCACTGACTGCACTGACACTCTCTGATCCAAACATAACTGAACGTGATTCTTTGTCCTCTGCTTTGCCATTCATGTCTTACTACTCATTACTTGTCTGTGCATATATCTGGTTGCTTGTGCTATTTGTGTGGGTGTGTGTGTGCATGTGTGGTATGTTTGGAGGGTTGATTAAACCCTAAAATAGCTACCTGGTGATGTATCCAATCAATCACTATCGCCCCCTCCGACCTTGTGACCCGTCCTCTCTCCATTCCTCTCTGTGACTCTCCCTCTTCTCTCCCCTCTGTCTGACTCACTGTCTCCGTCCATTCTCTCATCTGGCATCATCTCTCCGTCACCTGGCCGTGCTCTGGGGACGGTTTGTGCATGTCTGTCTGCATCAGCCGACCCCTTGACCTCTGGGGAGCTGAGTGAGAGGTCTCAGCCTGGGCCTGTATCAAACGGGACAGTTGGCACGGCTCAATCAGATGCAATTACGGCGTCTGCGATTAGCGCTGTCAGCGCATGAAGCGGGGCCATGGGCAGAGGCGATGTGAATAATGGAGGAGCTGCTCACCGGCGAGGAGCAGCCTTCAAATATGTAACTGCTCTAATGCTCTGGCCCTGATCGCGCTTCACCTGTGGGAGGAGGTTTGCTGGGTAGTTGAGTTTAACAGGCTGTCATAATATTACTCTCAGTCTTCTATCACTGGCAACTGTTAGCTGTAGAGGTCGTGAGACAGGAGGAAAGCATGACGGCTGAAATACTTAAAAGGACACGCAGCATTCATTTCACAGGCTGCAGTGCTTTGAGATCAACAGTTGTCAGTTGATCTGAGGACAATTATTAGAACACCTGCTCAATGCTTTTGCTAACATGTGGCCCCCTCTGTGTCTCATGATCACTCTCAAAAGCCTGCAGAAGCTTGTGTAACACAAATATTCACATCAACTCCCTCTCCCTCTCTCTCTCTCTCACACACACACTTACACAGCACTTTACTTTCTTATTCTTTCTTTGTGTAGCATTGCTCAGCAATATTGACGACGACCCAATTATTAAGGGAATACCTGACATAGTTTCCACTGAGACAAGAGGTCACATGCTGGTCCTCCAACCTCAGCCTTAGATTTCATGCTCAGAATAGTTTGATTATTTCTGATCTGTCACACGTGTGATGGTGACGGCACATAAAAGAAAAGGTGTATGTGTGCACCATACACATTAGAGGGTTGATTGGGCCTGCACACATGCTCTGTGCTTGCATGATATTGGTGTGATTTCTGTTTGAGTGTGAGCAGTTCACTGTGACCTGTAGGTGGTAGGCCAACAACATCATGATTAGAGGGTCACTGGCTCAAACCCCACTCCAGCTGTTCCCCTTCAATCCCTGAACAGTCCCGGTGACAAATGGGAACACTTTGATGACATCACCAGTCACAGAGAGGCCAGTGGGAAGTCCGACCTGCCCCTTCCCCTCACCTCTGGGATAGTGCTAATGAGGCGTGCCTCGCTGAGCTCTCTCTCTCTCTCTCTCTCCTCGTCTTCCTCTCTGTCTAGTTCCATCTGCTGTACTTCCACGGTCCTGCTCTGTTTCAAAGTCATTGCTGGATCACCCTGCAGAACAGAGACACCCTACAGCTCCCACTGCTGCAGCTCTCTAATGACTCGCACACAGGAGACTGAAAACTCAGCCTGCAGCTCGGCCGGCCAGCAGGCCGAGCAGCCGGCCAACCTTGTCCCTCAGATCTCCTTAAAGCTGTGCAGTAGGAGGTAGCCTTCACACACTATGATCTGAATAACTTGTTCACATGCTCGCTGATGTGTCGACCAAATCACTCCAACAGGAATGTTTTTTGATACAGTCTAAATTTATTGGTTCACTGTGTGAAAGCAGCATGGCCCTCTTTATTGTCTAGGGGTGAAACATCACTTAGTGCTAGACGTGAATAGTAATTAGTCACGAGAGAGTCCATAGTAAAAATAAAATGACTTGTTTGGTATTGAATTAACATGAACAATGATGTGTGAAAGCAGGAGCATCAGCAGGCAAAGAACAAAAGCGAAAAATGTTATCAATATGCAAAAATGACTGATGTGTTTATTCCAGACCTGTTTCGTTTTGTTTAAAGTAGAACTCGTGTTTTTTTTTGTTGGATACACAGTGAAGCTATTGGGATAGTCATTAGAAATTCACAAACAAAATACTGATTGTACCACATTTATCAAATGTTGCTATTTATTGCGAGCAAACAGCATTTTTTTTCATCCTACTCTGGCAGTTCCACGGAGAGTAGGCCAAGCTGCTCTCCCCTCACATCTGCTGTGTTCAACCTGTGTAGTGCATTCACTTTGCCGTGATCGAAAGAGCAGCGAGGTTTTGAACTCCAACCGCAGTTAAAAGACAATGCAGTCACGGTTGCATGTGACTTTGAAAACTGAAATCTTTTTCTTTTTCTGAAGGGAGCACTGACAAGACAGAGAGCGAGGCTCTCTTTCTTGCAGTTTTGTTTTTCCGTTAAAAATCAAAAGACGCAGCTTGCTTTATTTGCCCCTAATCAGCAGGCAGCTGCTTTGGTGGTGGATTGTAGAGGCGTAAACCGTCCTCCTTTCCTGTATGGTGTTGTACATCTTTCATGAAAGGCTAAGATTTTTTTGCTATGCAGCTTTCAAAAAAAAAGAAAAGAAAAAAGAGAGCGTGTATTAGAAAACGACCACGGTTTATGTTTCACAAACATATATAGGTTTTTTTTTATGTGATATCAAATATTTGTTTAACATTTTCTGTGCCTTGGCGTCGATAAACCACTGTGCATCATATGCTTGATATACCTACATCATGTATGACACAGCTTGTAAATGCATCCCTCACTTCCTGAAATACAGTATCAAATCGTAAAGGTGGCACTTGGGTGGAGATGTGTATTTTTTTGCTGAACAAGGTAACTAAAAATCATCCAACTCAGTTGTTTTACATCTCATCATTTTGATAGAGTGATGTTAATCACTGTGTTTAGCGTGACGTGACATGGTCAGGAGGAGCTCAAAGCAGATGTTGTAGTTGTCTTCCTTAGTCTCTCTAAATAGTTTTATTAATAATCAGCTACTCCTTCTTGTTCCTTGCTCTGTATCACTGGA
>JAUBNQ010000013.1:6023310-6046145 GCA_032353495.1 Ctenopoma kingsleyae
AGTGTGCATGCACCAGTAATAGCGTGAGTCTATGGTAAAGATTTTTGTGCCCCAAAGGAACAGGAAATACATCACATGATTGTTCAGTCGTGGTAAATGAGCAAGAGAACATTTTTAAACTACACTTGACTGCAGATTATACACAGTACTCATGGTCTTTATAATGTATAGATCGTTTATTTACATTTTCATGTTTTTCTAAAATAATTTATGTAATTCCTATCTTCTTCTTCTTCTTCTTCATGTGAGACAGGTGTGGTGCCGCCCCAGCGCCCTCTATTGATGGGCCGCCACTGATCATAAGATAAACTTTTGAATGAGACATTAGACAAACAATGTACTATACCATGATTCTCAGCAGACTTTAAAAGCTATTTATGTACATTATGTAAGTTATGGTTGAAATCATGATACTGTCAACTCTTGCAAGCTTACAGCTTTAGACATGATGGTTAAAACTCCTTGAAATTTACTTTTGATGATTACAAAAAGAGACGCATTAGCATTTATTGATGGATAACCAACATTTTAAACTACATAATTGCAAAATTGAACAGATTAGTACTTGTGCTCAGAAAACATGCGCCATCACAGCAGTGCTGTTTGTCCAACTTTACTTGATGAAGATGAGGACCTCAGTACTGTTCATAATGTGAGTACTCTGTGAAGGATTTTCTGGTGTCATGACCAAAGATTTGAGAATAATAAAAAAAAAAGCACCACTGAGACATGTGAAGTTCAGATTCAAACGGAAATCCCTTGATAAAAAATTATCAGTCGTATTTTAAGAACTTTGTAATAAATAATTACCATGAGTAGCATGAGCAGTCTTTCAAAAAGTCCACTAATGAAATGAATTCCCAGTGTCTGCAGAGTTCACAGCGCAAGCTTGACCCTGTTGTCCTCTCCACAGTAACGGCTAAAACCAAAAGACCATTCGGAGCACCAGATTGCAGTTTCCATCTGGTGGATTTGCTGTGCGACGCAGGACGACGTGTGAACATCTTTTCGTAATTGTTGTTTCATAAAGAATGGCGATGTCATTTGTTACACCGCTCTTGCTGCACACACATTGTTTCATACTGTGGGCTGTTTTCCTTTGTTGGGTCCTAAGTCCTAACTCTACATTCTTTGATCAAGGCTGCGTTCACCACCCTCATGTTTCTATAGCCTTTGACAAAGACAAACACAGGCAAGAAACCTGTGTAATGAGCATAGTGTGTGCGCTTGTGTGTACGTGCGCTTTATGAATCCGAGTTCATTTCAAACACTTGGTTCTTACTGGGAGTGCAGCTGAGAGCGAAAACACTGCTTGTTGGTGTGTGTGTGAGCATTGATGTTGGTTTGCGTGTGCGTTGACAGCCTTTGAGCCAGTTCTCGCCTTCACTAAAAACGCTTAGGGCACAAAGCAGCCTTCCCCCCTCTGCTCCTGAGCACAGGCCCTGTTCTCGCTCTCTGACAGGAGCTGAAGGTAAGCACCAAAGACATCTTGACACACACGCGTAAAAGCACTTTTGATGCGGGGAAAATGGACCGCTTTGCAGTGTACAAATAACAGCAAAATGTCAACAGAACGAGGCGAGTCCGACGGGAGGCAACAACACAAGCCAGGTTCAGATGATATTACAGCAAACAAAACATGAGCATCAACAACCAAAGGCCCTTTTCTTGTCTACCTCGATCATCACATTGTTTTGACTTTGTCTGTTTATCAAATCGTCCTTTTCTCCTGTGTTAAATCAAAAATGTAATAACCTATGGGAAAATACAAAAGGAGCACACGTAGGAAAATAAGGGAGAAATGCAAATATTTTAGCAAAAACAATAATAGTATTTATTTATTCATTGGTAAGAATAAATGTTTATGTATCATCCTTTCTTCTTTACTTTTTCACCCCCAACTGCTGGTTTCCCCCATGGTGCAGTCACTCAAATGAAGACCTAAATACTTGTGATGGATTTTTCAATAATTTTTAATTACTTTTACTCATGTAGACTCAATTATACATAAGATAAACTTTTAAAAGAGACATTGGATGAAAGGTAACAAACAATGTACTATACCATGATTCTCAGCAGCCTTTAAAAGCTGTTTATGTACATTATGTAAGTTATGGTTGAAATCATGATACTGTCAACTCTTGCAAGCTTACAGCTTTAGACATGATGGTTAAAACTCCTTGAAATTTACTTTTGATGATTACAAACGGAGAAGCATTAGCATTTATTAATGGATAACCAACATTTTAAACTACATAATTGAACCAAATTGAACAGATTAGTACTTGTCACTGGGAGTTTTCCAACCTGGCAGCCCAAAAAGTTGTTCCTAATGCTGGCTTTTAATCAGTCTATCCTTGTTTTATTCAATCAACTCATCTGTCTTCTTCTACGACTAAGAAGAACGGATGTGAAGCTCATATATTCCTCAAATTTTGCACTAGAACTTAGTTTAATTATGCAATTCCCAATTGATTTAACATGATTTTATTGACACATTTGCCATCTTCACTTCCAACTTTAGCTGCACCGTCCCACTCTTATGAGTGAGACAATAAGAAGCCATTTTACTTTCTTACTTGTCTATGACCTGTCGATCTATATATCTACACATTATCTATAGCTCCTTACACCTTGCTATGTAACAGCAGCCCCCATCTGTCTGTCTGTGCTGTTTTTCTTGTGAGGTGCGTTTGGTGAGGGTCGGGGGTCAGGGCCCAGTGATGCTATAGAAGATAAGTGTCTGCTCTAACCTAGGGCTACACCTGTAGGTCACTGCAGGGGGATGCTAATCCCTCAGCCGCCCGCTAATACTGATGATCAGCATCTGAGACCCTCTCCCCTGGGGGTTGTGTGTGTGTGTGTGTGTGTGTGTGTGTGTGTGCACGGTTGTGGAGGCTGACAGATGAGGCAACAGGGGGCCCAGCAACCCGTGTCTATGCGTTTGTGTGTGTAGCGTGGGGGATGGGAGAAATTGTTTCATTCTGAGTGTGTGTGTTTATGTGTACATGTGAGGCTGGCCCACCTCTCAGCATTTAAGTGCTCACTGACATTATAGACGTAGCAGAGATCGTGATGTAACAACTGTTTAGCTGTATCTGAACTAACTTACTAAGAAACACAAAAAAATATTCAGAAGGAAAGTGATGGTGTTTTTACACAAGGCAGTGAGAACAGGGACATTTTTAATTAGATGTACAGTAGAACACAGGTGACCATAGGTGACTGGGTTTGTCCCCTACCAAACTCCACGCTCATACATATGTGTATATGTGACTGCAGGTGATGGTGGAGTTAGCTGTAAGGCCTGCTTGGAGGGTTACTCCTCAGTTTTCTTTGGCCTCCACCTGTAGAAAGGGCTCGAAAGTTCAGATTCTACACTGAATAATTTGTCAGCTATTTACATGGAGCCAAGAACTAGAGAAATGAGCAGGTGGTGTCTTTTTTTCTCTGCCCCTTCCTTGTGCCATAGACAGATGTGTCTGGCTGCAAACATCCCCCCATCCTCTTGTCTGCTCCTGGGGCTCTCTTGCAATGCATTTCACTGTTGTTGTTTAAAGTAAGAAACATGCCGTATAATCACTGTGCAGACTTTTGTCTTACAGTTATACTCATGGACGTATATTTGAAGCTGTTTTGTAAACACCAGAGAGGCAATACTGAGATACAATACATACATACCACACCACACCACAGGTATTTTGTGCCTGTTGAGCTGATATTAAAGCACATTGTTTGACGTTGACAGCGGACGATGATAAACTGAAGTTGTTGAGCTAAAGTAAGGGGACCATCTCAAAAGTGCATGCAGAAAGAAAGCTTTTCAGATTTTTCATAGATGCTACAAATCAGCTTTATCCATTTGGATCTACTCTCATTGTATCCGTAACCTAATTTTCTTACATCTTGCACATGGCCCAATGAGATATTAAGATGCCTTTTTGTCAGCTTTCAGTTTTTTGCAAATCAGTCACCTCAGATGTAGCCTGCATTCAGGCCTCCTGCCATTACCCCCATTAAAGTCTGGTTTAAAGGAAAAATCATGCGTTATGACTCTATGCATTTCTGACTTCTGACACCCACTGTATTCCACTAAGACTAATAACTAGAGTCCCATTAAGTTTTTTTTTGTGGTTAGAATCCATTTATATTGCATATAGACTGAGACCACGTCTGATTTGATTTTTAGATTTAGAAGTACACATACAACGTTTAGAGACACAAAATTAAACAGTGTAGATGATTTCTAACAATTTCAATTTAGTTTTCAATAATTTTATGATCTAGACACAGACAGTAGTTTTGTCTTCAGCTACTGAGTTGTTGCAACTCACTGCAAGATTATGGCTCAGCATTAAGCCACAACAAACTCCAAGTCAAAGAAACTTTTTTCTTCCTTAGACTTTTGTCTACAAACTAATTCCTGCTATTTGTGCTAAAACATATCACAATATCTGATTATAAAAAATGACTGACAGGTTTAACGTCTTAGCATTTAGAATGTGTTTACTGACATTACAGAAATATAACAAACATTTTAGCTCAGCTTGATCTCAACTAACTTTACCGAACATAACTGATAATCATAACAGTCACTGCCTGTTGAAATATATTATACTTAAATATTTACAGCGGAAGTGATAAAAAGTCTATATTTTGTAAGGGAAACAATGGAGCAAACATTTCTATGGCAATGAGAACAGGGATAACATCATGTGATTAGGTGCACAGTTGGAACAAAAATTTGGGTCTGTCCTCAGGCTACTTAACTCTATTCTCACACACACACACACACACGTGTACATGCTAGTATTGCACGCTAATCATATTTCACCCAAATCACTAAACACACATTCATATTTGAAGGTTTATCCCAGGCGACCATTTCAAATGATTATGTATGTGATTCCAACCACACAGAGCAGAGAAAGTGTTTACTCTCTTCATTGAGGCACAGGATAAGTTGAGAGCAGAAGCTAAGTGTACTACAGTTTATGGCAGAAGAATAAACATTTTCCTTTATAGCCTGAGGACCCACTTTTCATCTGTCAAGCATGTTTTAATAATTAATCTGTTTAATACACACACAGCATCTGCTGGGTACAACTCCCATCCTCCCATTCAAACTGACTAGCACAGCTGCCACTGTTTGGGTGTACTGTACAGGTCTGGAATATGATAAGATTTTTCCCCTTTGCAGTACACAGACAGGATACTGCTATGCGTGCTGACATACAGTATATAGTCACGCGCAAACATGCACAAACTTGTATATGCACACACGCCTGAAAACTAGTTTATGCTGAAGGGATGAAGACCTGACTATGGGCCTACTTTCCCTATGTATTTCTCCTTGGTGAACAGGCCAAATGGGGATTGTGTAAATTAAATACATTTCTTTTTCCGGCAGCAGAGAGAAATGATGCCAGATTAAGCCCATGAATATATACATGGGCCAGGGCTGACCTGTCTCCAGACGCCTGATTTCCCTGGAGGGGTGCTGACATCGTGAGGGGCTCCAGGGGTGTGTAGGTGTGTGTGCGTGCATGTGAATGTGTGTGCTTGTGTGTGTGTTGCACAGTGTGCCTCAGACAGAGGTGAGGAGATCTGTTGAACAGGTCCAAATTGAGCTTAATCTCATTGTGCTGAAACAGGAATGAAATTGCACAATTGCACTTTAATCGACGATCGAACGCCCACCCCCCCCTCCTCCCCCTCCTCCTCTCCTCTTTCTCTCTACCTTTTCATTTCTCGTGCACTCTCTCTCTCTCTCTTTGTGTCCTTGGCCTTAAATCCTTTACATGGGCTGGTGGGCATGATTGCCTGTTAGCCTCTATTTTCTCCTCTTTTCTTTTTGTTCCAGTGGAAGAATCTAATAATGTCTGTTCAAGCAATCAGGAGGTTAATGTGGTTAGGATAAGGGCAATCATAAACCAATAAAGGCCATCCGGATGCCCTGTTTCGCTTTCATTCCGCATCTAATCCTGGGAGATACTGATTTCGGGAATCCTGTGTTGCATCCGTTGCACTGGAGCGCGTCTCCATCATGGGCAGGAAGGATTCATTGAGTCCCCTGGGGTTGATTACACACACACACACACACACAAAGCCATTTGTGCCACACAGGTGATTCTAATTATCTAAGGTAGGAAACATTTGGTCAGTTGAATATTAGCCACATGAAGGGCGATGCTTTCCAAGAGAGAGAGAGAGAGAGCGGAAAGAAAAGAGAATTATTTTTAAAAAGTGCTCTCAGTCATGTTATCCCAGTCCTCACAGAACGATCATATTCAGCAGTTTTCCTTTTTGCTTCTCTCCCTGAAACATTGTCTGCAAAATCAAACAAACCACAATCTCCAGGAGACTCTATTTTTGTTACGAGCGATACAAGTGGAGGACAACATGTGATTCCACTAAACTAACAACGACTGTGCGTGGATTACAGAGCTACTTGTCAGTAACCACAAAGAAATACCCGCTATGGTTGAATGCAGCTCAACCCTCACATTAACAGGCCTCCATTTACACACTGAAGATGATATTAGAGGATGAAAAACTTGTGGTAGCAATAAAAGTACAAGCACTGCTACCATAAAAGGTTTAGATGTTCAGCAAATTGGAAATACGTTCTTCTAAAATACTACATACTGTTACATTAATGCATTCTTAACTACAGTAAGCTGCAGTTAAGGATGCATTATTTCTGTGCATGCGTATAATGGCATAGTTATGCTAAAACATGCATTCCTTACAGTGATTTGATGGTTTTGGGGCATTATGCTTGTATAGTTATAATGATCTCTGCATGTCAAAATGTGTATGCAAGCATAATGAAAGGAACTGTCTGGAATAACATACACCAAGGCAAGATCTGTGCCTGTTACATATTTAGAGAAATAAAAACTGCAGGTACTTGAGCCATGTAAAATGTGTTGATTTGTTGCTCAAGGTGTTTGAACAAACAATGCAACAAAGGTTCCCAGGTTGTTGTATCTGGGGTGGATGTACTCATTATGGCCCATAATGAAGGGCCCTGCTTACCGCTGTGCATCTACTCAGCAACACTGATGACCTACACACACACCCGCACACATACATACACAAGCCAGGCCGCTGCCAGGCTGTCAAGTCCAAAAATAATTAGGCATCAAAATGAGTTTCCCTGTTTTCTTTCCTCCCCTTGTTCATTTTATTCATGTGCTGGAACTCGGGAGACTGGCTAATGCAGTTAACATACTCTCATCATGAATTTTCATTACACCATTACACGGATACATTACAAGAGCAGGGGAACTGCGACTACAGGGATGCCATCGACATGCACACACTGACAGAAACACAAATCCCAGACACACATAAACCCATGCATTTATTTAGATGCACGGATGCATACCAAGAGATGCTGCATTGCTCTACTCTGCTATGTGTGTGAAATATGTAGCTTTAAGACATTAACTGTCTTACATTATTGGTAATGCGACAGTGTTTGTTAAGAAGAGTGGTAAAAGGAACTGTTTTTGCAAATGTGCTTATTCTTGTAGAGATCTAAACGATTAGATAATTAATTCCACTCTCAACCCTGGCTATTAAATATGGAGCTATAGGCAGCGGCCAGTTAGCTTAGCTTAGCATTATGACAGGGAATGGGATAATATGTAGCCTACTAGCACCTCTGAAGCTCAGTAATTAACATGGTATATGTTTTTTAACAGGTGAGCTAACAAGTATATTAATCCTCTGATTATTTATTCAATTAAATTTCCCACTTGTGGAACTAATAAAAGTTTATCTTATCTTATCTTAATTATTTGGTCTTATGACAAAATGTGAAAAATACCAAGACCAGTCAAATTTTGTCTGACCTGCAGTTCAAAACCTAAAAATATTCAGCTTACTATAAAAAAAGTAAGGGGAAATATCATCACAAGCACCTGCCTGTCTTTACTAAGCTAGAAACATTTTCTGCATCACTACCTTTATGAGGCGCTGTATGTGTCAATAAGCAACACGGGTGTGTACATAGATAGGTGTTAGTGAGTCTCAGTACAAAATGCGTTTTCTATTGCTGATCTCCTCATGCTCAATTACCCAAAGTCTCCTGGGACTCAGGGAAGGTAAACACACATCAGCTGGTCCTGATTTATTTCACTGTCCCACTGCAGCTTGGAATTAAGGAACGCGTGCTTGCGTTCCCTCACTCACTCACACACGTCCCACACAGCTGCTTTACCACAATTCTACACAAACACCTCAAGAAGCCCACAGTAAACTAAGGAGAGTTCATTATCATCAGACAGTAATGCTTACACGGCTATCTTATAAAAGTCCTAATGCTATGACAGATGAGAGAGTGTCTGTGCCTTTGTTGCCATGCCAAATGCCCTGCATCCACTGAAGCCTAATTCTCCTGCCATCTCTTTTCTTCCTTCCCACCTTCCTGTTTTACCCAACAGGTGTCTGTGTATATGTACAACATCCTCTGGTTGTCATGCATTGAGTACTTATTGATTCTTATGAATAGACAATGGGCAATTTAGAGCCTGACCCCATTAGACCCCTATTAGATCCCATCTAAAACCAGTCATGGGACCAGCACAGAATCCCTGGTGAAACATGCCGACATTAATCACAAGACCAAAATGGAGAAAGCAGAGGGAGGGAGAAGAGAGAGCAACCCAGCCTGCTGGTCAGCTAATCTACTTAATGATAAAAACATGGACACCATGGGCATTAGGCAAATGAGTGTATGGGTCTGTCATCATAGATCTTACCAATAACACCAGACTAACAACAAAACCTCACTTGAATTCAGGCCCTTCATTTACTACTCATTGCTAACGTGTCCCATAGTTTCCTGTTACATCCCCCAGTGGATGATTGTGCACAATTAACTGAAAGGAGAACGGATATAATGTGAAATCACCAGAGAGTGTTGAATTTAACTCTGGGAGTGTTAGGTCAAACATAATCTAAGTAAGTCATGTTGAGTTTTATACGGTCACGGTTCATATTGTGTTCAACAGATTTTGACACTTTTTATTCAAATTGCAAAAATCCAAAATGTTTGTCAGGAACAAATATCCATTCCATTTTGCTCCATTTATCAGGAGTCTCTACAATTTCTTCAAGTTGTGCATCTTTTCAGGGGAACCATACGTGAATGCACAGGCCTGTGGGTGGTTTTGGTAGCTTTGGGGAGGAAAACCAAAGGTGTGCCTTCTGTTCGGTAAATGCAGCGGTAGTCTTTCATGACAAAACTTGCTGCAGTGCAAAAACTCACTAGTAAATCAGTGCAGTAAAGGTTCAAAGCATTTGATACAGGCCCACAAGTTTGCTCAAGGTACTGGTGTGCTGTTCTGCATGTCACTGCTGCTGTCTTTGTTAACTTAATGTCGTAGAAAAGACACCCAGTTGGACCATTTAGTAGTGCTCGTGTTGTTCTGGTCTACTACCTCTCACAATTTAATACGGCTATTAACTTTACTTATTTGTTGCTGCATGGACCAACATGCACGATAGATAGTGAAGGGGTGATTTAACCAGTGGATCATCAGGAGACTAACAGACGATTTGTGCAGTTGCTTTGAGGTAAAGCATAATAGTGCAAAGACTAGAGCGATAGTGCAATATAAAAACAACGCTCAGCACATACTGTATGTTACTTATCGTAAAAGCTGGGTTGTAGCAGATGGAATAAATACAGACAAAACACGCGGGAAAAAGCGAAAAGTGTAAAATCAGTGCAGAAAAAGGGGGAGCTTCACATGGGAGCAGTCCAACATTCTCCTCCCCTCTCCAGCCCACCTACATTACTCCTCTTCTCTTACCACTTGCAAGCTGTCCTGTGCGATTGTTTGTCTTCAGAGCGTTGCTGTCTGCCAGACAGGACTGTAACATCAATGTTAGGAAACGTTCCTTTCTCTGGTGTAAGGCTGCAATGACAACGTCTGCCATGTTTCACTCTGATCTCTCCATCAGTGTGAATAAGTGTATCGCCATGCTTGCTCAGGCTGTCACTCACTCCTCTGGGGAGACACTCACACACACTGCTCCTTATTATTGCTGCTGAGATGGGCACCTTCAAATGGAAATGCTGCAGATGTAAATACACAGAAGTACACATGGAAACACACAGATATGTTGTATACTATATGTGTGTGTATTACTTTATTATAATATTAAATTAATTCATTTAGTATCTTTGCATATGTAGTGCTGTATTTATAGTGTGTCTCTCTGTGTGTAGTGTGTTGATGAGCTGGTTAAAGTCTATATTTTTTCAGATCAATGGGTCAAGATAGAAAATTCAGACAGAAATACGTGACAGAAAAGGCCAGAGTCCTGTACTGTGTGCGTGTTTGTACACATAAATTTCACTGTACGTGTGCAACTAGTTTGTCGTACTGTGTGTTACTGTGTGCGTGTGTGTTCGTGAGCGAGCGAGCTGACCTGTAGTGCAGCCACGCAGCACCAGCTGACTACCTTCGTTAGATCCCTCTGTCTTTCGTGTCACATCAAAACGCCTCATTATCTCCTCCTCTGTCATTGGAATTCAAACTGTTCTTTTTTTACTATTAACCACCTCAATATGCTCCCTCGTGCTCACTCTGTTTGCCTCTCTTCCTCACTCTGTTCGCTCTGTCATCAGCTGCTGAGACAGTGTTGGGTAACAATTTCTTCCTTCTTGTTTGAAACCATTATTTAAATAACAGATGTCTCATTCAGCAGAGGACAGGAGAAGAAAGCAGTGTACTTCCACTAATAATTCCTTTCATAATCTGTCATGTGAGGAGGACCTTTGCAAGGTGTGGCTTTAATAATCTTCATCAAGCCTTCAGCTGCCTCTCAGGCAATGACAGGCCATATGGTGCTGTGCAGCATCCCAACGGGACGCTCCTGCACATTGGTCTTAGGTTGAAGACATACAGTAGATTTGATTGTTAGATTACAGTTAAACCATTGTCAAGTGTGAGGAGGTGATTTAAAGTTTACATTCTGTTAGCTATGCATCAGAGCCCAGAAACCAGATCTCAATGTCGCATTTCTATGAGCTCATGTTAAATAATTGGCCGTGACCATGTCAACATACTGTTGAAGGGTAGAAATTAATAACTTTGCAGTACCAACAGATATTAATAGAAAATAGAAGCATTTAGAAGCTAAAGAGTCGTCTGTGCTGCACAAGGACCTGGATGGTTTGTATTTACAGTATCTGTTGCTGGAGGCAATCTCGCTAATCATTTGTTTTGATTTACAGATTGTGATATGTGAAGACTAGACATCGCATTTTTCTACGGAACATGTCCACAGAGGTGCACAGCAAAGCTGGCTGCAGTAACTGTAGTCAAGGCCCCGGCCTCTTAATTATAGTACAAGTCAAACAGGAAATAAGAATTACTTGAAACAGGAAGTTCATATTACTGTTTGAGCCTGGCTGTGTCAGCAGTGATCACTCTCTCCTCATTAGTGTGTTATTTCACCTCATTGAAACACTCACGCTCACGCACGCACACACACACACACACACCGCACCTGTAGACTGTGGGCGCCAGGTGTCCGGAGAATGGATCACTTTCTCTATGCCTCATTTCAAGTAACAGCTGCGTTTAAGAAGAAGTCCATACAGCGAGGACTTCCTGTAGGAGGATGCATGGGGGTTACACTGCAGTTTCTCTCACTTTTGTGGTAGTTGTGAATATGTGCATACAGTACTCTATACATATACTGTACTATATCACTGACAGGAGCGATATATGTATGAACCTATGTGTGACTATATCTACGTATTCAGATTAAAGATGGTACAGTGGATATGGAGATTCAGAAAAATACAGATTAGTGAGTAATCGCTTGGTTTTTCTTCCCACCCATATCTTTTTTTGATGGTGGCTGAAGGGGGACATGCTCTCCTCCTCCTTTTCCCGCTGATTTGAGGATCGAAGCCCCCCCCCCCCTTTTCCTCGCATATGAAAGTAGTGCGGTCGAGCACAGGGAAGGTGATAACCCTTTTGTTTAGTCTGAGCTCCATCACAGGCTCTGTCAAACCCAAGAGACAAGCAGACAGAGCCATGACAGGCCCACTAATCTGACAGCTCCTCCACATCACAAAGTAAAGAGCACCCATCACATCAAAGTGGCGCGAGAGAGGCACCAGCGGTGAGAGACTGACGCTACCTCTTTGCTCTGCCATTTTCGCTGGTATCTTCATAGGGCCTCTGACATGCTGCGCACCAGGAACCTTCAGAGGAAGAATCCAGGTGGCAAAAGAGGAGGTCTGAGTTGAGGGATTCTCCTCTGGCTGAGTGGTAACCTTCCTGGAGGATGAGTGTGTGATACACTGAGAGTACATGACAGGCTGTTTACAAAGCTTTGTGTTTGTGTGTCTATCTTGAAGACAGGGGGCTGTTTTAAAGAGAGGTGTGGATCACATGGCGGCCATCTTTCCTCTGTGGATGGCTTCCAGTATAAATAGTAGAGATGTGGAACGAGACATTTGGTTAAGTTCCAGGTTGATTGGCGATCATCAGGGCCTGTGTCACTGTGCTGGAACAGTTATGCTCAACAAAATAATTTTTTAAAGCTTTAGTTATTGAAGCTTCTCTCAGAGCAATACACTCTTCCTCTTCAGACCAGTTCACATTCACAAAGTAAGCAGCTTGTTTGGAGCAGCTGGGTTTAAGAGTCTTTCTTATGAGCAGCTCTTTCATTTTCACCAGCCAGATTGATCCAGCTGGACTGGGGATGAAACAAGCAACATCCTGGTTTCCACTGTGAGTGACACTATGAGTCACTGGCCTAAAGCTTTTTGAAATGGAAAGTAGGCTCAGTTTGTAGGACAGTCATCCACGAACCCCAATGTTGGTGGTTTGATTCCTGGCTCCCTCCCAAATTCGACTTTTATCTTCAATCTGTTAGTTAGATGAAGATCAGTTTGGGTGTTCTAGTGGACCCTAGAACTAGAACATTTTTTATCCTGCATTTCAGGTGCAGTCAGCTTAAACACTTTTTAAAGTAGTGTATAATTTGGTTCATTTATTCTATCCATTCATACATTTTTCATAAGGTTTGTTGAATTCCTACAACTACTTGCACATTTACTGTAGGACTCATGTCAAAGAGCTGTGTCACAGACCAGTAATGTGGGTCACATGTGCTCTTCCTCATCCAGATGGTTTGGCATATGCAGAGCTGCCAGTCGTCTGACGAGACACGCACCCTACCTGCATACAAAAACAAAAAGCGTTAAAAACACACAGCAGCATTCATCAAGGTTTACCACTAAACTGCCTTTCAGTAGAAACTCTTTGGCTGTGAACAAAGCAGCTTAGGATGTTCAAGAGTCCAAACACCTCGCAAAGAGTTTGGCAAAGATTTTCTATTCAGTGTTCGTAATAGAGTTGATGCATATGTGAGTTTTGGGACTGAGATGAGGTAATGGTCTTGTTGCGCTCTGAAGTGCCCCGAGTCCATCTAGTAATGTGAAACAACACTAATTTGAGAGAACCGCTTCATCTCTGCATGTTAATCAATAAACTCATTACCTCTGGTGCTTAGTGAAGGATTCCCTGATGTCTGCTCACTGATGTTAAGAGAAAAAAAGGAAGAGAGGGAAAGGAGATGGAGATGAGGGGAGAGAGGTGGAGAGCAAGGTTGATTATAATTACAGATTTTAGCAGCCTGTGCCTTAGCATAACCTGCTCATTACGGTGAGAGCATGTGTGCATGTGTGTGTCTTGGCCGTACACTTTCAACACAGCCCTATAGCTACTCTGCTCCCCAGCTTCCCCTTGTGCAGAAAGCCAAGAACAGCCGACACAAGTGGCCCATTTAGAATATAAACACACAAAAACCTGTTATTTCAATTGACCTTCGTCACATCAAGCTGTCAATGATCTCAGCTCTGTACTCTTCGTCGCTTTCTCCTTCTCTTTCTCCGAGGCAGGCAGCATGGTAATGAACATTTGGTTCAGAATAGGTGAGAGAGAGAAGGGGGGAAATTATATGCCAGGGCATTTAGCCTAGCAGTGTTCCTGGTGTAGGTGAGACAGCCAGCAGCATTTATGGAAATGGACAGAGCTGAGGGAGGTATTGTGGCTGCTGCTGTGTTTTCCCCCAAACTCCCAACAGCAGGGAATTGGAGAGCAATCTGACAGATTTGGTATTCCTTTGTTAAAGGAATCAGCAAACTTTCATTTTTCACCTGATTTGGGATTTCTTTCGTCATTAAATGCAGGCAATCTCCTCTATTTGCTTACTTCTAAAATAAGATGCAGGCACAGCTGCAGTGATGACATATTTCAGAGTTTGCCACGTTTGTGGATCTGAAAGTGTGTGCTTGCATACTGCATGTGCTTGCTGCGGATTGTCAGCGGTTGTTGATCATTATATTTGTCAGTGTTGTGTCGTAGTGCATCTAGCAGGCATCCCTGGCCTGCTTCTGGCTTGTGATTATGAGATGAGAGGTGTTTATGATTGACTAAGCCATCCGCTGTCACTGCACACATCTATTAGCATAACTCTCCAAGCTGTCAATGTTTATCCACGTACTATAGAGACATGTTACAGAGAAGATTGAAATCAATAATTATGAATAAAAAAAGCTCCTCTTCCTGCATTCTATCAGAACTCGTGTTATTTATACCACAGCTGACTTGAGCTCCGGTGTCCTGCCTCATTTCGCCTCATTTTGTGATTGGTGAGAGAGTCAGCAGGACACATGCCTTCACTCTAAATGTTTTCCTCATAACAGGTAGCGTCATTGAAGTTTCGCTGGCGGATGCAGTCAGCAGCGAGATTAGGTCATTAGAAAAATGTAACGTCACAATCAGTTTTACCTGCGGCAGCCAGTGTTTTGTAAAGCTTGCACGAGGAAGGAGTTGTTCATTTTGAACTCTTTGCTTTTTGTTTACCACTGTCAGCGAGTGAATAAAAGCCAAGGTAAATGGAGGTAATGGAATCTATATCTGCATATCAACTCACTTTGAGGTTTTAATGGTGCTCAGTAGCTTCATTCCACATCCATTAATATTCTGTTTAATATCACTAAATGCTGCTTACTGTTTTTAACACTGGGAGACAGTCTCTAGGCTGGCTCTGTTTGTGCTGCCAGCACATCCACAACATCAGGTCGATAGATAGAGAGGCTATAAATGACTGTGACAGCCAGTTTACACTCAGTTTAGACGCTTCTACTTTTCCATAAAGCTACATTACGTCTGCAAGCAACAGGATCCAAATTCACTCAAATGAAAAGTCCTAGTTGTATGTTTTTCTCCACACTACATTCATCTGTTTAGTTACTTTGCAAATGAATTAATTTACTCAATTTGCTCTGCTCTAATCAATATTTGTGTACGAACAGTGGGTCAAATGAAGTAAATGGAATAAAAAAAGAAATAATGGAAGATACGTTGCTCAAAGTAACAAACCCAGAAGGGAGGGAATTATTACCAGACTTTGCAGGTCGTCTCTGCTTCACTGTTTCAGTGGCGCTCAGCCCATTGTTTTGATTCAGCTTGTTGGTTCTGATTTGTTTCCAGCAGCAGCAGGTTACTGCTTTCGAACCCACTGCACACGACCTGTCCACCAGGTAAACAGCACCCAGACAAAATGTCTTTGTTTCAGATGTTATCACCTCATAAATTGCTTTTATCAGTTAGCACCTATCAGTAGGCAGGAAGGTGCATGTTCTTGCTGTCTGCAGTGTCCGTACATAGGGGGCTGGTTTCACAAATATATAATTAACCTGTTCTGTGGTGTAGGGCAGTGCTAGTTACACGAGTACATAAAACTAAGTACTCACTAATTTCAATATCAACTGTTAACCTTTATACACCGGCTGCTGAACTGTAGCATAAAACAAACATAAAAGGTGGAAATCATGTCTCATAATATGCAGTTTGTTAACAGTGTTGTGGACTGAGCAAAGTGAAAGGAAAGTGTTTTTAGAGACTGAAGTAACACATTTGTCATATAAACCAATGAATCATCACCATCAACCATTTTCATTTGTCTATGGAAAATATCCTCATCCTAATGAGTTCACATCTCAGCTGCTTTCTGATACAGGTCTACGCTGAATTAAAGAATTTTTCAGTATCAATACAACCTTCACAAAATGTATTCTCCAAAAATGTCCTTGTAACTGTTAATCTTTTTCAGAAGACATTTTCTGCTGCAGTAAACACCATTGCTGGATCACTCATGCATCACTCAAGTCTTTATTTACCTAGATAATCAAGAACTATACACACATCTGCTGTGCAACAGATTGCATCCCGCTGTCCCAGTTCTATCGACCTCTATTGTCTTGCTCCTATCACCAGTAACTTCACCAGTCTTCACCTAATCTTAGCACATACAACCTCTAACATCTGCTGACTTAAATCCAGCTACTAGGATGATGGAGGTGTTTAGTGGTTAGCCAGCCTTCTCGCTTCCTATGGCAAGAATATTAGCACCATAAAAACTACTACATGTCATCTGTGTATCATAAAGACACGCACACATATACACAGAAAACATATGGCAAACCTCAACAAGTAAGAGCTGTAGTGATGGGATGTGTTTCTGTGATGATGTTACAAAGAAAGACTTTTGCTCAAGTAGCAAGTAAAATGCTCCGTCCTTGCCCGTGATTTGTTTTCGTTCCAGCCTGGGCCTACTTCAGTGGTTTCTGGGACACAGGAAGCTGGCACAGTGGGGACATCTGGGCACAAGAGGGGAGCGTCCATACAGGCAAACTACAGGGACAGCAGTGCCAGAGAAACAGGTCCCCAGATCTGACGCCAGTGTTATGTTAATTTGATTTGTTAATTCAGTGGCACTGTTTGAGGGAAATCTGCCACCAACACCTGCTACTATTTCCAAAGGCAAGGACGCAGATCCGGTGTGACACTGGCTTCATTAAATAAAGAAACCAGGTCCCCCATAACCGCATTTGGTGGAAGGCACCATCAATTCTTATACATTTAGATCACAGAAATTAGAGATGACATTGAGGCACCACATCCCACTGTTTCACAGACACACGGGGTGAAGCCTGCATGCAAGCAAATGTGTCTCTGTGTGCTGTGTCTATGACTATTTCTCTTTCTCCCTTTAGCCTTTATGTGTGCCATGTTGTTTGCAAATGTTGAGCGTGAGAGAGTGTGTGAATGCGCCAAGTGTATTTTCATTCTGTCTCCCAGCTTCTCCGCCAGAAAAGATGGTGACTGATGTATTTTTCAGGCATAGTTCCACAATCAAAGAGGCTCTTGTGGCCTTTCTGATGCATCATGTAAATTTTATAAAGTGTGGAACGGAGGAGAGTCAGAGAGAGCAACTGCAGCTCTGGAAAGCCTAATGTCTGTTTGCCTTTAACTCTGACAGGCTGTCTTTGCTCCTGTCTATCTTACTTCCCCTCCACTTACTCTCTCCTCTGTGGATCAAGGCCGGTCAAGGAGCATCTCACCACAGGGCCCGATGTCAGACAGAAAGTGTGGACTTGTGTGTGGATGTCAGGGCTCAACCAACTCTCCGGGAACGAGGGGGTGGGGGTGACAGCAACACAAAAACCTGGATGCAACCACACAACCTAATGTTAGATTTTCACAACAGAAGAATGTCATTTTACGCGTGAGGTGTGTGTTGCAATGTGTGTCTGTGTTGACGTGTTTACATGTTTCACCGCAGTAACAGTCTTGGGCAGGCGATCCAGGCCCTCACATATTTTCCTCAGCTGCAGTTCTGGCAGGTCCTCAGCCTACTGTGTGCTTTTCTAATGATTCAATTGGCTCAATGAGCATATGCTCTCCACTGCATCATAAACTTCAATTAGATGTGTTATAATGTGATTTGAGTGTGTGTGTGTGGGTAGGACTGAGGCATAAAGAAACGCTGTTTAGATGTTTGATTTATGTTTTACTGTAAATTTAAAGACAACAAATGCCCTTTAAAATCAGTGTATGGTGAGTATCTTCATCTGTATGTTACAGTGTGGTAAGGGAGTAAAAATGATCTGATTTGTTCAGGCGCACCAGTCTGGTTGGCAAAGCCAGTGCAATCTTATTTCATTACTTCATTAAATCATTTACATTAACATTACCTGTTGGGACTTTTTCATTTGAATAACGTCACATTAGATACTTGAAGGTTTAATTAATTAGCTGTTATAAAATTAAAGACATAAATGCAAGTTGTAATTTCTGTAAATGTTGAGGAGAAAATTGTTTTAATATAACATGTTCCTTTTAGAAATCCTCTATTTTTCAGTAAAATCAGTAAGAAGCTGCACCACAATGCCAATAAATATGAGACTGCAAAGCATCACAGCTGTGGCTGGCTCTGCCAGCTTCAGACGGGCTCTACCTTCCAGTTTAACCAGTTAAACTAAAAGTCAGCCGCACCTCCTCATGTTCTCAGCTGCCACATCTCTCCGCCTGCCGGGGATGTTTACTGCTAAATATTGACAGACATCTGGAGTGCCATTCAGCCACTCTCAAACTTCAGCATGCCAGTGAAGTAAGCCCAGCCCTCTTCTCAGAGTGCGTTTCTCTCTCTCTCTCTCACACACACACGTACACAAAAGCACCTGGGCTGACGTGTTTGGCATTGTTGCAAATCTGAAGCCTTGGCCACAGAATCAAGGAATTTAGAACGACTGGCGGACTCCTGAAGGGCATAATGTTTTGGCAAAAAAGCTGTATTGTGATTAGATGAATACGTTTTTGTGTGATAACTGTATTATTAGCACATCATGATATACACAGGTGGTGATAACATCGTGTTGTTTTTCACAAACATTGTTTTGAGAAGCAGCTATTGATTTTGGATGAGTTTCTTTAGTCTCTTTGCTACAAAACAAAACTATGTTTCAGGCCTGTGCCGTTGAAGCTGCGTTGTTTGTGTTTGTCATCTAGAGCAATGGTAGAGGAAAAGACCTGATGTTTGAGGGAAAAAGGCAAATTCAGGATGAACTGTCGAAATGCATCAGTGGGATTGACAGAGCTTCAGCAGTTCTGTTTTCACCACAAGCCTCTTCACGTTACAGAAAGATACTTGTACAGGGTCAGATTGGAAACATGTGTTGTGTGAGCACCATGGAGAGAATGATCCTCCATCTTATTAGTGGAGAACTCAGAGTACACTACACTGGGGTTTACTAGACACACAAAAGAAGGAGATACAGCAGAAAAAAAAAACAAGGCTCTTTTGTCTTATCTTAATTATTCATGCCCGGGAGGGATGCTCTCTCTCCTTTGTTTTTGTCAAATGACACATGTACAGGTATGATGGTGCAAGTAGTGTGTGTGTGTGTGTGTTTATATTTTTGTGTTTTTCTCTCTGTGTTTTTGTAATTGCACAGAAATGCCAGTTAAATGCGCAACTCTCTCTTTGTCTGTGTGCGCATCTGTGTGTGTGTGTGTGTGTGTTGTGAGCAGACAGAAATTGTCCGTCAGTGTCTGTACACATGGGCGACACGGAGCCATTCAGCCGCGTTGGAAGCGGCAGCTTTTCTCCTTAGTCCGAATCAAAGCGAGGAAGGAAGCGCAACAATGAGCCCAGCAGTTTGAGCTGATGGGCTCTTTAAATCCGCCACAGACAACAGCAGCTCGGCGACGACCCTGCCCCACGCTCTAATCGCTTCAAATGAAGTCATGAAGGAAACACAGCACAGCCAGCCCGAGCTCTCCTGTTCTGCAAGGTGCAGCAGCACTTGTTTGTGCAGAATGTCTGGCAATTAAAAATAATTGGGAAGCAGGTTTGCCTGCGAATCTTCCAAGAGTGCCAGTTATGATCTAATGAAGCTTCATTAGGCATGCTGAAAGCTGAGAGCACCGTATGACAACGGCAATTAGCCAGGATCATAGGCAAAAAATAATCATTAAAAAATACCTCGGCCAAGATTAGCTTTTCACTTAATGACCAATTCATTAGCTAATTGATTTCCTATTAGTTACAGGCAGAGATGACTGTTTGGGGTACTGGTGCTGGTAATTAACAGCATTTACGCCATTAGTCAATCGCCTAATTTTCCAGGAAAACAACTTTGGAGAGGAGCATAGCTGGAGGCTTAGGGCCATTTGATTTTTGCTCTTCTGCTGTGTTATCTCTTTAATATCGAGAGGGGAATCATCTTTCAGCTTAGGGGTTGTTAACACGCACTAATTTCCACTGATTACCCATTCATGTCATGTGACCATTCAGCCTGAATCCATCAGAGCTGAGGTGGATGGATAGGCCGCAGGGAAGGAGGGATGAGAAGAGTGATGTAATTAAAAGGAAAAAAAAAGATAAGGGACTGCACTACAAATGTGTTATATTCTATATTTCAGTATCATGTCTGTGTTGCCAGCACCTACAGATTAGAAGCATCAAATTAATTGAGAGGGAATTCGATTAATTAATGCTCTCAGCTGGTGAGGCTGCCGTGGTCTTCTGACTACCACAAGACCTGGGTTAAAGCAGGCCGTGTTGGATGGATGGATAGTGACAGGTGTTCACTGCCTAGAGCAGCTCAACTGGCAGCTTATAATGACTGCCCACTTCACTAACATAAGAAACAACATATAAGAAACATGATATGTAAATTGTAGCAGAATACTAATATTTTGTAAAGCAGTATGTTACTAATGATGGCCTGTCAGTGGTTTTCTCATTACTGATTAATCAGAGGACATAGCTGTGGATCTTATCGCTTATGTACGAACTTTTTGTTGCACTCTTTTAACTCACGGACACATGACATTTTCACTGGTTCTACTAAAACATGGCAATTTCTTACTCCTGTCTGTCTCAGCCTTCCTTCCACCGCTCACCTTCTTCCAGTGCTAAAAATTCCTATTTCTTAGTGGCAGCCCTTGTCTGTGTCCGGCAGATGCCTCAAATGTCAAGGCTGAGGCACATTGTGATAAGTGAAAAATTTTACATGCCATTCTTACCTGTACTTAGTGTCTAAATGCCACATTTAAAGACATCAAAATAGGCTTGAGGTCTACAAAAAGTGGACTGAATTTTGACTGCAGCCACTGGAGCGCTGGCCTCTGTCTTTGGAGGAGAGATGTGAAATTCAAAGGGATGAGATGATAGACATGTCTGATAGAAGAGAGGCAGTGATTTGGCCCATCAAAGCCTGCCTTCAGCCAACAGACACAGCCTGCGGCACATGCCGAATCTGTCTTACACTGAACCGACTTGTGACACATCAACACACCCACAGACACGTACACGTGGGAGAGTTGGTGTGTCACAAGAGGGTTTCATGTAATGTACAAATATGTACAGATTGTGCCCCTCTTCTAAAGAGCCTGTAGTGCATGATGTGGTTTTACTGGGACTTTCTTCTGTGTCCCAGCTACATGGGTTAGTCTTGCCTGATCACACACACTAACCTCTCACACAGAAAATCAAGCCTCTTCTTCATGCATCATTCTCATCCTAATCTTTGGCATCTGTTCTGCATTCACCTCTTCTCCCTCTGCTCTACCTCTGTGTTTTCCTTAGTGGACCCCTTCTCCTCGTTTTCTTCACCTTTTCCCCCCATCAAATCCACTCTCTCCCTTTCTGTCTCTCCTCCGTCTCTTGTGTCTGTGTCGGGTCCCCGGTTCTGTTAATTAATTCTAATGAAGTCATCTATCAAGGACTCCTCTTTTCTCCACACCACAACATAAATCACTTTCTGTAAAAGATGCTATCCCTCTTTTTTCCCTCTCCTTTGCTCTCTGCGCTGTGCACAGAAGAAGACAGTCACTCTCTCTTGCTCTCTCCAGAACAGGCTTTAATTGTGTGATTGAGAAAGTGTAGCATCACTCCATAAAAGCTAGTCTGCCTCAAATGGCTGCTCTCCGACTGACACCAGAGGGACCCCTTATAGCCTGCTGTGGTGAGACACACACAAACACACACACACACAAAGCAAGCGACTTAAAACAGACACTTATTGTAAATGGGCCTCATTGGTCTCCGAAGGCATTGTTAACATGTCTGTGGGATGGTTCCCCTGCCAAGAGGGAACTTGATCCATCTCCACATTTATAAAATTAATTTCTATTACAAGCTGTGACTGACTAACACTGCCCAAATTGGGATTTATTTGCTCCCACAACGCACAATGGTAATTTCTAATGGAAAGCACTGAAAGATGTAACTGAAATCAGCATCAAACCGACTGCTGTCTCGTTTTGTATAATACTCCTTCTTCTCTTCCTCTGCTGGTGGATAAACAACAGAAATTAGACAATTGCATAAGTAGCATTTTCTTCTTATCGTTTCAGGTCACGGTGCTGTGTCCCCTTCTGAAAAGATGATGATGCAAACCTGATGTAATAAAATGTACACGAGAAGCCCAGACACATCTAAATAATGTATAAATGATACATCTTGTTAGCCCTGACACACAGGTTCACTTGTCTTCTATGTGCACCAAATGATCAATGTCCTCCCGTTATCCTCATGCACACTCTCCAGTTCCATTCCCAATTCTTCCCGCCTCTCCCCGGGTCTTTCATGTTGCCCTCTGGGAGAAAACAAAACATGGGTTTCTACTGCAAATAAGGAGCTAAAACACCATGTGATCAGTCATGAATTATTTCAACGTTATTGATTTGTATAAATCGTTGCATTTCCCCAGAGTATTTGACCATAAGAACAACAGTATCCTTTAAGGACTTGAGGAAAATACTCGCACCTTTTTTTGCATAAATAAAAGGAGAATTTTAAAGGAGATGCTAGTGATTAATGAGTAGATTTAACCTGAAGAGCAAACTGTAGCTTGTTAAGGAGAGAGAGAGAGAGAGAGAGAGAGAGAGAGAGAGAGAGGAGTATGTGTTTGATTTTCAAGCATTGTCAGTGGATTA
>JAUBNQ010000013.1:6046245-6057789 GCA_032353495.1 Ctenopoma kingsleyae
GAGAGAGAGAGAGAGAGAGAGAGAGAGAGAGAGAGAGAGGAGTATGTGTTTGATTTTCAAGCATTGTCAGTGGATTACTGTGTTTTCCCTGCAAATCGGTGTTGCATTTAAGGGTGTAATGTCAATTTCATGCCTTTTTTTTCCCCCCCTCAACAAGAGGCCTCGGTGCCCTGTGGGTAGAAAGCAGTTAGAGAATACACAAGGAAAAATAACAAACCAAAAAGGAGAACCAACATACTCCCAAAACATCCCATTTGAGTGCAGGCTAATGTTCAGCATATTGTGGTATTTTCATGTTGAAATTTTTTTTTTTTTTTTTTTTGCCCTGAAAGCCTCATTTAGATGGCAGACGAGGTTTTTGAACACAGAACAGCCTGTAGTCTCCATGGACCGCTGCAGCACTGGAAAAGGACCTAAATGATTGCACCAGACAATGTAGCAAACCACGATATTCCTGCAGCCAGCAGGCACGCTGGAGGACTCTCATAAACAAACACACAATCACTGTCATTAACATGACTGCAAGTAAAAAAAAACCAAACTCTTCTTCTTCACAAAGGAAAGGTTTAAATTTTTCCTACCAGGGGAAGAATCCAATTTTCTGTTCTGCACGGGACCACATCTGTACAGCATCGCCGCATTGCTGAATCAGATTCAACAATACCACTTTATTGCATTTTTTGCTGCCCCCCCCCCCCTCTCTGTCCCTATAGAACAAGATGATGATATTTGGAGATAAGAGCTGCTCTAAAAGAAACTTTATGGTCTTGGAAATTATATTAGAAGCTAGAGGTGCAGTAGTTGCTTTTTAAGTTACATTTTCAAAAACTCACTCTAATCTCTTGGGGCCAAGTACAACATTTAGACAATCACATCTGTCATATATTATGATTTTACTGAAGCATGGTGCGGAGAGATTGGTACATGTAGAAACGTGTTTTATCATATTTTGCCACACACAGTTATGATTTGTTTTAATTTCCACATTTTGACCAAGCAAATGATTCAGTTAATAACTCAAGAGTGGAAAAAAAAAAATCGTGGCAAACTTCCAGAATCCAAGATCTGCATTTAGGATCATCCATCCCTTCACACATGAGAGATCAGTCTGGCAAAGAGAACAGGTTGAAATAACGTTGTGGTATTTGTTGGAGTGTCCAGGCAGGCAGCGGCTGCTCCAGCTTTCCCTGTATACCCTTCCCCTCATCTCGAAATCTGGACACGAGCAGAGCGGAGAGATCCAAAAGTTCACGCAGGCTGCAGAGAATTTATGCTCCTATTTCACATGTAAATGTTGATGTACAATCAGGGAGGACAACACAGTCCTAACTCACTCAGTGCTCCAATATGTCCCCCACTTTCTCACCCTCTCTTCCACGCTCCCTCCCCTCCTTCTCTCTCTGCTCTCTTCCAGCCAGCGCTGGAAGAGATCATTTAAGTCCGCTGATGTCTTGATAATGTTCCAAAGCTTTCACAAGGAGGTAGAGAAGGAATTCCTCAGCTCCCCAATTAGCAGTAAATGGACAATAAGGGCATAAGAAGGTTTGTGGACATGCTGGGAAAAGCTTGTCATCTTACTTGTACAGAAACAGGTTTCACCTACAGCCTTGTGAAATTTTTGGCACTCATAATATTTTCAACACATCAAAGTAAAAGGTGGACTAATTAATATTTTTCCAGGTAGGACTGTGGAGCTCAGGTGATTGTGTGGATTAGCTGTGCTCTCAATTCCATGTCTGAGTTAGAAAAATGAATAGAAACCACTATATAATGAACATATACTGATGACCAAAATGATTAAAGTTGTGATAAATTAAATTAAACGAGCTCTAAAATAAAATACATAAAATGAATGGGTATAATACCACTTAAATAATAATGATAATAATTGAGCTGTAGTAATATTTTGTAGTACTTAAACCTTTCAGGCCACAGATCCCTCCCTTGTCTTGTGGTCGGCCACACTGGATAAAATAACAACAACAATTCTGGTAACAAGTAAGTCACTGAATAATTAAAAAATAACACGCCATGCTTTTTTTTCAGGGAGCGCACATAGAGCAGGAAAGGCGGGGTGCTGGGTTCGTGGGGAATGAACAGCAACAGAAAATATGATTGAGGCCCCTTTAAGAGTTTTTGACCACTAAACTACAGCGACACCAGCGTTGGTGCGTAAAGAGCATCCCTCCTAGATTTCTTCTGATGTTCCTGCTTCTCCTTCTTGTGCTGCTGCTGCTGCTCATTGGACACCCGGTGCCTCAAGTCAATGAGATTACAGCAATAATTTTTTAAATCGTTGCAGTTAACGTGTTTGCTGCTGTTATTTTTTTTTAAGTGCTGTAAAGAAAATAAATAAAACTGAATAAATTCTAAGGAAACACGGTGTTACATATTTTAGTATTGTAATCGGGGATTGTGACCGTCATTCATATTTAACACGGACTGCCTGAAGCCTTTATTATTATGGAGGAATATTTCGTTGAAAAACAGTAGACTAAATTGCAAAAACAAAAATGTATATACTTATGGAAATAAAAATAAATTTAGTTGGAGCTCTAGTGATAAACATCATTTCATATCTCTGCCTTTAATTTATTTCCACACATTAGTTAAAATGTCATATTCAGTGTTTTGGATATTATTGAAATTACGCACTGAACAAATAGAAATGATCTATTTTCTAGATCACACTGTTAAGATGCCACATGCTGAAGACATGCGTACATACCTACATATTTCCTTTTTTAATATTTTTTTATTTCTTTTTGGAAGCTCCTGTTGGTGGATTATTTGGCAACACGCGTGCGTCTTTTGTAAACGGCACTTTATTGTGGGATGATATGGAGGCACACGACTGGGAGCGCAGATTTGCGTCTTAAAGAGGATTTAGGTCTATTAACAACAAAAGGCGCAGTTCATGGCACAAGGGAGAGACCTCGACTTGTGCGTCAGCCGCAGTGATGTGAAGCGGGCTCGCTGATAAATGGAGAGACATCAAACCGAGTCATTAGAGAGCTGAGATATGAGATTTTCACAGTGGCGGGCCGCTCAGGGCGGCAGACCCAGGGGATCCCACTCCTCTCCCGGCCTTTTGTGTTTGTGTGCTGGACTGATGAGCGACTTAGATAACGTTAAGCCATTATGGGCTCACTTATTCCCATGAAAATCCTGTAAATAGAGGGAACATTTTTTCACTGCTGATATCTATTGATTTGTAGCCCATATTTGTAACAGGAAACCACAAAGGATTACAAGTGAATACTCAAAAGGGAACCGAATTTACAACAGTGAAATATTAATTACAACATTATCCTATAATTGTGTATTTGTTGCTGCTGCGTGTTGGCTACTTTCCTTAACGATTTGCATTGTGTATTTAAAGTAAAGGTGAACGTACATGTTTGCGGATGAAAGTTGAAACTGAAAATGACTTTAAAGCGACAAAAAAATAGAATTTCCCAGCAGTAAATGAGAAGAAAATAAAAAGTAAGAGTCCTAATAAAAATAAAAATAAATAAATAAAAGTATTTCACATATTTGCTCTATGTCAGATGTGATGTTTTTTATATGTAGGCTTAAGCAGCTCCATATATATATATTATTAAATAACCACTTCTAAATGCAGACTTGATGGTGTTGAGTCTTTACATACACGCGTTAACCCCCCCATCAAGAAGTCCAATCAGCTGGTACACCACAGTTATAGATGGCTTGTGGATAGATTAGTTTCCAAACACATGTGTCAGCTCAATAAACTTAAAAAAAAAAGAAAAGAAAAAATAAAATCATGGGACAATCTCACAACCGTAACATTTATATCTCGTGATTAAATTTTCGCCAAATTAATTAGACATAACAGCCACATACAGCCCGCTCACAGGAGTGAGTCACCGTGGGCATTTTAATGACCCCGTAATTCAATTAACCGCCTCCATCAGCTCCATCATTGATTTGTGGAAAAAAGAAAAAAAAAAAAAGCTGCTGAAAGTTGAATTCTGCAAAGTCGAGCTGGTCTGTAATTGCTCAAGACACAGAGATCGGAGAGAAGAGGGGGTGGGGGGGCTGGGCTGAGGTGGCCGTGTATAAATAGTGAGCTCTCAAATACACAGTCACAACAGCAGGAGTGATCTCACCTCCTCTCCACCCCTCCTATCTATCGCTGCTGCCAGCCTCCAAAAAAGAGCGTATCCGTGAGCAGTACTGGTAGAGACACGGTAAGGTATATTACTGAGAATTCACGGTGGATTTCCCAGACCAGGACCACTACTGAGCCACAGAGCCGACCATGGAAGAACTTACGGCATTCGTGTCGAAATCTTTCGATCAGAAAACCAAGGAGAGCAGCAAAGAGAGTATCACGTACAGGGAAGTTTTGGAGAGCGGCTTGACGCGGGCGAGGGAGCTGGGCAGCCCGGAGACAAACCTGCAGGACATAACGGAGGGCAACCACTGCCCGGTGCATCTGTTCAAGGACCACGTCGAGCTGGAAAAGGAGAAACTGAAGGAGTTTAATGTTTCGAGGGCGACAGAGGGTAAGCTCTTTATTTCTTTAAATGTCTTTAAACAAATGTTCCGTATTGTAGTTCAGCTGTTTTATATCCGGAGCCGCCGTTTATTTTATTTTTCCTCCTCTGTCGACACAAATCCACGCTTAAAAAAAAAAAAAAAAGAAAAGAAAAGAGATTTTAATTTACACAGCGGGGTTGAAGAAGTGAAGACATTATTCTGTTATTACACTGATTATTTTGCATAGCAGGAGGCGGGCGCAAAGTGTGGCCGTCGTTTTAACCATTTGGTGATTGTTTCTGGACAAAACGAAAAATCACTGCGACGTTTCTCATCGCTTTCACTATAAAATGTAATTACATCTGTGCAGTTTAATGCGATATTTCGCCTTATTTTAACAACGAAGTAACAAAACTATTTTTTTCGCAACTAATAATCCTAGAAGGTGTATTAAAGTGGGTGCCAAATGCACTTTAATTAATTGTCTTTTAAAATGTATTTTAATTATCAAACGTTTTATGTCATATTTGGCATTAATGTAAGGTTCACTTGCAGTAATATTGTGATGTAGCCTCTCATTTAACATGTGGAGCATGTAGAACCGCTGTACTCCTTTCTCATTTGTGAAAGTCAAACTAAATCTAATTTCAGCTGCGAAAATCTCCTGTTAAACAGGCTCAGAAATGGCTCGGCCTTCAAAAAATTCACTCATTTATGACTTTGTTGAAAGGTGCAGTCAAACAGCAGGACAGGCCTCTTCTCACTCAGCAGTCAGACAGTGTGCAGTGAGAAGACTTTTAGACATTTAGTGCGTAAATTTAACTTGTTTCTATATTTATCCTGCAGCAGCAGCAGCAGCAGTGTTACTGTTCTGTAGTATTCTGCCTTATACTTCTCATTAAATCCAGCCGACGAGCAGGGAGTCAGATTCTGTGCATACTGAATTATTGTGATTGGTGTTTATCTGAAATCAAATAGTTTTCATGAGGAAAACCACATTTTAAAGGGTTTATGCTACAAACAGCTGATTGTTTGGTGTGATTGAGCAGTGATTACAGAAGTTAAGTCTCTTACTAAAAATAACACACTGATAACAGAACAGTACAGCCCAACAAAACAAAATAGCCCATATACTGACAGCCTCATAGACCACGCATACAGACACTTAAATGCTGTAATGAGGTTTCAGAAAGAACTAAATATTAGACTTTACTTTCTTATATATATATATAGCCTGAATTAACCTCAGTCTGCTTTATGGAGTCCAGTAATTAGGTCTAAATTGTCTACTTTTAGCCAGGGCTTAATTCTCTGCTCTGTAAATGGGTTATAGCCTGTTAGGCTTACATGGCATGCACTGACTGATTTACTTTTATAACGCCACTGACATTACACACTGACTTATGGAGGCTGGAAATGCGACCAGGCCTCTTGAAGAAATAGGCTGTGTAATATATGTATGTGTGTGTGTTGCTGCCAAATTGCCAGGCCTAAGGCCCCTGTTAGGGCCCAGTGTGCAGACTATGAGGGGGGGGGGCAGTAATGTACATGTAGGGGTGTGTATGTGTTTGTGTGGATAAAAGACTCTTGTGTGTGTTTATGTGGCTCCTTGAGGAAACTGTCCACAATTTAATCTCGTTTTGCAACCGTGGACCGCTTCACAGGGATATACGAGTGTAAGGAGAAAAAGGAGGACGTGAAGTCGGAGGACGAGGACGCACAGGGCAAACTGAAGCAGCGGAGGAGTCGCACAAACTTCACCTTGGAGCAGCTGAACGAGCTGGAGCGGCTCTTCGACGAGACGCACTACCCGGACGCCTTCATGAGAGAGGAGCTGAGCCAGCGGCTGGGACTGTCCGAGGCCAGAGTGCAGGTGAGGATCCAGCTCCACACTCCACGGCCGCTGTGTGAGCAGCGAACAATAAGCGATCCCGTGATGTTCCTGCAGGGCCCGGCAGCGTGTCTGCAGCGTGCTGGTGTCACAGAGATGTTCTGGAGGATACGTGTTAATGTCGCTTTGTGGGAGCTGTGTTAACGACGCACTCGGTGCTCGATTCACGTCACAGTCAAACATCACAATGATTTTAATTCATTAGAGGAAAATGCGTAACATAAACAATACTCATGGTTTCATCCTACATTTATTTGCTTATTAAACAATTTGACCGGTAAAAAATATTGAGCATGTTTATACAAAGGTGCAGTTATTTTTCTTTTTTTAATAAATACATTTGCAGAGTTTTACTTCATGTTGATGTTTTCAAGCGAAATACTCTGAGTTAAAAAAAACAAAAAACAAAACAAAAATCAGTAAAGTCGCGTTTTTTCTTCCCTATAAAGAAATAATTGTGTGATTGCGCAAAAATAAAAATACATTTTAAAGAAAGTGAAGAGCTCATTAGTCTAGAGCCAGGTTGACCTCACAAACCTCAGAGATAAATGATGCACACGCCTCTAGAACAAGTCTGAAATACTCCTCTCATATTCCAGCGGGGACTTAATCAATCTGTGCTACTCAGTTGTTCATTCATTGTGAGTTTCTTTTTATCATTTAGGATTTTTCATGTCGTCCTGCGATGATCTGTGAATCATAAAACGACTCTGCAAAAACTGCACGATTACTGTGGATCTTTCAGAGCTCGTAGGCGCACTGAAGGAAAATTCAATTCATATTTGGACTAAATATTTACCCATATTTGTCTATCGTGCGTCTTCTGCGTATTTAGGAAGCACACCTAAAATAAAATAAAGTCTGTATTTATAGGAGGTGGTTTATTATCACCCAGTTGATGCAAATCATCCGGGATTTAACAAACTAGCAGGCCTACAATCTGCTCCTACCATCCCAGCAGCCTTGGGGAGGAAAAAAAAAAACCTAACCAATGATTAAAATGAATGAAGAGCCTGAATGGCTGCTTCAGGGGACGCGCGCTTATGTCAACTCGTTTCTCTCCTCATTTTCTTTGTAATATCTGCCACAGTCTTGATGTAGTGTCCCCATAAAAACAGATTAGAAATAACTCAATTTAGTTCCAACTCTGCTGCTGTTCAGCCATCTAAACGGATGAATAAAGCCCATCACAGAGCTTTAGAAGCACAGCGACGACCACGTTGAGGTGAACATTGTCGGACTTGGTTGACAGTGGGATAACACAGGACAACGCTGCAGTTATCACTAATAAAGTGTTAACAGAGTGAATTCTAATAATTTCTGCTCTAACTATGGCTGATAAACACCTGATGTTGATTGTTCTGCTCTGTTTTGAGAAATAAAACATTTAAAAACGTATTTTCGAGGCTCGTTTTAGGCGTGGGGACATGTTTTCTCCACATTTAGTGAGAGTGGATTGCAGCAGGGCCGTTGCAGGCTGTGAACCTGCGCTCCGAGCAGCTGTCAATGAATCTAATTGAAAGTTATGAGAGCTTGGTGAGGAGCAGGCAGTAATTCGGTTAGGACTAATATCTTTGGGTTTCTGGCGCGCTGCTAAATTAAATGTCATTATTCACTGTCTCTAATAAAAAATCAAAAAGGAAATGAGATTAGGGTATTTGTGAAGCGCATCATTGAGTGGCCCTTAATGAAGAAATAACTGTCTGAACCAGTGTAGTTCACTTTGCTTAACATACTGGCGCGTAATTGGAATTGATCTCGGGCCCGTCTAATATTAGCATTGATTTATCTGAGGGATTAGTCTGGTGTGCGTCTATGTACAATCACCTGGGATTTTCATAAACACCTTTTGTGCCATTATTTAAGGCTGCAGAGGGGAGAACTCACGTCTACACACAGTAACAACGACATCAATAATAATAATAATGATCATCATAATAATTAATGCTTATTAAATCTCACACTGCACATGAAATTATTCCTGTGACGTTTCAGTAACGTGATATTTATGGGAAATTACATTTGCAAGTTCAGTTTTTGAAGGATTTGAATTCTTTTCACGTCACTTCTCCTCTTCTGTATCCACTGGCCCCTGTTGTTGTGGTCCCATCGACACGACGTTGCTCCACGCTGCTTACAATGGCTTTCACGGCACCTTGACTCATCATCATCATCATCATTATTATCATCATCATCATCATCATCAGTCTGCGCCCTTTGTGGTCCCGCGACCAGTCGCTAATTTCGCATCTGTAAACGATAATCTTTGCGGGGTCGAAGGGGAGGGGAGATAATGTTATTCACGGAGGCTAAATTAGGTTGATGATGATGAACAATAGGCCGCAGCTTGCAGCTTCAAAGTCAGGCAGCAAATTGGAAGGTGGTTAACGACGGTTTCCTTTTATCCTAACGAAATATCATCACAGCATTCATCCTGCGCTCTTATGTGGCTCAGTGTTTACTCATTTCAATAGAGTTTTAATTTCGTTATATTATTCTGACACCACAGTAGAATTTACTATTATATTGAATATTAAGATTAAATTAAATGGTTTTGTTTAATCGCTAATAGTTTTTTTTCCCCCCGACCTGCATATTTTTACTATTTCCTGCCGTTTATCTCATGGATGCATCTTTATTTCTTGTAACATAATTTTTGTTTTATTTCAAACCAGAGCTAAAAGCTAAATGATATTTAATTTGCTCACATATTTTTATTGCTTAAAAATTCATGGTTTGTCCATAAACAGCAGTGTTTGTAAATTATGTCTGATTTGAACAGATTAAAGACATCAGTTACATGATTGATGAAAAAATAAATCTAATTCTATTTGTTTTGGTGGGGATTTTTCTAATATACATTTTTTAAATTCATTTATAGGTTTGGTTTCAGAACAGAAGAGCAAAATGTCGAAAACAAGAAAATCAGATGCACAAAGGTAAATATCACTTCTTCTTCTTCTGGATGATCTTTTTTATATTTTACTTTTTTTTATTATTATTTTTGCATTGCAATCTGACACAATTGAACAATTTTAAACTGCATGTGGAAAAACTGTGACCTCCCCATCTCACATAACAACAACTGTCTGGCTGCCTGACAGACATCTTTCCCTTCTCTCCAGGTGTTATTCTGGGCAGCGGCAGTCACCTTGAAGCATGCAGAGTAGCACCCTACGTCAACATGGGTGCCCTCCGGATGCCCTTCCAACAGGTGGGCCATGTTCTCATATTAGCAGCAGTGGACAGAGCTTGAGAGAAGTGAGGGAACACAAATTCAGCCTGAATTAAATGCAAAAAAGTTATAAAAGGAAGGCGAAGTTGTAGAAAAAAGATGGTTAGTCAGCATCTTTTAAAGCAGGGATGAAGACTGAGGAATGCATTAAAGCAGGAGGAGCGAGATGTGTGTTTCTCTGAATGCATGAAGCTGATGTGGTGGAATAAGAGCTAGCGTAGGCCTTCTATATTTATATATCCACATGAATCTATAGGCCATGTGCAGCTATTAGAGGCAAGTGATGAGACTATGTGTCAGCGTGTGTGCGTGTGAGGATGGGTGTGCACCTTTCACCTCTTGGCTGCGTGGAGAGGGTCAGGCTGTACAGGGAGAGGAGAGCTGGACAGACATTTGATCTCCTGCTATCTGCTTGTGCGTCCTGGCTACCGTGTTGTCTGCTTGACCCACGTGAAAAGCGGCGGCCTAATTAAACCAACAGTGCGGCAGGCGCGAGCACATAAAAGAGATGATGAAAGTTGGGAGTGGAGTGGGCTCTGATGGATATTAGTGTTGAGCTGCACTGACAGGGGTGGAGGCTTGAGGCCTGCATACTGAGAGAAGCTTGCTGTATGTGGTTGAAAGAGGCAGTGCATGCACTGATACTACAATGCTGCATATAAAATAAGTGAATGGCTAGTGGTTTGGCTTGGTGAGGTCACAACTTGTAGCTGCAGGGTCTGTGGTTTCAATCTGGCCTGAAACCCTAAATGTCATGTGACTCCTTCTCGGACTTCTTCACAACAACAACCATAGAAAAAAAATAAAGATTGTTTAAAAATAAACAAAGACTGTGAAAGTTGTAACAAGCGTAATAAACGTGCATATGAAGATGTAACAGCTCTCACAAACACATCAAACCTTCACCACCTGTTTTGTCAGGGACAGATCCATTTTTATCATGTCCCCCAAACATGGTAGCTCCAAAAGAAAAAAAAAAAAAAAAATCAAGTTTCAACAAGTAAATTTGGTTCTCCGTCAGTGCTTCTGCATTTTTATCAGATGTCATTCCACACTAAGTCTGGAAATTATTGGTCACAGCTGCAGTTTATTACCCGATTGTTAGAAAATGAGATATGTGGAGTTGTTTGTTTTTTGTTTGGATGCCATTGCAGTGCAGCTGAGCAACTATGAATTTGTGGTTTACTTAAATTTTCCCTTTCATTTAACAACTTCAACTTGAGTCATTTTCAGTATTTTAGGCCAATATGAAAGAGAGCAAAGTAAAAAAAAAAAAATTTAGTCAAGTTAAAACTTTGACTTTATATCATTTTATTTTGGTTGGAGAAGAAAACATGAAATACTTCAGCTTTCCCACTTCTTCCTGTGGTGTTTGAAACACATGAGAAATGGCAACAGGATCAGCTCTCTCCCTCTGAAGTAAGCGGATGCTTAATTTTCACCTACTTCATATAAAATAATTGCCAAGAATGTGAAAACTGATATTCTATGCTCCTTATGGGCTCTTTTTTCCCTTGACTCAGGAATATGTCTGGATAAATATTTATAACTCCAAATATGTGAATATCTTTTTAGTGCAAAATTGTTTATTTATGCAATTGAATACATAATCAAGATAACAAGACTGCATATTTCCAAGGGTATAACGGAGTCCTCAGTCTGAATTAAACAAATCTGTTCTGGGTCCTAGAAAGACTTTGATTCTAGACGATTAAACTGGATGTGGTGTCTGAGAGCAATGTATGATTCATTAACTTTTAAAATAGCTGACATGAAAAAAGGGCTAAAGCTCAGATCGAGGCCCCTAACTATTTTCTTAGAAAACACACCGTAAGCAACAGGTCTGAGGGGGTAACGTTTGAGGAGGAATTTAATAGTGTCAAACTGTGAAACCTAAATCCTCAATCCTCAA
>JAUBNQ010000013.1:6066180-6100210 GCA_032353495.1 Ctenopoma kingsleyae
TGTGTTTAAAACCAAATCAGTGATTTTACTTTACCCAGTCTTTAATTTGTTTTCCACTAAGATATCTGATGTTGCAATACAATATTAATCAGAGCAACACTGTTTTGTTTTGTTAAGGCATTCACAGCACATGGTTAAGGTTAAAGAAATATCATGCTTGAAGCAGGAAACGGGGCTGTTTTAATTTATTTATATTCAAACAAAAACAAAATCTTTTTCTGTCCTTAACCAAACTAACCATGCACAAGACGTCCTCAATACTGCTGTGCTTCATTCGTATTTTGGAAGACATGTTGGGTGTGAACATAGTCCAAGCAGCAAATATGTTTGTCGCGACAGCCTAGTGAGGAAGACAAACTAGTACTTTCTAAGAGACACAATGTTTTTATGTCACTGAACAGATAAAAAGACCTGTGTTGCTTTGTGTCCTGAGTGGCAGGGAGGAGATTTAGAAGGAGTCTCACAGATCCAGGGCAATCAGACAGTGCATAAATGTTAATAAAAAAACAAACAGCCCATCGCTGCAATTTGTGCTGGAAACCATGTTTAAGCAATTGCTGCTGCTCTGTACTCCGCTTCGTTCGCCCTGCAAACAAGGAACACTTCAGTGAAGATAATTACGTGTCATTTCCAGCCTGAGGGTCAAATGCATTTAGATGCAAATGAAAACAATTTACAGTTTTGGAGTCTTGCTAATGAAATGGAAAAATGCAAATACTGTGTAAAAAAACATTTTTATTACGATCAAACTTATCTGGTCACTGGAAACATGATCTGGAAAACTAATGGGCAACTTTTTGTCAGGTTTTGGCTGCTCAGACTATAATGAGATCACATGAACAAGAGAAGAGTGACACTGATTTTGTGTGGTCTGTCAAATAAAACAACCTGGCAGAATCATCATCCTTTCACCTCTATTTTTCTTCCATCATGAAGTGAAAATAAAGCACAAATCATCTGCTGCAAATCCACAAAGAGATTTGAGTATGGATGGACAGCTTAAGCTTTTGAGTCTCTGATCTTAACCCATAGTTTTTAAGGTCAAAAGGTCAGACCTCATTCAGATTTTCATCCTCGGGGAACATTTAGGTTGTAGGAAAAGCGATTTACATAAAATATGGTCAGCAGTTCTCTGTGTGCAGTAGTGAAAAATCACTCAGCTTTCGACAACTGCATATCAGCCTGATTTGGATTGGTATTCATAACTGAGAAGTGAAAAACACAAAAACATTGTTTTTAGTACTAAAACTGCTGCATTTCCAGCAGTTGCGCCGTGTCAAAACTTTGAGAAAGCTATGTCAAAAATCCGTGGTTATACTTGAAACACTCAACGGCAGACAAATTTTGTGTGCAACACTGACAGAATGAACCTCACAAACTGTGACCTTGTGAATGAATGGCTGTAACTGTTAAATTCTTCCTAATTGTAAATAATGTTCAGCTGCAATGTAACTCAAAATGCACCAAAATGAAGCAATTTTATTAAAGGACTGTACAAAAATTATTGGACTAGGGAAGAGGGATAAACTTTAAGGTTCACTTTATAAAAAAGCACCACCACCCCTTGGTGTAATTAATATTTTCTTTGAACTCTCCTACTGACTTAAAAAAAAAAATCCAACAACCTTCCCCTGACATTTCAAAAATAATATGACACAACAGACTTGGTACAACTCACAGAATATTAAGTGAGAATGAGAATAACAATTTAGCCAGCCACTAAATCTCACACAATAGAAGTGGAATTAGCAATTACCAATGTTATGGCCTCTGAAAAATAATACGTTCTCAGGAGAGATCACACTTATTCACTAAGTACAGCAACTTTGTTGGGGAAAATAAACCCATAATACAATATATAATTCAAGTCTTTATAAGGTGAAATGCACCTTCATGACATGTGACACATAATTTGCATACAGTTTCTAAATTGACTGATTTGATTCTATAGGAAAAAAAAAACTGAGGTACTTTATAAATTTCAGTTGAATGGCTTGCTGTTTTTGCCACTTCAGCACAGATTCATCATGAGCAGTAAAAAAAAAAAAGAAGGAGAACATGAGAACAATGCAACTGGTACAATAAGCCAACACAATGTGCAGCTAATTATCCAGGCTTGGCCCAGGGCACAGTCTGGAAAAATGATCTCATTTGACCAGACGGGTCGGGGCTTCTCTCTAATCACATTATAGTACAACACGATGACTCCTCATCTTTGTTGTGGTCATTAAGAAAATAAAAACACTGTCACTGTCAAATTCTACACAAGTAAAAGCACTCCTGAAATCTTAGCGTAAGTTGTAACTGCTGCTTCAGGATTATTTAATGATTATGAATTATGCATATTCCCCCTCTTAATAGAAAACAGATGGGTAGAAAAATTAATTTGAGCAGTTTGTGCTCAGATAATGATTTTATGTAAATCAAGACATATTGAGATGTATATTTACAAAACTGCAAATACAACACTCAAATTGCACCGATTGAAACCTAAATAACTAAATGGTTGGTGTATGAGTAATCTTCAGTTCTATATGCAGGCTTGAATGATCTTGCATGATTTAGGTTAAATACTAATGCACAGTTTAGAAATTAAAAATCAATAAACATACATTTGAATTCAGCAGTATTGTGTACAGCACAGTATATCACACACACTTCTACATGAACTCGTGACCTCAGGGATGAATCAGAACCTTTAACTCTACACTCTTATCTTCAGTGTACTAGTAAACACAATGCACGTGAAAATGGATATAAATGCATTCAAGAAAACTAAACAATCCTCATGACAGCACACTGGGGTCATCTCCAGTCATGTAAAATAGAAATCTGTCATATACACATATCTGACCTTTCACTCTGTGCTTTTTTTTTCTTACTGGCAAAGTGCAATGCCTTAAGGGGGCATCCAGTCTACGAGCAGATACTCACTCCACAATGGATTGTTTATTGCTCTCCCTTAAGGTGAAGAATATGAGAATATTTCATACAATAAAGGCAAATGGGTCTATAAATTGCCTGAGGGAAAGCCAGCTTTCCTGATTGCTACTCATCTCACTGTTTCCCAAATGTTTTATGCTCTTCTGACTGGTAATCAATAGCAACACATGCAACCTCTCAGCCAGCACTGGTCTTTTATAATATGCCTAAGGAGTAGTTGTCAGTCAATGGCAGCCTTATAAATAGACTGAGGCTGGATGTGGACAGATGGATCCTTTCCCTGTCAATTGTGCAATACCACAGACCAAACAGACAGCTTTTGTTTTTTCACAGGAGGTTATTGAATTGTGGATATTACAGAGTTGTGCTGTGTAAGACACTGAGTGAAATATTTTTGCGAAAATGGAAACACGTAGAGGAGTTAGTTTAGACTGAAACATTTTCTTATGAGTTGCTCTTACAAAGCTCTACAAGTTGTAAATAAAGGTTTGAAATAATGGTTAATAAATAATTAACTCATGTTTAATTGATCAGTTACAAGACAAGACATAAATATGAAGAGTTTTTTGGTTGTCATATTGCAAAAAAAAAAAATTGGGGTATTTATTATTGGCAGTTTATGCTCTATATTATGCTATCAAAATGGTTTATGGTGATTCACTTGATTCACAAGGTAAATATGAATGTAGCTGAACAACCAACATGCTACTGCAAATTTAATTGTTACTACTCCCCAGCACTGCAAAGTACACTACCTGTCAAAGGTTTGGACAAATAGAAATGACCATGTTCTTGAAAGAGAAGCAGATTTTATAACATCTAATTAATCAGAAATACAGTGCAGACTTTGTTGCTGCTTTTAAAGGAATATTTATATAAATGTACAGAGGCCTATAATCAGCAAACATTAGTACTGTCTTCCAATGGCACATTAAGTTTGCTAATGCAAGTTTCTTTTAAATTAAAAGGATAAGTGATCATTAGACAACCTGAAACCTGAAAGCTGAGTTCCATTTCACGTACCACACCCAGGCCTGACTACTGCCAGTTTAATCCAGAAATCACTTAAATAGAAGCTGTCTGACTAAGTGAAGCAGCTAAAAGATCTCAAAAAGCAACACATCATGCAACAATCTAAAGAAATTCAAGAACAGATGAGAAACAAAGTAATTGATATGCATCAGTCTGGAAAGGGTTACAAAGCCATTTCTAAGGCTTTGGGACTCCAGCAACCACAGTGAGAGCCATTATCCACAAATAGAGAAAACTTAGAACAGTGGCGAACCTTCCCAGGAGCGGCCAGCCTACCAAAATTATTTCAAGAGCACAACAGCGAGTCATCCAGGAGTTCATAAAAAAACCCCAGAAGAACTAACATCTAAAGAACTGCCGTCCTCAGTTAAGGTCAGTGTTCATAATTCAACAATAAGAAAGAGACTGGGCAAAAATGGTGTCCATGGAAGAGTTCCAAAGCCAAAGCCACTGCTGACCAAAAAGAAAACAAAGCTTTGTCTCACATTTGCCAAAAACATCTTTATGATCCCAAAGACTTTCGGGCAAATATTCTGTGGACTGATGAGACAAAAGTTGAAAGCTTTGGAAAGTGTGCATCCTGTTATATCTGGAGTGAAACAGAAAAAAATCATACCAGCAGACGAACAGATGTAGCAGTGGCAGTGTGATGATCTTGGGCTGATTTGTAGCTTCGGGACATGGACGACTTGCTTGGACTGATGGAACTATGAATTCTGAGCTCTACCAGAAAAGCCTGAAGGAGAATGTCCGGCCATCAGTTTGTTACCCCAAGCTTAAGCGTACTTAGATTATGCAGCAGGACAATGATCCAAAACAAACCAAGTCTAACTCTGAATGGCTCAAAAAAAGGGCTTTGGAGTGGCCTAGTCAAAGACTAGATTTGAATCTGTTTAAGATGCAGTGTCATGACCTTAAACAGGCATTTAACATTTCATACTTGAAAACCCTCCAGTGTGGCTGAATTAAAACAATTCTGCAAAGGGTCAAAATTCCTCCACAGTATGTTAAAGACTCAGCGCCAGTTATCACAAATGCTTGATTGCAGTCGTTGCTGTCAAGGGTGGCACAAACAGTTATTAGGTTTAGGGGCATTAAGTGAGTGACACATATGACACATATACGCTTAAATAAGCTTAAAACAAAACTCAGGTGCCCATTCGAAGAATGAAACAGGTTTTGCTAGTTGTAGTCATTGCTCTTTGTTTTGGTCATTAATAAATCTCTTCCTATGTAAGAGGCTAAAATCTCAACTCAAGTTTTTAAAGTTTTTTATACATTTTCCCACTGAGGACTGTGAAATTCGTCCATTACTTTCGCATTAAGGGATCTTTTAGTTGCCTGTATGGACCTGAGGGGTTGAAGGGTTGTAGCAAGCAAAGCTTATTTTTGTGTTCATATGGGCATCAGACAAACATGGAGAACTGGGAAACTATCTTTTAATTACTTACTTATTAAAAGTGTTTTTTTTTCTATTCTATTTCATTACTACAAATAACTTATCTTTAAATATATTCATTAGTACAACTTTCAAACCCCTTAGAGTGGAAGTCTAATAGGAGTGTAATATTATTAATACTAACTTCAATGGTATAATATAATTTCACAGAAGAACATACTGTAAATCCATTTGTCAGCTTTGAAAACCGTAGTTTCTGTGTGTTTACTGCCATTTGTATGGACACCCTCGATTTCTGATGATTATCACTGCAGCGAAAGATACATCAGTGAATCCAGCAAGGCTGCTGTTTGCTTTGAAGACAACAGAGCACCTAATTACCCTTATTTACAGGATGCTTCTGAGTAAGGCATCATATTATCTTGCTGTGACAGATTCACTTGCCTAATAAACACGATCATTAGGATTTTCATTTCTCTAGCTATGCCTAGATATTACTGCTTTTTGTTGGCAGTCAGATATGTACAAAAATACATCTTTGAAGTAAAGGGCAGATAACCCTATCGTGAGTTATTACCAATGTGTTGGAGGAATTTATAGAGTGTTATTGACGCCTGCAAACACACAGGGATGCCACACACACATTAACACACTAACTAAAATGAATGTGCTGTATAATCGCCTTTAGAAAGAGCAGAGAGTGTTTTATTTTTGCCTGACTGAGCTTCATAACTGTCTCTGTCTGCACAGCAAATAAACGTCAAAGGTACATAATGTGGGACATGCTGATGAAAAAGAATCATCCCTCTTAAGTTACTGTACTGTTTGTCCCTACAGGCATGCGATACAGATGAGCAAATTAACAGGGCTGGATTTGACTAGAGAAGCTTCTATTAGATGAAGCCATGAAAGATGAATTCAATTGTGATTTGAATAGCATAGCCCACACCAGATGACTTTCAATGGGAGGCAGGAAATTGTGTTGTGCTTGTTATGATGAATGCTCAGCAGCATATCAGTTTAGACTGAATTTGTTATCACACACAGTGCTTATACAGAAAAATATAACCCCTCTGTAGAAATAAATACTTATCTAATGTATAATATTTAATAAATCTGTGTTTGACTTTAAATTCACTGACTGAACCGGTGTAGTTTGGTCGCTAAACTTGTTGAACTCTTCATCCTTGCTGCAGTTATTCTCAGAGCCAATTAGACGTACATATCCCACACAACGCTGTGGTTGGAGGCCAGAGTGCGTCTGTTTGTCCGAAGGGAAGAGGCGTGGGAGAAACACATAGTGGTTTTACCCGCCAACACACTGCACTGGGCATGGTGCATATCAATACAAGCTGTAACTAATAACACTGGCTGCAGGTATGTCTCCCAACATCAGAGGGATGCGGGTGCAAAGGTGTTTCGTCTTTTATAGATCCTGTTTGAAAGCAGCAATTGCCTCAAAGACAGACTGAGTGAAGAACCAAAGAATGAAGACCGAAGTCAGCGTGCATGCTTGTACATTTGTTCATATGTTTATGTTTGTTTAAATTATGTGTGTGTGAATTTTGTGTGTATGCTGTGCCCTAGCCACATAACTGAGCTGTTTGCAACAATCTCGCCTTGTCTTTGAAATTGTTTATGTAGGCCCAAATCCCTACAGTCAAACAAGCATGGGGCTGTAGGGTTCCCTGCGGAGGTCAGCCTTTCTGAACCCCTCCCAGGCTCCTTTCATTTGAGATTGCCCTATGCGATAGCACCCAGCAGGCCCGAAAATGCAGGCCTAATGTTCTGGATGCATGGTGTCAAGAAAGAAGACAATTATCAGGCAGTGAGCGAGGTCTCCTAAGGTTAAGGTTTTAGTCAGATTATTTATTTTATGTAGTTTTTGAAGCAGACGCTTTAAAGTTTAATAGCCGTAGGGTTCCTATGCTCTTTTTTTCCTTTTAGCCCTGGCTTTATGTATTTGTGTGAGGGTGTATTGCTGGGAATAGGGTTTTTGATGATCTAATTGGCTATTATTGGATGTTTTCAGGCAATAACGTTGTGCTTTTTTTGTTTTGTTTCAAGGTGTAGTATGTGCAATATTGAATCGACTTCATGCAAGCTCTTTCTACACCCTTCAGCATGTTGGCCACAGCAGCTGCTGCATAAATACACTAGAGAAACAGAGATGGATAGATAGGGTTAGAGAAGACAGGTGCCTGCTGCCCTGGATTACAACCTTTGTTCACAAGAAAGTACAGTTGTAAAATTGATTCTGTTGATTGATTGAGTTTCTCTCAACACTAAAATGTCCATATGACATAACAAGAAATATGGTTCAGATGTGTGTAAATATGAATGGCCATGGTATATTTGGAATATGATGTATTTTTACATGCAGGGACAAGATCAAGTACAATAGAGGAAGAGCTTTAGGAGATTTAATTAGTAAATATATAGCTGTGTGTAGGTAATATATCATACAATAAATATGTTTGTTTACTTTCTTACAAACAAAGAAAAAAACCCCCTGCAATATAACACTACAGTAGCTGACCACCTGGAAGACTTTATTGGTGTGGTTATGGTTAGGTTTTCACACAGGTCAGCTTCTTTACAGGAAACAATTCCATCCATCATCCTAACCGCTTTTCCTCTCGAACACCATCAAACAATATGGTGCCAGTGCAAGTGATCAATAGTGAGCAAGACTTCCACCTGTAACGCTTGTTGACTGATTTATTATAACAGATCAGTGTTAGCTACAACCACAAGCAGATATGTATTTTAATGAATTCAATGTAGGGCTAACCAGAGAGATGAATACAATATCTCTAAGAGGTTTTCCTTTGTGTGTCCTATTCTTTATTATCAGATAGTGAACAAAACCTTTTGTAACAAAATGTTGCCTCTGCAGGGTATCTGTGCCTTGTGTGTTTTTCACACTGAGAGAATGAGCAGGCTTTGAGTGTGTGTGTTTACCCACCTTGTGGCGTGCTTCAGGCCATGAGCGGCTGGGTGCCATGGAGTAGCACAAGCTGTGTTAGAATGGTTATAGTACACTCATTGCAGTAGTGTACAAATCATAATTACACATGCTCAATTCAGTATTTATTGATGAGCCTAAATGTGTGAAGATGATTTACCATATTATTCATATTAACTCCGCCAGGAATTCACAATGTTGCAATCATTGTTAATTAATGGACCATTAATGAAAATTCTACATGAATTAGCAATTTTGTGCCGTCACCAAATTGTTCTGCAAATTTCACCGATCACATTAGCCAACTGCACAAACATAGTTCACCAAACTCTCTTCCTTAATTATAGTTGTGAGGATGTGACACGGATGTCTCACATTTACTGGACCAACAAAAACTAGGCAATTCCCTGATGTTCTGCATGAATGCAGGGGTAAACGGTTATGCAAAACTGTGGTGGAAGACAAATGTAAACTTTTCTACCACAAAACACACCTGGACTGGCTGAAACATGGGACAACAGACAAGACAAATTAACGTAACAGAGGCTGTTGCATCCAGATCTTTAGCAAGTGCTGAAAGAATCAAAGGGAGTTATATAAAACAAGCATGGTTCACAGTAACGTTGGTGTAGTGATGGAGGCGTGCTTGTCTGTTTGCATGTTGCTTGTCTTTGATTTTTTTTTTATGAATTAAATATATAAAAAAACCTGCAACTGGCTTTGCACTTTTCACTTGCTCCCACAATTTCATTATAAAAAAACCCGCCAAAAACATTGCAACATTTATTTTTAAGAAAAGCTACCTTGAAATCAGGCATTTTAGGCTGAAACAAAAATCCCAGAGGAATTGTCATATTCATAAGTAGATTTCTAAGGAACCTTTGGATTTGCCACATTAGTGCAGCTCTTTATGCATAGCCAATAATATCACTTCCTGTGCAATCAGCTTCACTACTTTCCCAGCAAGCGGCCCCATGTCTCCAGCAATTACATCCTCTCTCTGTAATCTGTACTTCCACCCGAATGAGACCAGCCTGAGTAATTTGTGTGAAGATTCTCCAAATTAAGAAATATAATGGGCAAGAATCCGGTCTGTTCGTCTGGTTATTGAATACAGTAGCGCCAAAAGCAATGCTCTTTTTGTACCCTATTGTTTTTTGTGGGTAATCACATTCACCAAGTCCCATCTCTGTGATCCTAAGCCTCTCGCAAATGGAAAACAAAGGCGGTCATGACAATCTGTAATATTAATGTGATTGGGTTAACAGTGTCTCAGGGCCCTTCCACCCTGACTTCTCAACTACCTGTGGCAGTGTTTTAATCTGATTGCACTAATAGCCCTATATTCAAAATCAAGACCTTGCCACCTTCCCCCACTATTACACATAACTCCTTATAGAACATCCTGTATTTCACATGAACACTCACAAATTTGTAAATAATTACTATCACATGGGGGGAAAATAATAGGCGGCCCCAATTCAAATTCACTAGCTCGAGGCAGTGTGGTAATCATGGAGGAGAGTGGGACAGGGAGAATAGGGGATATGGAGGGTAAGGAGAGAGAGGAAGGTAATCACGTTGTATAACAACCACAGAGTCTGACAGTTTGATAAGAAAAATAGTTCAGAGTGAATAATGAGCAACTTTGTACATAGTACTTATGACTTTATGTGCTACATCATTTGTCAGTAACAACTGTTTGTTCTTGCCTCAAAATGCCTGTTATCCATAGTTAAAACAAGCTTAGCACAATCTAAAGATTCATTTTTCACTTACAGGGTATATTTCAGTGGCTACAGGCCTTTATTTGTTACTTAAAAGCAAACAACACATATATCCTGCAAAGCTGGTGATAGATTGGATGTGTTATCTGCCTATTAGCACAACAGCCCATTATCAATGTGCCCAGGTTACTGCGCTAGCTGTAAAGCAATAAAGACAACCTGATTCTAGCCACCACTGAGTAGGAGTTCAGTGGCTGCCTGCGTCCTATCACTTTCAAATGAGCACCACAAATCACTTCAGCAGGATGCCTGCACCAGTAATGTGGCCATCAGCATATGAAAATATGTATGGGAGACCATCCAATTTACTACCAGCAGACAGAAGGAAGAAACCTGCAGTGTGCTGAGTTATTGTAAGATGGCTGATTTCTGTGCATACATACAGTATGTGCATATATGACCCTGCATAACAGCTGAACATGTGATTGCATGTGTCCTGTGTAAACAATTCTGGTTTTCAAAATCACCAGAAAACAGGCAGTTCTGCATTAATAAGCAAATCAATTTGTGCCCAGAAAAAAATCCTAGTATAACAAGACAACCAGGGGGAGAAAGTTGGGCTTGGTCGGCGTCCGTGTTTATCTACGATTTGTTTTTGTATATGTGCATGTGTCTGTGGAAACATGCCCGTCCGCTTGTGATCTCATGTGTGAGCAGCTCATATTTTGTACAAACCAGTCCAATTGTCACAAATGTGCTTTTTTTTGTGTGCACTTTGTTCTCCACACTGGTGCTGTCCCTGGCAGAAAATAATTACAGCCTGTTTGTGAGCCGCTGCGATGAAGGGAGGGCAACACAGACACCAGCCTCATTTTACCGCTTCAGAGGACGTCACATTGCCCAGGAAGAGAGGAGGAGTGGGGGAGACAATAGCAGGAGAGATGATAATGCTAATTACTTCGTGTCATATTACATGTCTTTCAAACCAACAACTTCTCATAATAAATCTGTTCTGTTCTTAACACACACATGGGCACATTATATCTGATAGTTCCTTGCTCCAAACAGCTGGAATAACAGTTTGTCCAAACTAGTGAAAAAAAGAAATGAGGTCTCATTTTGGTAGACAAAACCACAAAAAAAAATTATTCTAATAGCGAGCAAAGCAGTCACTGATTTCAAGATAAATCTGAAAATATAGTGGTTGAGACGCTACCTCTTTTATACAGATTTATGACACACACATGCTCAAAAACCCACAGTGCCAGAGACAATGTCGACCCCCCTCTCGATCACTCAACACAAGGATTTACATATTGTACCCTCAGACATGCATACACACTCATTAGGAGAGGGGGCTTGTGCATGGTATATGCTAGATGATGGTAGATGATACCCACTTTCTTGACAAGAGATCTAAGAGAGATCCCTGTGTAAGAGAAAGCAGCGTTGAAGGCTCCTAATATCTTTGATAGCATCGTTATGGTAATGATCAGGCATAATGTAAAATTCATGAAGTGTACCTAGCATTTGAGGATTGCCAATACTTGTTCTGCTGGCAAGGAGGAGGATACTGAAAACATGTTACACAAGTCGTGCATGCAGATGTTGTTATGCTTTGCCCTAATTGTTTTTCAGCAGTTAAGTGCAGCTAAATGACTTTCATGTGTTGGCATGTATACGCGAGGAGGGAATTGCTTCTTACCTTCGCTTTTAGCTGTTTGGCGATGTGCTTGTTGGAACAAAACATTATCTTCCTAATTATTCCAACCATTAGACCTATTAATTTGCCCAGTCAAACAATCCAGACAGACATTGTATAAAAATACCAACAATAGAAATATTGTGATTTCCCAGTGAACATCTAAGCTTAGCCAAACAGAAGAAAATGCAAAACAGTCAGAAGGGGTCTGCAGCGGAAACCTGGTCCATTCTGTCACTTCAAAAAGTCTCAGCATCAACCTGTCCATCACTGACAGTTATGAGTTTGGACTCTCTCCCTCTCTGATAATCTATGTGTTTGTGCTTGTGTATACGTGTGTCCTTGTCTATGTGTGTGTCTAAGATCTCTAAGGAGTGTCTTTCAAACAAATTTCAATTGAGCACTCATCAGTAGGAGGGCCAGGTCCATTGGAGATGGCGCAGTCACTCTGAAATCACACAGCTAACCAGGGCTGTCAGCCAATCAGGATGTTTTTGATTTTTCATGAAATTCACGCTCAGTTCAGATTAACCTGGACTCCGACACAGACATCAGAATGGAGTGTGATTAGATGGCTGTGGATGTTCACATCTGGGGAACAATTAGCCTGGATGCACGGCCAAGCTGGAGTGAACAGAAGTGACAGTATTGTCAGATATGACAAGTGACTTGAGCTGTTCCAAATTTAGAGTCATTGAAGTTACATGAGGGTGAAATCAGGTCAAAGACATGCACGGGGAAAAAGGGTTACCCCTCAAGAACATGTAAATTAACTATAACACATGAAAAAGTGAAATGTGTTATGGTGTGGACACAGTAGACAATAAAAACTGCTGACTGCTGGGCTTGGTCAGAATTTAAAAAACTGACAAACACACCAGAGACTTGATTCTAATTCTCCCATTCAGTGGTTGGTGCTTACTATACAGTGTCCATTTAATGTGGACCCTGTGAAAAGGGTTCTTGAACAACTAGAAGGAAAGTTCTCCCCATTATAGTCAACATTTGCTGTAAATCAATACACACACAGTTGGTTTCATCTCAGCCTCTCTTTACTTATACTGGGAGAACCATATAGGAAATATTTGCACACTGCCTATTTCCATATATTGACCTGAACCACTGGAGTCCTCAGGACGTTCTGTCTGCTTTTCTTGACTGTACTAATGTCAGTCACCCTTGGGAAGAGCATATTCCAAATTCAAATTCAAGTCTGCAAGTGTCCACTTCTGTCTTTGCACTGCTTCTAATCAAAACTGTTGTCTGAAAATAAAAAGAAATCATTTCTCTGCAGAAAGTGGACACTGGTGAGTTTCCAGCGTTGGAATGACAAGGATGTCTGTCAATTGGATGTTTGAAGCAGGCTCAAACTCAATGAGAGGCCGTGAGCAGCGGAAAGCTAACGTTCTTTGAAGTGCGTTATTTTGTGACATGTTGTATTCATTGCTGGATCTGAGGAAGTGAATTAATGAAAGACGATTAAAAAGTCACTATTTTCCTCCAAGCACATCTAAACACTCAAAGAATAAGAATTAACATATGTGACTCCTAAACTCAGCTTCAGTCCAGCAGAATTTGCTCTAAGACGAGAACAGTAGAATTAAAGCTGCTATAATTAAGATATTTTATAAATTGTTTTACATATTTTATTATACAGTGCTGTGAAAAAGTATTCCTAATTTTTCCAAATGTTTTGTTTTTTTTGCATATTTGTTCACTTAAAGGATTCAGGTGATCAAACAAATGTTAATATTACACAAAGATACCCAAGTAAACACAAAATGCAGTTTTCAAATGATAATTTCACTTATTAGGGTGCTGTCATTTATTTCTGGGTTTATATTGCTTATATATTATATAATATAGCTTCACTACCCTACAAAACTTGTTCTCACCACAGACTACCAGCACCCTCCGTGCTCTCTCCTCTCCCCTCCTATTTATCAGTTTGACCTGGTGGGGTCCAACTGTGTCAGCTCCCACACCTGTACACCATTTCACCCTCACGGTTCCCACCCTAGAAGCACGTTGACTGACAGCTGCACTTCAAAGATCAGCTCCCTCTCCCGCTTTCATGGTTATCATCTGTTATGGGAGTTGTGTGGTAGAAAGAGAGAACATCTCAGGCAGCTGGTTTTGTTGTGGGGCCAATTTGGATGATTGGCCTTGAAATGCAAGCTGAAATGGGCTTCCCTGTGTTCCTTTAAAGTGACCCGTGCCCGCCAGTGTAGTGTAAAATTATCCTTGCTGTGTTTGTGTTGTGTCAGATGTGGTGACTGGCAGAAACTGTTAGTAATTGTCTAAGTGCTCCAGTGTGTCAAAACTGTCCGTCACTCATCCCAGCCCCCTCCTCCTTAGCTCTGCTTCTTCAGCTTCTCATAATATTTTCACTGAACTGCAGAGGACAAACTACTTTTAGTGATGAAGTTGTCACTTTGGTGCTTTTGCTAGGAAAAATATTTTACCTTGGGAAGAACACACAACCGACTGACATGTGTTCCTGCTTTTTGGGTGAGAAAAAATGAGAGAGGCATACTTGTTCTTTCTTTTGTTCTTTGATACTTTTACAAATTCAAGACTATGAGTTTTTCTTGTCATAACTCATTGAAGTCGAAGCTAACCTGAATATGACATGAAAATACAACTGTTAAAGAATGGACACACGTACATACTCTCTTATGTACACACTTAAAATGGAAACCATCGACTGAATGCCTTAATAGTAGAGCATCATGAAAAGAGAGAGGAGTTTAGCTTCTCTGCTTGGGAAATTATTTAAAGGCATTTAAACACATCATCAGCTTCCACACACACATGTACACACAACACATAAAGGCACTGCAGTGTAAAAGCCTGAAACTCAGGTGTATATGATTAAGTCCATGAAGTGTAAATTGCTGCGGTTATTAAGATTCCTGTTAATCAGGGGTTTATTTAGGCAGACAGACTGAGTTTATTTTAAAACATGGAGCACGGTGGTGAAGTTTTGCCATTGCAGCGCTTCACATTTAATTTGATTGCAGAGAGGTATTCTGCTTGTTGTTGCAATGTGGAAGTCGTTACCTGCACTGTAGTCATGTTATATACATTAAATACTTTTACGACTAAATGTATATTTCTCACCCTTTTGTCACAAAACACAGAATAAATAAACTGTGTGGTATGTAACTTCTTTTTAATAGCCTGAATTCATGACCTTTATCAATATTGTATTTTATTTACACTAAACTGTGAAACAGTGGTGCTACATCTTCCACTGGTGTTTTTGTTGACACCAGACATTCTGTGTGTTAGACTAACATACTGCAGTCTCATTTTGTTGATTTTTTTTGTGGTCTTATTGCACTGGTGTTCTCAGTCCACCAGTCAGTGACTGTGAGTGCCATGTGTGCGTGTACTGATGTTACCAGAGTGTTTCAAATGCCATTTTATGTATTGTGCTAGGATCAAAATGCACAATTAGGTCCAGCGGTCCACGACACAGGATCTACTTCCTGTATTTACTTTTGTTATTCCCACATCTGACCAATAAGCGGAGAGGACGTTCTCACATGATTTGAAGTGACACATATTGGTTCCCTTGGATTTTTACGTGTGTAAAAGGAAATCGAACCAAGAGGAAAGGAGTTTACAAATTCAAACAAACATACTGAGTTGTGAAAACGACTGTTTTTACTAAAACTATGATGAATAGTAATGCATTGCTTAGTACTGCAATACTATTTGTGATTACTTTTTTCTGGTAAGGATAATGGTAGAATAAGGGTAAAGTGTAACTACAATTTGAAATTCAATTATCACATTATATTATGTTACTTTTGGGGTTTGGCTTCTTGCCATACTACTGGGAATCTGATGGATGAGTGTTCAGTGCTTGCCCCCACATGTACTTGTCAGTGAAGCTATTGTTAAGATAGTTGTTGATAGTCAGTGAAGCTCAAAACTACCATAACTTTCTAACATAATTTTCTATTTCTTTTAAGAAATTATATTTAGCTGTGGAGGATTAATTACTGAGTAATTTTTCAATGACAAATGAGTGAACAAAGTAGTTAATTTATTGTTATTTGCCAATCAGTTTTTTTAAAAATCTGAATCTATGGATCTGGTGACCTATGAGTTTGCACATGCACGCTCCTTTCTTTTATGAAATGAACTGAACAAACCATGTGTGAAATCAGAACAAAGACAACAAATGTAGGTTTGACCTGACTGAGTGTTGAATCATTGCTGTTATGTCAATCACAAAGAGAAGCAGATATTTATTCATATCAAAATTGGGGCTTAGTTGGTAAATGCTGTCCAGTTTATTGCTTCCAAATGCCGTCAAGTGCCAACATCATTTTTCAACCTTGTGATTTAATGGGCAGTTTGCTCTGTGCTTTTTATCCCAGGCTGCTCAGGATGCAGGACTGCATGTTAGTCACAGCATGTTAACCCCCCTTCCTGTCCAAATACACCTTCTGTGCCTTCCTCTCAGGAGGAGAAAAATCATTCGTTATTTTAATGGGTGTCAAATATGTTTTCCAAATCTACTAAAAGGTTATCGTTGTTACACGCGGACAAGTGCTTATATCTGAATCAATGTTAACTTTGTTACTAGGGAAATTTACTGCCTTCCCAGGCCAACCACGGTGCACAAATTTAATCGGCATGTTTTCACAAAGTGCAGCTTGAGGGTGATTTATATGGCCGAGGTGACTGACTGCTCTTTGATTGAGCAGGAGAAAAAACACATATCCAAGAGGTGCGTGAAGGCATAAATAACACACTGTATTTTCATTTGAATGTCTGACACATGACGATTATGTATTGTTATTGTTAGAACGGCAGGGGGGTGGGGAATTAGAGGTGCGTGGTGGCAATGTGGTAATATCAATGAATGACATATGACTCTGCAGACAGCCTCTGGAGGTTTACACAACCAGAAAACTTATTTAGCCCACCTCAGACCACATCTTACACTCTGGTCACTCTTCACCTGACACTGCGGAAGTCTTGCCCTTCTTACAATGATCACTGTATGATGAAATCATGGGTAAAAGCCACAATTTGCTGGAAAAAAAAGATTTGAGAATGAAAAAGAGACAGTTAAAGGCAAAGAAAGAGCGAGAGTACTGCTGTTACTCCAGTGCCGAGACATCACTATTTGTCTTGGGCAAGTTAGCTTTATCTAATAAAGTGTCTTTGTATTAAGATGGATACTTCAAACGCTCTTTTGTCTCTATAATCACAGAGGAGGGAGGCAGAACTCACACATTCCTCGCTCAATTTATTATTAATAAGTACATCAGTGGGAGAAAGATATCCTGGGGACCAAAACACCCGCCGAGCGCAACATTCATCAAACGTAAACGAATATCACAATACACAGGATACAGAGGCTCCAATAACAGATAATTGATGAGAAAGGTCTTTGGGTGCACTGGATCACTGTTGACGGTTATCATTATATAACATCATTTCATAGTTTACACCAAATGATGAACTGTTTGTTGAAGGGAAACATTTTTGCTGCCTTCTGTATGCAATTAAGTGGTCTGTTTGTGGGAGTGGGGTCATTTTGTGCTCTCGTGATTAAACTGTGGTTAGCAGCATAACTGCGTCCACTCAATACTTCTGTTTTCTCACAAGACCTTAATCTATTGCAACCGCAGCAATTACCCTTCTGACAGGATAACAAAACACAAACACAAACAACATGATCACATCCAAGGCTAAAAAAAAAAACACTAACCTCTTCATCTTCTGCAAGATGAGGCTTTGAATTTTGTTTTCTTTTTAAGATGTTGACTAAAATCTCAGTTGTAAGTTGATGAAAGATGCAAAATAAGCTACAAAATCTTAGATGTACAAAGATAATTTAGGGAGATGTTTTTGCTAATATCCCCACTCTTATTTGTAAGTGATAATGAAGCTCTATTCTGCAAGACCCTGACAACAGGAAAGCACTATTTCAGATGACAGATGGGACCAACTGTGTGACGATCATAATAGGACACTCCCCACCCTGCTGCACAACCTGTGCTCCGGTGTTGGGTTTCTGACAGCCAGTAGCAGTGCTGACACATGTAACTATACGACCTGTGTCTGAGGGCAGGAATTCAATCAATAAAACTCGCCTCTCGACAAGATGTACCATGTTACAGCAGAGACGCTGAGAGACTGGGTGAACCATCTGTTCCTTTCTTTACCACGCTGCCCCTGTCACATGTCAATCTGTGCTGCTAATGTCCAATATATTGGGTTATCATTCATATACTTTAAACCACCTTCGCTGGCTTTAGGTAATGAAGTTGTAACTCAATTGGGCTTTGGTTTACCGTCCCCCGGTGCCTGCTCTCAAATCGGCTTGCATCTGTCTCCCTCCCCCTCAGGGACCTGTGTATCGCTGTGGAGGCATTGTCACTTTTCAGGTGATATGACGTTACAAAAGCATTTCATTAAGCAGCTGCGTGTACAGCTCATCAAAAAACCAAAAGCAGGATTAATTTACTTTATTTTATGTTGCTCCTTGACTTCTGTTATCCTCCTCTTAATTGAGATGCCCTCTCAAACTGGTTAACAGTCAAGTAGATGCATGAGCGGATTTGTCACAAGGGGAGGATTAGAACAAAACAAAATAAAATAATTAAAATAATCATTTCAAAGGCAAATATTCTGATTTGACCTGTAGAGTTTCTGAGGACTCTTGTTCTTGAACAGCCTCTACATAATCAACGCTGCTTTTGAGGTGAATACAGTAATTATTTGGGAGACAACCTCTGAGTGCCTCCCACATAATGAGAGCATCATTAGTCACATCCCTACATGTCTTGCTGAAGTCTAACGACTCAGGAGGTGTTGCGGATGTTTTTTTTTCTTAAATACTATTTTTGACTAAAATGATATTACCTAGTTTGAGTCTACAAGGGAAAATGTCATCACCCTTTTCATACGTTGTAAGCTTTTGACATTTCTAAAGCTGCGACAGTCAGTGGAAAATACAGAACATGAGGAATAAGAGTTCTGGTTTCTAAGCTGTGAAGCAGATTCTATAATAACAGGATGTTTCTGTAACGCAATTTGTCATGAAACATGTAACTTATAGAATATTTGAAAACACTTATGATCTGAATGAAGTCCCACAGACTTTTATTTTCCTTAGTCCACATAATCCTGGTATTTTTCCTCATTGGGACAATTTATCATTCAGGGTATGATAAGGTTGTCCATTGTTTCAGTGGTGTGCATAATTCTGCTCTCATAAGAATATGAATACTTCCCCATCTGTTTGGTGTTAGCTTTCAAACCGCACTTAGCTGCAAACCCACAGCCATGTGAGACATCTACTGTTTAATTAGAAAAAAGAAAGGAAAAAGTCAGAATAAAATTATACCGCTATAAAAGAGTCTTGCCAACAATAACATTATCGTTTGACACGCAGCATGTCAAAAAACCCAGTTTCATATCAGAGTAAAAAGAACCGACCTTTGAAGAATGTGTGTGTGTGTGTACCACTGATTTTAAAGCTTCAAAGATCGCTTTTAGGATACCACAAAAGAATAACCTCTGACACCCAAACAAACAAACATAAGCCACATTTAAATAGCACAAGTTGGAAAAGTCTGAAAGCTCACTTCTTAGGTGCACGTGTGTGTGTGTGTGTGTGTGCTGTACGTGTGTCATAAAGAGCAGGGACATGTCTATTATGTGCAGTTTGATTAAAGCATGATGGCTGGTGTCCAATCTGCTTTCCAAGGGAGAGCTGTGACAGCCAGCAGCGCGTCTACCTGCTGCCTGCTCTGCGTGTTAGGTGATTTACGGCTGACTCCCTCAGTTTATGTACTGCCTTATTTTCATTTCTACCCCGCTGAGTGCCAGGTTCAGAACTGCTGAAGAAATATTATGCTTTGGTGACAAAATACAGTGACAGCCATCTCCCAGCCTTAAAAGAGTGCCAGAGTGTTTAACAGTACGAGAGCCTGGGAAACAAGGCGAGGTTGAAGGCATCTGTAAGCACGCGGCCCATTGAAACAACCATTTGATCTAAACCAGCTCTGATTGGGTGGAATGATGTTTATAGCCGAGTTAGAATCTACTTTCAATTAAAAAAATGACACGGGGGGGAAAGGGGAGGTTTGTAAAACAGACGGTAAAATTTATTGAACAACTTTTACTAGGGTCTTGTCTGAGAAACATGTGGCGCACAAATGAAATGTTTGTTTCGACAGACGGGTTCGCCTGCAGACGAGCAGGTAACTTGACGCCAGGGACTTTTTCATTAACCCCGAGTTCAAACCCTGCTGCTGTTTCAGGCTTTTATGGGGAAGCAACAATTTGATGTAAACGGATGAATATAAATACCACTGTTGTTCAAGCAGCGCCATGTTTCCTATTCATTCTAGCCTGTTTTCTCCTTTGCAGGAACTACTCTGAGCTGTAATGAGGTGTTGTAGCGTCCCGAGGCGTTATCATTTGCCGCATTATTATTTCAAAAGCTTCGACAACAGCGCTGTCTCTGATGTAATTCTCATGCATATGGAAGGTGTTCCAGTGACTTCATATCCTGGTTTTGAGGAGTGGGCGACCCTTCACTAAATAAAATGAGGGATCACAAATCTAATGAGGCAAATGAATGTTTGGAGCAGTTGGGGCAAGGCGTCAGACGGACACACTGTTGTCTGTAATTAGCCTCTAGCTACATGTGCGTTGCTTGTTTTTATTTAGATAGCCCTGAAAACAGCACCAGTTAATATGAATCTGAAGCTACAAAAAACCACCCACCTCACTGCATCTGAGAACGACTATAAATAAAGATTGTCATTGTAACCTAATCAAATTATGAGACGTATTTTGGTTTGGCTGTCAGTTGTCTAACGCTCTCTGTCTCTCTTTCTCTCTCTCCTTCTCAGCAGACGAAACGAACCAAAGTGAATCCCCTGAGGTCCTCTCATCTCTCTTCAGGAGCTGCCGACTCTCTTCTCTTTATGGCACACCCAGAAGGATTAAGCACAAATGGCATTCACATGATTTCAATAAGCTCAGGGAGACAAGAACCAGCCTTTCAGCACATTAGCGTTTTTGCTGTAGAGGACACAAAGCAGACACCGAACAACTGCGAGTGGAAGGGAAAAAAAAGAAAAGAAAAAAGAACACACAGTTAATAATGATCATAATAATAGACCAGTCTGGCACTGCTGAAATGGAATTCCACTGGCCCAAAAATGCCCCCATAAGTAGTGATGTCATCAATAATGGCCACGATTGGGTTAGACATGAGCCTGAGGTCGTAAAAGGTGACGTCCTGGGGCAAAGCCAGACTTGTGGCCTTTCAAAAATGCAATGAAATGAGTTGCACTGGATAAAGTCAACATGTGACATGTGGCAACCATAAGCATATGGTGAAAGGTACAATTGAGGATCCAAATATACTCCTCTCACAACCAATATTCAAACACGCACGTGATCACCCTCAACTGTACTGTCTTTTGATGCATTTCTGTGTAGTTGCTGACATTATCTGATGATGTAAACAGATCTATAATTTCCCTAGCTAAAACTGCTGCAAATTATTATTTTAATATTAAAAAACATAAAGGTGTTGCTTGCATTTTTCCAATCTCTATTTGCGGTTTCTGGTCTACAAGTTGAACAACACTGTCCTGGGCTCAGTCTTGCCATTCTTTCATTTTCAGCAAAAATATGCACAATAAACCTATTGCAAAGCAAAACCATCCAGCACCAAATGACATCTATTATGCTGCATCCTAACAAGTCATACTAAATCTAATTACTTCATACACTCTGCTGTTGGAAGGCTGAATCCAAAGTCCTAATCTGCAAAGTATTTAGTGACTACAACTGTCAATAAATGTAGTGAAGTAAACTAATCACTATATTTCAAAGGGAATACTTGAGTGAATGAAAATATTCAAGTACATTTTTTACTTTCTTCCACTGTTCATTTGGAGATAATAAAAAATACTAAAATATAAAAAACAAGTTGTCATACCATCTTTTAAAGATGATGTCAATTTTGACTTTACAGCTTGTTTCTGAATTTAAAAAAATCAAGACAACAAAGAAACAAAAGGTTAAGTTTTTATAATTATCTCATAATCTTAAATTGTATATGCAAATGACATGGGCCAAAAATGCATTCATCCTTTATGACTGCACAGATTGATTTCTAACTTCTGGCTCCAACTGTTACATAAATAAGATCAATTACAAGAGTTACGCTGAGAAAGAACAAATTCTTGTCACCTCATTAGAGCAATTTCAACAGTAAGCATGTCAATATGGGTCCTTAATTTCCAACATCCTTTTTCGTCTTCTGTTTTTTTTTTTTCTTCCTACCGTTTCTGTCATTTTAGTTTTCATTATTGGATAATGTCCTTTCTCCCTCTTTCTTTCCTTTCTCCCCTGTGAATGTGACTAATCTAGCTGGATGAATGTAGAAAGGCATAAGGTCTCCTCTTTCCTTCCTTTCCCTCCTCCCTCCATTCACTCTTGCACTGTCAGTGATTTCTCATCGCCCTTGTTGGGGCTGTTTTATGCATTGTTTCCCTGATGCAGTGATTGATGTCAGAGGCTGGTAATCTGGGGGAATGAGAGGCTGGGTGGTGGTCACAGAGTCCCCTCTGCTTCTGACACGTGTCGCTTGAGCAGTGGTGTGCCGTGCCGCGCTGGGGGCCCCGCTTGGCCACGGCCACTGCTGAGGCTGCTCACTCCGCTCTCTCAGCCAGCCCTCATTTCCATTTCAATCTCAACCTCATGAATGCAAAAACTCTGGCCGAAAATTAATAACACCACACAGGGGAAAAGTGGGCGCTAGGGAGAGGGAAGGAAAGACAGACAGAGAGAGAGATGGAAAGGCGAGTAAAGAAAGAAAATGCAGATCTGGGGTCTTTTTCACCCCTTTTGTTCCTACAAAAGTGCCCCTTATTTTATTCCCTTCTCTCTTTCAACAGGATCCTCCAATGAATGGCATTACAGACAATGCTATATCCAGAGTGACACAAATTTATTTCGGTTGCAGCGCCATAGTGTATTTCCACAGAACCAGGGGCGATTTGTCTGGGGACAATTTGGTTTCCATAAAGGATTTAAATGGTTTCTGTGGAGATAGTGGGGTGAAATTTAATTTGTTTCTCATTTACTACAGCAGGTATGAAAAGGAGAAAAATTGGACGGCTGATGGGCTAAAAATTGGTGCTGTCCCTCTGCTGTATCCCCAAAGGACCAAGGCCCTGCATCATATAGATTGAGTTCGACCCCCCCAGCCCTCACACAAACCAAGCCAACGCACGTACACACACATACACAGTCTGCCTCCAGCCTAGAGAGCGCTGTAACCTTAAACCAACTTAAACAGTAACCTTTGGGGAGGCTGCCAATCACTCCTAAAACAACGTTTCCATCGATCGGCCTGTCTGTGTGATTTATGGCCTCATTTTACACTAATTGAGAATTAGAGGGCGGATTAGTGGGCCTCAACACTTCGGCCTGATATGCACTCTGAGCAGTGTAATCTGTCACACTGGGATGTCCGACACTCTCTTACTCACAAAGGAGGAGAAGAGGGAGGAGAGGGAGGGGGGTCCTTTCTAATTGAATTTCCAGATAACACGGAAATTAATTTGACACCAGTGAAATTTGACTACAGCTCTGTTGCTGTGCTCTCTTGCTTCCCCAATGTGAAATGTCTGTGTTTCTACTCGTTCTTTCTCTTCCCTTTCTCTCTGTGTTTCTGCTGTGCCTAGCAAACACTATTGATCCGAATCACTTTGAGTTGAGGGCTGTCTGAAGCATGGAATCCCTAAATCATATTTGTGCTCATATTAGGGCAGTTCATCTGCTACCATCTTCAGCCAGATAAAGAATATTACCTTTCATTTTGTTTGACTGTGTTCAGATTACCTTTTTTCCCCTCCCTTTCTTTCTTTTTGTGGAGGGGAATCTCCTTTCCCAAGGCTGGCGCATGCATGCAGGCGAATGCCCAGAGTCAACAGTTGGAATTGAATTAAGGTCCCGACTCGCCAGGTCCATTGTCTGGGTAATTTGTCGTATAAGTGGCAAAATGAAAGCACTCTCCACGGTTCTCTGAGCACCTGCTGTTGTGTCACTCATCACTGCAGATACGGAGAGCGAGAAAGGAGAGCAAGCTTGAGCGTTTCAAATGTTATCAAAGATCACATGTTAAATTGCTTTGCCATAATCAACTCAGATGTCATTGCAGTGCTTTTTGTCAAGGATGACATCAAAACTATCAACTGCTGTAAAGAGTTATTTCAAACTGAAAGATCTGCATGAATGAGTAAAGTACATACTAATACTGCATCGCATGGAGCACTCTGCCTCTTTTTGTAATTTGGTGCAATTTGCAGTGATGCAAGAACTAGTGTACCAAGTGATTCATATTACTCTTATATATCTTCAGCTTGTGCACATGAAAGTTGCTGCTCATCAAGTTAAAGGAAAGTTTAAGTACTTCATATGCTGTTGGATTAATAAAAATAAAAACATATTTTATACAAAAATCTTAATCTGCAAAGTATGTAGAAGCTATAGCTGCCAAATAAACGTAAAGGAGAAGCACATTTTTCTCCGAAATGTAGCGGGAAAACACATATAAATGGAAATATTCAAGTAAAGTACCACTATCTTAATTGCTTTGTTACATTCCTTCATTGGTTATTTGAAGTGCTAACACATAAAATGATCTAACCTTTTAACTCTACTATGTATCAGAAACCATTTCTTTGTAGCATGTATTGTGTGGGGGTTAAGTTCGCACACAAGCTCTTTAGCAGGCTAAGAGATGCATTTATCTGCGTAATGAACTTTGGACACCAGCTAACTTAATCCCAGTAATGCCTGCGAGAGTCAATTAGCGCAACTAGATTCAGTGCAGTATTTATCTAACAGAGCAGACCCAGCAACTACACACACCAGAACACACGCACTGTATTGACCATCTTCATCTTATCTTACTGCTAATGGGACCGCAGGGCCCATCATCAACTCTTCTCTAAAATACAGCGTTAGTTTTTTTTTTTTAAGCCTGCTGGGAGTTTTGAAATTGAGTAGCTGTTGATTTGCAGCACTAACAAGTCTTTTAAGAGTTGATTTTTCCTCCCCTGATCATTTCAGTTTGTGATCTTATGAGCATGTTAACCTGCATTCCCCTCAATCAATGCTCACAGGATATTATGAGCGTAGCACACAGGTGACGGCATATTACTAGACCTGTAACAGATACCTCTGGGATCTTCATCTCCCCTATGACTGGGTCTACTATCTGGAGCAGGAGCGTGTATAGAGAATAATAAATGACAGGATGTGATAAGACAAGGCTGTTAGCAAGCACGGTCATGGTCTACATTGCCCCTCTTGTCTCTCCAGGGACGTGAGCATGCGTGTGTCTTTGTGCATGCATGAATGAATGTGTGTGTGTGTATGTGATCCAGCTGTGCTCTCGCACAAACCTGTTTAACTTTTGCAACAGTGTCGGTGGTGGCCATTGTCTTGTAGCAGGCAGCACACGGTGGGTTACAAAGGTCTCTATCTGCCTGCTTCCTCATTTCTTATTCAGACCCACAGGGATGGAGGGTGAAGAGGGTGGAGGGAGGAGAGGGGGTTTGGGGGTGGAGCGGAGGAGAAACGGGGATAACTGAGAGGCTGATGGAGACTAGGTGACAGGTTGGAATGGGCCATCAATAGATCCATCAGGCGGGTAATTTGGAGCTCGCTTAACATACATCAGTGGAGTCGTAGGAGCTGGTATCTGTCTTGTCGTGGAATCACAGTAAATAACAGTTAAAAATGGTGTCAAGCTTGACCTGGCTGACCCCCCCCATGCGCGAGAGCACGCGCACAGACACACACACACTTGATTCAATGCAACAGAGCAGCAGTGGAGCTGGCTTGGGTGGGAAAAGATTAACACATAGATTAACAACATCTATATTCACACATACAAGCACGCAGTCACCAAGACACATTCAGGGGAACTCATATTCCAGATTCATCACACATCAAGTAAAAAATTTCAAGCCTTTTTTTGGTTTTAATTTTGATAATTATGGCTCAGTTAATTAAAATCAACAAAAATCCAGTATCTCAAAAATATTAGATTATTTCCTAAGGTCAATCAAAAAAGGATTTACAATACAAAAAAGTCCAGGTTATGAAAAGTATGTTCAGTTATGGAATCAGTACTGGTTAGGGACACCGTCAGCACAAATTACTTCATCAGTGCAGCGTGGCACTGAAGGCGATCAGCACTGTTGGCACTGTTGAGGTGATACTGAAGCCCATGTTGCTTTGATAGCAGCCTTCAGCTTGTCTGTATTGCTGTTTCTCATCATCCTCTTGACAACACACCACAGATTCTCTATGGGGCTCAGGGTCAGGTGAGTTGACCGATCAAGCACCATAACATCATGGTCAGCAAACCACTTAGTGGTAGTTTTTGCACTGTGGACAGGTGCTAAGTCATGCTGGAAAGGAATGAAGGAAATTGGCATCTCCATAAATTTTGTCGACAGACAGAACCATAAAGGGCTCTAATATCTCCTGGCAGGTGCTGTGTTGAATTTGGACTCGATAAAATACAGTGGACCAACACCAGAAGATGACATGGCTCCCCAAAACATCACCACTGTGGAAACACTGCACTTGGATTCTGGATAACTTGGATTCTGTGCTTCTCCAAATATCCCCGGAGCTTGTTTTTCTCCTTAGTCTTTTGGTAAAATGCTTCTAACATCATGTTGGTTCACGAGGGCCTTGATTCTAGGAATGCAGCAGTTGTAGCCCATTTCCTGAAGACGTCTCTGTGTGCTTGATGCACCGACTCCACCCTCACTCTGCTCCTTGTGAAGGTCTCTCACTCTTCTTGAATTGGCCTTGCTTGACAACCTAAATAAGGCTGCAGTCACCCCTTATCCTGCCACACTTTTTCCTCCTAGTAAACTTGTCATGACTATGCTTTGACAACAGCGTTTATAGGGATTACGTTCTGTGCCTTACCCTCAATGTGGAGGGTCCTCCCCATGATTATGGTTTTGTGTACTGAACTGAAGGGAGATACACACATCATTTACACTGTATAAATAGTAATTTAGTCAAACTCAAAAGGAAATGTTCAAATTTTTTGAGGTACTGGATTTTTGTGAAATTATAAGATAAGAAGGCTTGAGATATTTCACTTTCACTGTAATGGATCTATGAGTTTACTTTGAAAGGAATTACAAAAAATACTTTTTCAATCTATACTATATTTTCTATATTAAATATTCTAACATTTTGCGATGCACTTGTGTAATACTTTATATAAAATAAAAATAAAGTAAATCAAATTGGTTACATTTTCATCCTTTGTACTGTCTGGCTTATTAGTGTTCAGCCACATTTAAAGACTAGAAATGTAATAGTAGCACATAAAATCATGTGCTTGAGTAACAGACTTTAATGCTCAAATAGAGCCAGTTCTTTTCATTGTAGGAAGTTATATGACAGGGAAAATCTTAAGCAAAAGAACAAACTGGCTCCTAAGTAACTTGACAAATAGAGAAAACAAATGCTGCAAGAGCTTTGAAAACTGGGTATAGCACCAGAGGGCAGGCAGATAAGCCTCATCCCTGTGGAAGATGTGTCTCCCTTTGTGCAAAAGTGTGTGTATGTGCGCGCTTACGGTAAAGCATGTGACTATGAAAGTGAAGCACCTTAGGCTAACTGCTGTTCCTGCCACTCACACTCCCCACTAACCTTTCGAATACACACCATCCAGTCTTAAAGGTGTCATCTCACATTTTTGGGTAATTCAGTGACATAATGCAGCGAAGCTCAGTGACATTAAGCTGCGCTTCATAACACTGATTTCTAATGTTTGCAGCTAAAAATTTTGGGCCTCCTAGTTCTGCAATAAGTGTTGAGGAAACTACTTTGAAAGCATAGATGTGCAAGCTACCAATTACATCACGCCAGAACGAGCTGAACTACAACAAAGCTGCCCTAAGGAGAAAGTTTAGTTAACTAAAGCTACATAATTATAACAAAAGATAACCACATAAGTAATAAAACATCCCATGCCAGCAAAAAAAATCCAATTTCAATACATATAGTTCACCACTGCCTAACACTGCGTACAAGTAATATAATCTGACATACATCTGTGTGTACACATTGTGCTCACTGGCCAGAAAAAAAAAACAACAGATGCAGTAAAACAACTGACACAGAATTTACTTCTGAACCCAGAGTCAGATTTTCTTAATCATGAACTATCATCAGGGTTTTGATCTGCTCAGCATGGTTTGTTGATGAACAGATACTAGTACACAGACACACCCAGAGGAAAAAAAACAGAACCAAGCAAAAACTCTGACTTGTTCTTCTGTCCTGTTGAACTTGTTATAGTCCTCTTGGCCCTGCTTTAATTAAACCCAATTAGCTAGTCAAGGTTCCCTGTACACTAATACGGTTACTCTAATACAATTTGGCCTCTGCTTTTAGCTTTACATGTGTGTAGCTACCTTAATCAAAATTGTCAGTTAAAATGAAACTACAGCTTGGGTAATTAAATTTAATTGGCTCTTGTCACTTCTTATGCTGGTGGTGTTTTGATCCTTGTTGAGTGTTTTTTGCCTCTGCTTCATACTGAGCTTTGTTACAGTCTGTGGCCCTGAACTTACCAGGGCCAAATGCATTTAGACCCTGACAGACCTGAAAATGCTTTGAACTCTAACCATCAGATTAGTGTAATAAAAACAGCATTAGATCATCAGCATTTCCAGACTATATCTTAAAATACAGAGCTTCACTATGGATGAGTTGAAAAATATCGTAAAAAACCCAAATCAAGTGTTTTACATTAACAGATGTGTTATTCTTGGTAGAGAATTAGTTTGTTAGATTGTAGATAATAGCATGTTGTGCCTGTTGACTCATGCACATTATCTGTGTGTACGTGGTTAAAACACATGGTAAAAATCTATAATATTACTTTCAATTGATCTGGTGCATTATTTTCAGTAAATGTTTGTTAATGTTTTTCCTTCTTTGTGCTCAAAGATGAATTGCCACTTCAAAAAAGAAAAACCACCAAAGCCTGACTCGAAATTACATTTTCATGCAGCTGCACTTATTTTCTCACAAAACTCAGTGATTTGATGGCTCATGAAGGAGATAACAATGACTGCTGACGTCTCCATACATTGTGCTTAACGCAGAGATACGGAAAGCCAAAGGTGGAATAGCTTTTCTGGAGCACTGGTTTCGTGGCCAGGTATTTGTGTTGCCAGAGAAATGAAAAATCTAAATGGAGTGGTCAGGATGGGCTTGGCAGCATTGGAATGACCTCTTAACCTCCAGACTTGGAAGAATATGGAGGAAGTGAACATGCAGCCATGGTACCTAAGGCAGGAGTGGCGAATCTTTATTCACTGAAAGCTGCTTGCTGCTAAAGCACATTCCCTTTCAATCCATTAGAGCTCACCGTCCCCTTCCCCTTCATCACACAGTGCACCCCTTAATTTGACAATGACAAAGAGCCACTTGCAGATTTTAAATTTCATAATTTTAATCTGTCAAGTCTGACATTTAATTAGTGGCTTCCTAACCTGTGTCTGCCTCGCTCTCTGAAGGGCACCGTTTGTTCTGAGAGCGCTGCGCAATCTCTCGGTGGAGGAGAAGAGAGAGTGGATTAATATATATGTACATTACCAGCTGCTGCAAAAACAATACACAGAGAGGGAGGCCATTAGGGCCTAATGCAGACAGATGAGGTTAATAACATTTGGGAAGTGTTGCTCTATTAAGCAGAGCACTGATTAAGACCTGAGTGGGATCCCCCTTCATGAGGCGCTGATTGGGACCCGGGCTGCCTTTTGTTCTCCTGCTCCCAGAAAGAGGAGAGAGGGAAAGAGTAGCAGAAGAAGAAAGGATGGGAACAATGTTGGCTGACTTTGTGTTCCAGCTGACAATGAGGAAAGGCTTAATGAGAATCTTTACGGACCTGGATGGGGGTTTATAGAAGTCCAACGCCCACTGATAACTTCCTTACAACCACTGTGCAAACAGATGGAGCCAGCTCTGGGAATCTTTCTCCTCTAAAGGAAGACTTTGGTGATTGCTTTTAGTTCACACTTGATTTCTTTTCTTCATCACTGCAGATAATGTTGCCAGACTAACCTCATTAATTTATTTCCATCATTATATAGCTTGAGGTGTGGAGATTCAGCCTCCTGTTGTAGTTTGAGATTCTCTCCTCCAAAAAGCAGGCTCTGGGTAACACCATTTCACACAGACAGCTCTGGTGGAGCTGCTATTGATTTTAAAATCAATAGAAAGTGAAGAGAGATGAGGTGGAAATGGCTTGGAATTGGGCTAGCCAGGAAAGTGTCAGGTGCTTGCGTGTGTGTGTGGGTGCAGCACGTTTTTTGATGTGTGTCAAATGTCAGTGTCAAAGTTTTGCGATCATAAAAACAGTTTCACTTTTTCATGAAATAAATGTTTTGCTGGTTTCAGAAAACTCAACATACTCTCTTTTTATTTATCCAGGCTTTGAGAACATATGTTTTGGTATGGTGTTTAATAACCTCTCATTCAGTACTTCACTAACAAATGAACAGGTGAATCAATAACTACAGACTCCATCCAAATACATTTTTGTTTTCAAAATCATTCCCATTGGCTGTCGTCCAGTGCAGTTTTATTGAATTGTCTCTGGCAACAGGCCCTTCTACAACTTCCAACAACAAGAGAGCATGTTGTTGAGACAGCAAGAGAGACACACAGGGAGGGGGAGATTATGGGAGGAGTGAGGATGTCTTCCTGGGGCCCACTAGTGGCTGTTCTGTGCCTCTTCAGCCATTCTGACTGAGGGAGAAAACAGCCACCACCATGAAGAGAAAAGAAAGATTAAAGACTGAGAGAGCGAGGGAAAGGCAAGCGAGTGGGTCCACATGCTCACCAGGCTCCTTCTCTCTCTCTGGATGCGAACACACCACAGGGAGGAGAGATAATGGTGAAATAGACAGGCCCACCTGTTTAACTCTTTCGAAGTGTGTGTGTGTGTGTGTGTGTGTGTGTATGTGTGTGTTGATCATCTGCATGTCTTTGTGTGCATTTCCTCATGCATGTGTGCACTGGTGTGTGTGTGTGTAAATCACCCCCAAGGCCTATAATTGGTGGCTGATAATACTCTCATTTCCTGTGGAGGAGGTCTATAAGTCATTGGGGGCCTGCTGGTTCCCTATGGAGCTTCGAACACCGCTTGACCACCGCTGCCTGACTGCGTCCTAATCTGCGCCAAACCTCTAAACCCCCGTGTGAAATATTTTTTAGCTGTGACATGCAGTGTTAAGATAAGACTTTCTGACAGTGAACACTTTGGTGTGTCTGTAGTTCATGTGCAACTTTGTGTGAGCGTAAAACTAAGTATGTGTGTCTGTTTGGGTTTCACATGATTGCTGCCTTCCCCTGACAGTACTCATAGAGAGAATTAGAGAGCGGGTGAGATAATCACATGAATAAAATGCAGCCAGTAGCTCATTACAAACCCTATTATTCATTAATTAACATTATTAAAACGTCTAATAGACCCCGGCACTCCTCCCAAGCCCCCCTGCCTCTTTTCAACTAGGTCCCTGCTCCACGGTCCCACCCGTTTCTCAACATGAAAAGAATAGCACATCAAACGAGGCCTGGTTTCAATGTGTTGGGGATTTGCAGGTGTAGAAACACGCTGCGCAGGGGATCTGCTTGTCGGTCACGCCACGCTCTATACTCTTCCACTTTGGCCTCACCGTGACACACGCCACTCGCCCGCGTCATAACAAACCCCTCATTAGGAGTGGGGAGAGAACCGGGCTGTGCGCTCCCTAATTAGGTCCCCATCTGAAACTTTCTGTCTTCCCCTCATCCTCCCCCTCTTCACATCCCTTCATCACAGGAAAAAAAAAAAATGCTGACATTTATGGAAGGAAGCTTAATCAACTGTATGTGCAAGGGATATATGGCAAAGTTTTATAACAGTTTGTGGCTGTGATATTTTCATGCAAAGGAAACATTGCTCTAACAAGATTGAGCAACACCACTTTTGTCAAGACTTTGTGATATATGAAAAGTCTCTTTCAACTGTGCATATCGTTTGTAAGTTAATCTAAAAACACAGCTACATAGTATAATTCATTTGTTTATTCTGTTGTCTTACTTTGCAGTCATTTGTACATCCATGCATTAAAATACACAAATTCATCCATGGGATGCACAAATGTAGTAAATTAATTTGGTTACATCGTGGTGACCAATATTCAACTGCGAGAATAATATCTATCAAAAGTTTTAATTGTGTTCTGTGAGAACCAGATATATTAAACACGCATAATATATGTGGAGAAAGATCTGGAAATTTTCTGTCCCCCAAAATGTAATGATTATCATGCATATTCAAATGTCCAAACAATACACCTTAGTTAAACATTAATACCATAATTTAGATACAATAAGTTTAATGTGTCAAGGAAAAGAATTATTATTCCTCATTTTGTTCTCATTATTTTCAAATAAACAGGACACTATGTGTGAAGAAAAGGGGCTGAACAGACAAATGATGAATATGTAGAAACTCTCAGAGATATTAGTGGGGTTTAAACTACATCCTCTGATTACTTTTCCAGTTTTAAATACTTGATGTTCCAGTTGTACTATGACCTTAAACAAGATTTTATTGGAACACAATATCCATACCATTAAGGGAGTCTTTTATCATTCTGCGAGGGACATCAGCTCCTTGTATCCTTTAGTGGAGACTTTGCACATTAAATTACATTAATATTTCTATTTGTGGCACCACATTCATATGTAACACAATACAGCACATGCATATTGTATAACTCTAAAAACAAATATTTTCTCTCGGGATATTCGATATTATAATACCATTTTTAACTAAATTAATTTCTGAAACACAGCCACTCAGATGAGATATGAGATATTTTATGTTATTTATATATTATTTATATAGATCTAGATATATAGCGATAGAGATATGTAGGAGTGTATAGAAAAACACAGAGGGAATGGACATTTTTAGTATTAGGCATCATAAAATTATTGGCCATATATTAGTATGGAGACAGCTCATCCTCTCTTAATCTCTAGTGCTTTCATCTCGCTCCCTCGTTTTCACACACGCTGAGTGATGCTTCCTGACAAGTAAATCACAGAAGAGGTGGCATTCCTCTATGTAGCTGAAGAATCAGCATCCTCCATTCAGTCCTCTTCTCTTTCCTCATTGCCTTTTCTTCTTCTCTCTTCCTCCTCTCCTCTCCTGATTAAATCTGCTGCTCCCTGTAGGATTATTAGGATTCTAATTCAATCTGAATTTCAGGAACTTGTTTGCTTGGTTACCTGTCACAGCATATCAGCTTGTCATATTAGTGGTGATCGTTGGCTCTACCTAATCTGCTTTAAACAATTTCATTGGGTGCTGGTCTATAAATCATTCCGTAATGGGATTGACACGCGCGGGCTTAGCTAGGTAAACAAATCAGCTTTGTTTTATGTTAGGCAGCAATGAACTTGGCTTTATCAACTTCCCATCGATTCACACACACCACAAGGTCAAAATCTCTCTGGCTGCTCATCAGTGGGAGTAGGGGTCAGCATTGAGCAATTAGAATATGTATCAGAAAGAAGCAGAGGAGCCCATCACATCCTGCTACCACTGTGCCTTTCTCCAAAGCGTTAATTCATTTCTTATCAAAGTGAAGGCATTTCAAAGTAAAGCTTTGCGGCATTGGAGGGGAAGTACTCTTTATGGGAATTTGAAAGAGAAAATAAAATGAGTTTGTAGATTATTGACGGGAAGTCCCATGGGCTGCTTAAAAACTCATTAACTTTCAAAACTAATTCAAACGTGTTGATTAACATCTGAGGGTTTGAGTTTTTTTCTTCAGATGGATTTTTTTTTTTTTTAGGGCCGGTGTTTTTGGATTTGCAGAGATACTGTAATATAGTAAGTCTTCATTTTGACCTGCTTAAACAAGTTTATTCAAATATGATTCATGAGATCATATCCTCTGAAGGGTTTTTGTGTGCAAAGAAATTGAATATATGGGCAGGTCAATATATCAAATTGAATAAGGAGTTGTCTGGTACAATATTTTCTTAAGCCACTAACATTCAACAGTATCCTGCTGTGTCTCCTCAGACAAACCTCCCAACTCTACCGTATATTACAAATACTATAAATTCCAATGGCTGAG
>JAUBNQ010000013.1:6100310-6132078 GCA_032353495.1 Ctenopoma kingsleyae
TAGTGCACTGTGGCAGATGGTTGAATCATGCAAGCTGCTTTACAGCACAAAGCTGGATTACTTTATGCACAACCACAATTACTTTGACGGGAATTAAGATTTATAATATTTATATACAATTTTCCAGTCCCACTGTTCCATTGTAAGTGAGTTATTTTTAAAATCAACATGAAAAGATACAAATCCTAAATGTAATGTGTAATACTGAGCAGAAAGTACATTCAGTCCCTTATCATAAATGGTCTGCTAAAAAGAATAGTACAGCTATGGATGAAGGGAGTGCATTGATGGGAGAAATCTGAGGAGAACAGAGAGAAGTGCAGGTCAACTCTGTACTCACTCTCTAATGTGATGTATGTACATGTCTAATCAGTGATGTATGTCTTGAAGTGAATAAATTGTTAAAACCTACATGTACTCAGCTGGATGTTTTAGCTCAGATATTTTGGGGGGAAAAAAAATATGTCGCCTGTGTACATTTAATTGATATGTTAAGTATTAACGTGACAGTGCTAACCACCCAATTACTAATCTCCCACAGAGGCCTGTATAGGAACTTGGTTAATCAATGAAGACTTTGCGTAAATAGACTGATTAAACATTCATATTGCTAGTCTGAAGCAAGCACAAAGCAAGAGAGAAAGAATGCAGGGAGGAACAAATAGCACAGTTGACCTGCTCAGCAGCGTGTCATGGGATCTTTTCACACCAATACATCTCCCTAATGCAGGCAATTTCCTGCAGCTTTTCACCCTAAGAGGGAATTTGACCTCTGTGGGCAACACTTAAAGTGAATTCTAATGTTTGCCAATAAGGAGGGATTAAGTCAGCCACAACCTGTAGCAGAGAATGTCAATCTTTTGTAATTAACTACTATAAACAAATGCATATGCAATAATGTAGAAATGATGTTATGTAGAAAGTGCATTACTTGTTTAAAAATATTTTTTTATTCACGTTTATAGTAAGTCTTCAATGCTGCAATGACTTCCTAGTCGACTGGGGGGCCGAAATGTTGTATATGGATTATGTTCTAAATGTACATAAAATGATACAGTCTGTCAGCTTAGAAGCTGCTTTATATAAAAGTAGGGGAGTTTGGATGAATATATACAGTATCTGCCAAAAAGGTTGACAAGTTATCTGGAGTAAACACAGACATGTCAAAATCTGAGCCTTGATGTTTTCAGGAAAACCTTTTGTTTTGCGATATTTGTGTGCAATATTTTGGAGGGAAACTTTCACCACTTGAAATCATCCAAATCATAGCTGGCACACTGAGGATAATCTTTTCAATTATCCATCTCTCTGTTTCTGAGTGTGATAGGCTCTTAGCCTTCTGATTCCCCTGCACCCAAAAACTGTGTGCCGCTGTTGACAATGAGAGGTAAACAACGGGGTGGGGGGGCTCACCAAATCCTCCAGAGGCCTTGAGGGGAAGCCACACAGCCCAAACTCCTTTCACTGCTCAGCTGCGAAACAGCAGCTGCCTTTAAGGTTGTGCTGAGGAGAGACTGACAGCAATTACAGCTTTCTCTTTCCCCCTCTCTTTCTCTCAGCTAGGAGAAAGCCACTCGACGGGAAACCACGAAAAAGGAGCAAGAACCTCCCCTCCTCCTCTGTCTTACTTCCTGAGAAAAAGACATTTACTTCCAGCTCTTGGTGAGACGATGATTGTTTACTTTGAGTGATGTGCTATTATGACAGTTCAACAAATCCGTGTTACACAGGTTTGTGGCAAATGGTGGAATTTTAGAGTAATCCCATGTAAATTATTAATCCTATCAGGGGAAGTTGCAACACAGAAGCATGCAGCACATCTCTTACACACTCTAACCTGACAGTTGCACTGCTGTGCCAAAACGTTTGACAGCCTGCTCTACTTTAGATTTGTTAAGAAGACATTGGGGCTGAGTGTGAGTCAGATTCAAAAGCTGATCTGAGATCACTGCCGTGTCTCTTGCACATCAACTGTAATGGTTGCTTGGCTGGACTGTGTGGCAATAAAACACAGAAGAGCTCTTATACCCATCGGATGTTTAATTTAAAATACGCTTAGTGCGTCTCATATTTGCTGCACCAGATAATTTCCTGCTGTATCATATATTATGCGTCTTTATAACCTCAACGATGATTCCTTTGGCACTTTTACTGGTCAGAGCACATTGAAAGCCCATGAAAGCTGATATGAGAAACATAGTAACTGAAAAATATAAGAATGACTCACTGACAGCTCATAACCATTTTAAAACTAGAAATAGCTCCACAGTAACTGCTGAGGTGTATTTGCCTCTATTTTTTCTACTTTCCTCCCTCTTCCCAGCTTCAACCACCTCCCCTTGGTGGTCAGTGAAAGGATCATGAGGTGAAGCAGAATCAGAGTGGTACACATATTACTCTCTGTCTCCCTCCATTCTCTTCTCCTGGTGGTTGACAGGACCTGTCTGGCCTAACCTGGGTGGAAAGTGACTCTAATTGTCATCTCCACAGACAAGGTTCTGCAGCCATCCTGTAGGCACGGGCAAAATATACTTAGCTACTTTATCATATAGACAGAACCCAGCCACCAAGGCAGCTTATTGACATAGACTTTTATGCAAAGATAGACTTTTTGAATTGGCAGGTCACGTCACCCTCTGCTTAGCATGCATACATAATCAGAATAAAGCTTTTTAGGCCCTGGCTGAGAAACAAGAATCTGACAGGTAGGGTTTAGGAGTTCAAGGAAATATATATATTCCCTGCCTCATCTTCTGGACCAGGGTGGGTTATGGATGACTGTGTTAGCTAGGAGCAGAGCTTTTTACCAAATGTTCAGTGCTCGATAGCATTAGTTTGAGGCCAATGGTGTGTCATCTCAACTGCAGTGTACACAGTCCTTTCCTAATGGAAGCTATCAGAGCTGAATTTTGTTCTATCAAAGGAAAAAAAAAATATTTTGAACACACCACAAGAAGGAATAAGACAATGAGGCACACCGACACACACAAAACTAGACTAGACTTGACATGAAGTTAATGTTTTTTTACAACAACAACAATAAGATCTAGCCATGCTAGTTGTGCGACGATATAATCTGACATCAGCTAAATTCTAGTATAATACTAACAGCTCACAATGACAAATTTAAGAGGTTGATATATAAGCAATGTTCAGTAAGCAGCATTTGCCATGGTCACCATCAGTCTTAACATTTGATAATTAGCACAAAATATGTAGCACTAAAGGAAAAGTCAGCAGAGTTGACAGTTTTATCCTCTGAGCACCATGAATATCTGCACCAAACTTCATGGCAAGCCATTTATTTTTCTAAAACTCAAAAATGTTAACCTCATGAGGTCATAGGATCACCAAAATCAGTGGACTTTATCCTCTGGGTACCATGAATGCGTGTGCAAAATTGTGGTGAACAGATGTTGCTAGTGTGTCTACACAAGCCATAAGATCAAACCTTTTATCATGTAGCACACCTATCAAAATAAAGTAGGATTGTTTTTATTTAGCTCATTTTGCCTAGCTTTGTTTCCTTTCTTATTTCCCCTTTACTACAGATTTCAGCTGTTGCTCCCCAAAGGTGAAATTACCCTGCTTTTGTATGAGGCACAGTCAGCCTTTGAATGCAGCCTGCAAATGCCTGTGGGCCTATAAATGTGCTCTGAGAGGGAAAGAGAAAGTTAAGCTGTCCTATTGAATTGATTGAACATTCATGAAACTAAAGTGTGCCCTCCCTCCCACCTCCTCATGTGGAAATGACTTCCAGACATCTCCAACGTCCCGTATGGAACACAGCCGTGAGGATCCCTACCTTACAGTCAGGTGCTGAGCTGTTGCCCTGCAGGCACAATTCAATTGTTAAATCTCTTATGAGTACAGCAGGAGGGTTCATTCTACCACTTACAACCTTACATGTGCGTGTTTTTTACTTTATTGGAATAATTGCACAATTATCTTACATAATATCTTATTTTAGAATCATGTTCAGCTCAACTGGGCAAAGTTGCATAAATAAGGTATAAAATAGAATAAGAAAAAGGTTATTGTGGTTTCATGAAAAGGTAACATACTATTTTAAATTCTTTGTTTCACCACATATAGTCCTCATTATTTGGTAATCACTTAGGAATGTTACAGACATAAGCTATATTGACTTATTGGAGTTTTATATGGCTCTCTGTATAGCACTTTCATGTATCTAATCAAAAACCCTTATTACTTTTGCCCAAAAATCCACTTAAAAATAATGAATTCCAAGAGGTTCTCATTTTATGTCAATGTCTGTATACTGTCTGCCTCAAAGAAGGCAATATTGAAAGCAATTTTCTATATATTTAGGGGAGAGTCAGACAATTTCTGGAAGAACTTATCAAAATGCATGAGGCATAATCAATAACAGTGAGAGAAAGTTGTATCATACATTCAGAATGATGAATTATACCAATTCTTCTTTCACGCATTGTGTTCACATTTTCATGTGTATGTGTTTCTACATTCCAGCATGTTAAATTGTGAGTGTATGCAGTGTGTCATCATCACACATTATATCACCTCCTGTATGGTTGTGCGCAGCATGCAGTCCACCGACAGACTACATCATGTCCCTCCATTAAACCATGCGACATATTCCACCCAAGATTACAGTCACAAGCACAAAACAACAACAGCTCAGACAGTTGTGAGACCTAATCATTATTTGGCACTAAGAGCGAAGCCATGTCAGGGTGAAGCCCCCAACATCCTGCTTCCTAGTCACATTTTAATCATCTGCAATTAGTTTTGTTTTAATAACACTCACAATTAAAGGTCCTCCTGTTTGCATAATTCATGACACAGCAGCGCTGATGTCAGAAATCAAATGCAACAAATTAGAAATAACAAGTTTGAGACAGTGTGATTCAATTAAGATCCAGGGAAACATTGGGCCATGCATAATTGAGGGGCCGGCAAGGCAAGACTCATGTCAAGCCTGTCAGCTCGGCTGCAGCTATTGGATTTGGCCTGTCACACACACTCAAATCAGCCCTGTAAAAATTACAGGTTACATTGATTTCTTGTTTTTATTTGTGAGTGCTTGTGAGTGCGTGTACTTGTACTAGTGCAGGGGTGTGGGAGTGTGAATTCTTGCATTCTCGGCAGGCATACAGTCATATACAGTATGTGCATATATGGTTGCATGTGCACATATGTGCTTGCGCATGCACTGCGCAAGCTTACACATGTGCAGCAAGTCCTATAGGATGTAAATCAGGTGCGGGAGACTGCTATGCTGAAGCCACATCTGGAGCTCCAAGTTGCAGGTTGAGTCCTTCAGATGTTAAGTGGAACGGAGGCAAACTATGGGCAAACACACAAAGCCAGCAAACCACATGATCATTCCCAATCATTATTGTTATGGCTTATAGTAAGATCATCAGTACTAACACTCGCATTGAACTCTGCTATTTCCAGCAACTTATAAAATGTATGCTCGTGGACCCATTTGTGTGTGCATCTGTGTGCCTGAATATGAGTCTATGTGCTTAATCCCTGGATACACCATGATTGAGGCTTTGAAGATTCTTTGTGTTGTGCCAAGCTGCAGATGTTGTGTTTGTTCACCACATTACACATCAGCTGCAATAACAAACAAATATGCATTGGCTCACTCAGGGCCTGACAGAACCCACCACAGACTAGATATGGATTTATAAACAATCTACTCTATGTTTTGTGTTTGTCATAGTGTCATAATACATAGAGATTAATAAAAGACCCATGAGATAGGTGTATTTGCGCTTTTGATACTGTGTATATGCCTTCTCTCCAGTGCTCTCCAAAAACAGCTGCCTGCATACATTTATTACAGTTTACTTGCAGTTAAAAAAGTTAACTTTGGTCACCTGAGTAAGATCAGAACACATCTAAATACGATAACTGAATAGATTAATTTTGGACAGCCTGTGTGCTCCTTAGAACCATGTGTCAGGCGTTAAATGTGCCCCATGTTATGAAACACTTACAGGGTTTTAATTATCTCACAATTTTCTGGGATAGTTGAAAGCAAAGGAAATGGAATAACTTCTTTATGAGTTTGAAAACACCCCCTAATGCTTATTTAATTAAACAATCGTAACCACATCTCATGAAGTGCTCAGAGTTAATAAGATTTCCTAAGCAAACCCATATTAACACAGACTGCTGCCATACTTTTGAAAATCAGCATTCTCAAGATGGTGTTTGGCAAAATGAAGCAGAACTGCGGCAAATTACGCTACAAAGCTAAATTTTATATGTGCACTTGGTGTTTTTAAGTGTCACTGATGTCACACTTCATTTCAGGCTATAGATATTGGCATGTGAAATGGGAGAAATCAAACCACATAAACATGTCTATCAAAACACTTCCTGTATTTTTTCATTTGGATCTCGCTGGTGTAGGGAAGAAACATGTGTTAGTAAACTAGCGGATGCAGCCACACGTTGCCTTCAGAGTCAGTCATTTCTCACTGAATAATCACTAATGACTGGGGACCAATAGCTCCCTAAAGCATCATCTCAATCTCTCCTGCGACTGGCTAATTGTAGCCAGACATACTAACCTCCCAGTGGCCTGTGGCCTGGCTGTAACCCTGGCACTTCTTTCCCAAATTCAGCCTCTCACTGTTCTTTTCTCTTGCTATTTTATCAGCCTTTTTCTAAATTAGCCCACTCCTGTTCTCTCCCTCTCTTTCTTTTGCTTCCCCTCCACCCCCAACCATCTCAGCTACAATGACATATGGGAAACTTTTTCAGGCTGATTGCTCCAATCTGATTAAGGGAAATTATGTAGCTGCCATTTATCGCTCCTGTTGTGAACCGGCAAGCATCTGTGATGTTACAGCCCTCAGTTGTGCATTCACTTCTCTCAGTGCCTGTTTTTGGTCCAAAGTTATCCATTAGATCCTGTTCAGACTCCTCCGACTGTTCTAACTGCCAAGGCTGCACCATGAATCAAAACCTCTGCCAGACAGACAGATCTCCATAATTCCATAATTGTGCACATCAAAACAATGCCATGCCCACTTAAAGCTCAAGTGGTTTGTCCTCAGAGTCTAAGAGAAACAACAGCGTTGGGATGGGTGGAAAAAAGTGCAAGAAAAAAGAGAAAAAAATCACTTTCCTGTGAGAGGCAATTTTACATTACATTAATGCAGTTGGTTTGGGTTCAACAAAAGGGGGACTTGGCCTGAGGAGCTGAGTGGAGAGGGGAATTAGAACATTTACCAATCTCCAGACACAGGAGAGAAATGAGCCTTGTGGCCTTTGTGTTATCTAATCTCGTTTGCATTTCCTTTCAGCATCATGAAAGAGAAATGTAATAGGGGCCTGATTGTGTTTGTTTGGTGAAATTCTCATTTAGGGCTGCCGTGGCTATGTGCCTCCACAAATAATTCTCTTCTGGCTGTGTTTCTGTGTATGTACTACCCACATGGTGTGTGTACAGTACAGCGCTTTGAGATGATGAAAAATAGCAACCTTAAAACTGAATACTACATATAAAAGAAAAATAATTAGGGTGAATTTATGCAGTACCACCACTTCTTTCTCTGACGTGTGAGCAGCTCAGTTCATAGCTCACATTGATTGACTAGTGGAAAGAAGGCGCAGGCCTGATGACAAAAGAGACGGGAAATGGACATGGAGTGGATTTGACATGATGAGTGCCAATGCCCCCATTGATCAGTAGCACTGACATCCCTCCCAGAACCCTGGAAGGTGGGGTTGCAGTAGGCAAGCAGCTGAAGGTCACAGCTCACTGTCACAGCACTGTCCAATCACATTACACATGACGCCGCCTGAGAAGCTGTTTGCCTTCTTCACATGACGGACAGATGACAATCATCCCCGCTCTATTGTTTCACGCAGTCTCCTCATCTCTGGGATGCATGTGTTTCTGAGATTTTGTTCCCATTTATATCTTAAAAAGTGTCAAATTATATTGTTGGTAAAAGTGTCAAACTATAATGTCTTTGGTATCAAACCTTCACTAACTTAATGATGATTAACGATTGTATTTAGTTTTTCACCATTGCCAATTTTCACTTTTTGGGCCTGCAATTGCCCAGAGGTGCTGATTTATGGCTAACACTTGGTCAGAGAAGGTGTTTGTGCTGGTGGCCAATGGGCTCTTTGTGTTTATGATGAGGCAGGAAAGGATGGAAAGGTGATTTAGGTAGACAGCAGGTCTGCTTCTTCTCAGTACAAACCTCCACTAGACAGGCCATTAACAGAGGTGACAGGGAAAAGCAGTGGCAATCGCTTTGATTCTGATTTACACCCGTGCTGAAAAACCCAAACAAATTAGAGGAACAAAATAATACACAGCGAGAAATAAATCACATTAATGATTAGGCTTTGAACGACAGTCAGGCATGAAAGCGAGTGGTGGCGGGGCCATCTAGAGGAGAGGATAGCTGATTATGAGATGATATTAGGAGCTGTCTTCAGGGAAAGGCTGAGAACAATCAGGCACCAGCAGTAACAAGAAAAAGGTCTTTGTTCTTCTCTGTACTCAGTAACTAACATGTTGTTATTCAAGTCAACAGCCACTAGAACCTTGTTAGTAGGCCATGCAGCTTACAGCTCATTAGCTGACAAAAGTGTGAAATACATTGACAAGAAATGCAATGCAAGATTTTTCCCATTATCCAGAATACAGAAATGGTGTAATTTAAAAACAAGTATAAGGTAAAAACAGTGGGTTTATCAAAGCTTGTGGTGGCCTAAAACACAGCGAGAGCAGTGAGCGAACCAAAACAAAATGTGCAGGTCGTAAAACTAAAACAATCAGCTGAAAGAATCAAAGCTCTGTGTAGCTGGGGAGAACGGTGCGTTTCTGTGGGTCCTTCACTTTCGCAACACCTTTGGCATCCATGGGTATCATAACATGCGATTTAGATTTACTTTTAGTTATTTGGCCAACGCTTTTATCCAGAGTGACTTACAAGTGGGGTGAAAAGTAAGCAAAAAAACTGTCAGTGAGAAGACACTGAAAGCAAAGTGCCAAGAAATGGCAGGAAAAAAGCTTTGTTTTGGATCTTGTGCTGCGTAATGTAAGAACTATCAGATGCTTTCGCATGTTGGGCGAGAAAGGTACGGCGCTGCTGAGCTGACCACCCTGCTGGCGAGTCTAAGAGCTTTAAACCTGATGTGAGCAGCCACTGGAAACCAGTGCAGAGATATGAACAGTAGTGTGACGTGTCCTATGTGGCTGATTGATAACAACATGTGCTGCAGCAGTTTGAGTTTGGAGAGGTTTGACTGTAGCCCTTTTAGAAGAGTATAGTTAAACTATGACCCAACTAGTGCTAGCTGAGGTGCTATGGTCTGATCCTTCTGATTTTATAAAATGCAAATCTGCATGCCTTGGAAATGGTGGAGATATGGTCAGTAAAGCTGGTCAATAATGACCTGCAGATTTCCAGCAGATTTTGAGGAGAATCTCACTGAAGAACCAAAGTAAAGCTGCACCTAACAATTATTATAGAAATACACATATTATTTATCCGCATGAGGTTCCTTACAGCAACGTACAGTGCAACATTAATAGAAAAATCAGTGGTGTTTTGTTTTATACGCTTATATGCGCTAGAAAGTCGTGTTCCCCATAGCACCCATTGGCTCTTCAGAGAGTGTTCCATTAAGTTCCTGTTATATAACCGAAAAGAACACAATGACTACTCTCAGGCAATGACACCAACCAACAATCAGACAGAACTCACTGTAAAAACATGTTTATATGATATTAATGTTCTGTATTCCTTTTTGTGTAAAAATTGATAATGGTGTTAAGAAGTGGACCAGTCCATCTCTAACCACAAAGTAACAGATGCTTCATTTCTAAAATGAGGGCTGTGGTGTTCTTACTGCCAAGCTCCTACAGATCTGATCTGATAGACTGTTGCTGTAAACGCTGTGTGCTGCTAAATGAACTGGTCTGAGCCAGGCATCTCACTGCACTGTGGTCCCTCAGCGAATTCCATATGACAGCACTAATGGATGATCCTGTGATGCAATCATCTCTATCCCTGCTGCCTTGTTCAGCAGATGGGCTGCATTTCGCATTCAGACCTCTGAGATTGAGAGCTACTTAATACAGACATGCTAAACTCATTATGCTTCTAGTGTATATACTCCTGCTGGTGATCCACAATGATTGTATAATACCATTTGATTTTAGGGAAATAGCCCCCAAATACTTTCCTACAATCACCTTTGACAGTTGATCTAAAAGGTGAAGCCTCAGATTATGTTTGTCTACAGTGTGTCTGTACCCACACAGCCTTTTGAAAGAGGACTGAGTTACATAAATGCACTTTATCAATCTACACTCTAACAACTGTGTAAACATAATTAACCACATCATCACAGAACGACCTGTTAACACAAACCACTAATAGTGCCTTGGCATGTGCCATATAATGCATTTTTGTTTATAACTACGATCCTCAAAGCTTGTTTTACAAAACCAAACTTGATGGCTGGTCTAAAATGGAAACATTGTCTGCTGTTTATCCAGAGTGATTAGTTGCCATGCGCATTATAACTGGGTAACAAACAACAACTTTTTAAATCCTCATGTGTTGATGCGTATGTGTTCCTAAGTGAACTTGTATAAATAACTATAATAGTTTACATTTACATTTTGAATCTGTACTTTGTCATTAGCAATTTCTTGGGTATTATCCCTTGTTGGATGCTAAAAAAAAAACACTAGAAAAGAAACCTTTGGTAAAATAACATTTCAAATGTAGCTTTGAAGTCTCAGATCAAGTTGTCTGTGACAAACTGCAATCAGCAATGAAGTCTAGTGGAACAAAAGCCGACTCCAAAATGTTGGACATTAAGTAGTCCATACCTGCACACATAAGTGATGCACTTTCTCTTGTCACTCACAAGTCTGTATGTCATCCTTTTCAAGCATTCAGTCTTCCAGTAGTTTGGCTACAGCAGTGTCTGCCCTCCCTGGGGAGCAAGGTAACAGAATCCCAGGGTTATACAGACATCCACACAAAGGACAGGCCTGCACTGGCAGGTGGTCCTGACATAGATAAGTGAGGGGGAAAGAGGCGGGGGTGAGAATGCTCACTTACAGTGCCTGTTCCTCTTCTGAGGGATGATGCCTCCCGTGGGCGTGACACACGAGGAGGTGGGAGTTAGGCAGTACACAGTAGACATGCTGACCTGTTTATGTCTGTCAGTGCATAAGTAACCCCTCTAAACATCGCAGTCCTCTGCACACACATACACAGCCAGGGGCCACAAACTCTCTCCTCTCCTCATTTTGTCTTTTTGAGGATATCACAGTTTCAATTGTTTAAATTAAAGTTTAATAAAGACAGTTAACAATATAATATCTGACAAAAACTGTTGGGCATTGATTTTGCTGTCTGAGATGACAACAGTTTCTGGTAGTTTTTATGTGCTGTAGCTAATCAAAGTCCTGTGAGTTTGTTTATTTAAAGAAATATATCTGAAATAAATATCAGATTTCTGCATACATGGTATCATGTAAATATAGTAATAGACTTAAACTACAAGACATGACAACAAGACATGGAAATAAATATGTAGCGTTGGTCTTGAATTGAAGGATATATTTAAGTAGCCTGAGTCTGCAACTGAACAGAGAGGTCAGAGTGATGATTTATTGTTTGTAGTTTTTCATTTTTGCATGAGAAATCAGCACTAACTGATGACTTGACAAAAGGTCTCTGGTAAATAAATGAATAGCAAGTAATTACATTTTTATATAACAAGCTGTTAAGTACTGTATAAAATGCAGTGTATATGATATGATATTTGGTCATTAGTCAGTCATGCCAACAATTACAGTCTGCTTTAGATCAGGTAGTAGGGGTCCACTGACAGAGGTCTTTTAATGGCTGATGCAGAGATTTAGAGAGCTGGGAGGCCAGTGACCAATATGTTGATGATACACAAATATGGTGAAATTAAATAAGCATTATGAAGGAATTATGAAAATATATGAATTATTTCATAATAAAAGTTTCAAAAACTTGGATGACCTACACTCTTTTGTCACTCAAGCTATATGGTGTAGGTTATTCCTGTGCACAGTACTCACTGCTCACTACAAGCAGAGAGGAAATATCTCATATCCAGGAGAATTTATGTCATTTGTGGGAATCAAGAATCAGCTATTAAATGCAGAAGACGCTTAGCTAGCTAAATACTAAAGCTAAAAAAGGCTAAACGTCACAACATTCAGTTCTATCAAAAATCTAAATGTATTAAACATGCATTGTCATTGTTTGAATGCCTGTGTAGGCTCGCTTGTTGTGCTTTGGGTTGCCAAGGAAATGGAGACAAATGCAGACATATGCAGCAACATAACGATGTGCAACCAACTCCAGCACTAATACCAGCCCAGTACCAGCTCATGTTGGTTGAAATTGGGTAAAGTAAGAGAGGCTGCAGCATAAACACTGTAACTGTATTTTAAGATCCACTCATCTCACTCTTGCTCTCTTCAAGTGCTAATAAAATGTATCTCATCTAACCAATCTTCAGTCGCATATATGTGCATAATGCTCACTGTGTAGGCTGCAGATGTGTCTGCAAACATTTTTATTAATTGACTTGCATGAGCACAGACATCAGCCAGTGCCGATTAATTAAAAATTTATCGTTTGGCCACTAGTGGCTAAGTTGTGATTGAGCACCCCTGGTTCTGAAAGTAAAAGAAAAATTCAGTTCTCAAATTCAATTTCAGTTCCCATAGACAATGTTACGTCACTCACAGCTGGAGCAATTCTACAGCCTGGATCAACACGAAACTCTCCCAGACAAATCATTACTTTAAGATTAAGAACTATGTTAGAAAATATCTGGCTCTTTGAACAAAAGTCCAAGAGTACAAGCTTGTATAGTCTGTATAAAACTTTGATGTAATCACTACCTAAAACATTAAAATACATACAATCACAGAGTTTCGAGTATGTGCATCACTTATGAATGTGGAAGCTAAATATTATGCTGTACAATATGCGCCTTAAATCATTTTGCTTTGGATTTTGGGTCAGTTCTGAAGGAATCTTGAAATATTGAAGAAACGTTGGTGCTATGTGTGATGACAGCGACAGTGGTCTTCATTCGACAGTGGTCTTAAGTCACTCTTCTGAGAAAACACTAAATAGGGGAAAAACAATTCCAGAGCCAGTGTATCCACACCATTTGCAATTCTACTGGAAGATAAACTCTTATCCCCCCCCTTCAGTCCTTTTACCAATCCTTCCAGCCGTCTCACTATTTAAACACACTCATCTCTCACTTCGGCAGGCCTTGACAGCAGAATTTGCTTTTTTGCGCAGAGGTGAGTTGCAAGGTATACAAATAACACAGAGGTGCATTTATGGTATTTGTATAATCCATGAGATGAAAATTACACACTATTTAGATGAAAGGCAATTAGACAATTACAGCTAATGAGGCCAATCCTGTTCTTTCACCCCAAAGAGTCCACAGACTAATTATCAAATTAAAGAATGCTTCTTTTCTCCCTCTGACCCCGCACTGTCGTTTAAGGAGGGTGTTTTGGGAAAGGCAAACATTGGTCTACTCTGTGGAGGCTGGGGCTGAGAACAGGCAGGCAGCATTTAGAAAGTGATGGGTGTATTAATCACTGCTTAAGTTAAGACAGGTTTATGGTCTGCAGGGCAGGCACACACAACTGAAGGAGCACAGACACTTTGCTGCTCAGTCCATTATACATCATATATGACTGTACCAAGGAGGCCACCAGCCAAACAGGAAATGTGGTTGTACCCAAAGGAAGTGAACCACCTCAGACAACTAGCAGAGCCTGCTGATGGGACTTCCTACTCTGTGGAGGCCAAAGGTCTCCAAGAAATCCACCTGATACTCATACATGCACTAAGCCTATGGTGAAAGCAAATTAAAGCCCAGATGTCTCATCAGATACAGTAGACTATAAAACATAACTAGGTGAGTCAGTTCCTTGAAACACGATTCATCGGCTCTCCTCTTAAGGCAAAAAAAAAGCCTAGGCTGATGCACACTGACTAATCAAACAGCATCTGTTTTCTCCCTTAGTGCTTAGAAAGCTGATCAGGCTCAATGAGAAACCAGAGAAAATGTTTCCCAATGTCCCCTTAACATGTCTGTTGCCAACTAATCCAGGTCCTTACGGTACAGAAGGTTTAGCTCCAAAACAGCTCTCCAAAACTTTTCATGGTCTGTTAATATCATCCCTCAATTAACTCTAACTTAACTCAGACCATACATCAGACCCCCCCCCCCCCCATTCCCATATGTATTTCAATCTTTTGCTGACTTGAACTACAGCTGCACCTACTGGCAACAGAAAGGCACATTCTGAGTACATCACCATCTTTCTGCTTCTCACCTACTGAATGATACTCAACCCAAGACGACTAAAGAACCTCAAGTGAGTAATACAGCACTAGCACCATCATAAATGTCTACCGTTTCATCTTCAAGTAATTCTCCCTTATCCATATTAAAGCAACTACAAAGATCCAAACAGCACCTTTTTTGACATGGAAAATTTAAGGGGTCACACAGCTATCACATTTCTGCAGGCACACCTAACAAGCATCAACTTAACTGCTGCTTGTGCTTGATTTTCCCACTCTCCTGAGCTTTCTTCAAACATAAAGCCATGTATTTTTCGGCCACCCATTTTACACTTTGAAACTGCATGAAGGTCAGGGTTCAAAGGTTAAAGAGAAGTTCCTTTCACACTACCATTGCCTGTCCTTCCTTCACAGAGCAGCACTACAGGTGCAGGGTGTCTGAAACAACTTAACAGCCTCCTGTATCCATGGAAAGACCTCTGAAGAAAAAAAAACATTCCTAATTGTTCCCTGCTCTGCGCCAATGACTTGTTATTGCATCTTTGCACAGTATTTTTCCAGTCATAACAGCTGACAGTGGGGTTGGTGTGAGTTCACAGTCCCTCCTCTATGACAGTAACTCCTCCTGTCACCTGCTTTCATATGGTAAGGGTGTTGGTGCACGGTGAGAGACTCCAGCTGACACCCCTGACAATGCTGGACTTAATGAGGACTGATGGGAGCCTGTCAGTGGAGTGACACATTAAGCAGCTTTGTCATAGATCAGCCATCGAGTTTTATGCAAAACCAGGCCTTGTGCTTTACTTGGAGATGACCTTCCAAAGTTCACTAGAAGTCTTGCAGATGCAGAGCCAGGTCAAGTTTAATTTTTCAACTTTCGGTTGCAAAGATTGTTGAGTTTAACACACAGGGACATGTATGTATGCATGCAGAGTTACAAACACACACACTCCCTCTCACACTCACATCCTCACGCTAAATTTCACCCCACAAAAGTTCAACTACAGGATAAGGCATATGTTTTTAAAGTACAGAGTAGTTATTAAAGTTTTGACTCAGAAAGCCAACACTGCTTTACACACCCTCTTGTGAATACAAATACTTAAAACGCTGAATGCGAAGTGAGTTTGTTAAGGTAAACAGAAAAGCGATTTGGTTTGCATGAGTAAAAGCTTTGAGTAAAGACTCCGTGGCCTTGCAGAGGCTGTGGGAATCTTTTTTTAAAAATCGTCGAAGAACCCACACAAGAAAAGAAAGATGTATTTTGCCACTGTGGATTTTGTTTATATTCTGTGTATTTGTGTGTAAAAACAAACAAAACATTGCAGCATTACATATTCAGCTCCTGTCTTTGTCAAGACAGAGTGATAAATAACGTGTCTCAGAAATATAATTAATCTGAAAACAAATTTGTGAATCAAATGTTGATTTTTTATTAATGCAGACGTTCTTTTTTTTAAACACACGCCTCCTCAGTTTCATGGTAGCCCCTTAACATCACAATTCTTAAGAAACATTCAATTTAATCTGGAAATGGCCACAAAGCTGTAACTACGTGATAGTAATATATTCCCATCAAGACATTAGCATGAATATGAAGTTATTTGTTCATTTGTCTGAACTGTTACAATAATTCATGTGAATGTGCTTTTATACCTCCTCAATGATCCATTAACCTCAGCTCTAACAGCTCTTTGTGGCCCACCAACTTATGTGCTTCCTTTTGTTTATCCCACTTCACTCACTCAAAGCCTGATTCATGGTGAGACAAATCTTGCTAGCAAAATCTGTTGTGCATTCAATTTCAATAGCTGTATTTTAAGGAGTACATTTTTTAATTCATTACTCAAAATGACCACAAATCAGATTTGAAATTTAACAACTTTGGTGACAACCTGAGACCCATGTTAGCATTTCTTTCAGCGTTTCCTACAGACGGATCAAACCTTCATCCTCAGTTGCAGAGAACATGTATGTATAACCTCTACAAAGTTAACATTCAGTACCATTTTATACTTTTGTCGATTTGAGAGAAAGTGTTTTTAAAAACTTATACCATATGAACAGTAATGGGTTTTACTGTAACATTAGAATAAGATATGTTTTGGCAATTTCATTTATGTAAATAGGCTGGCTAAAATACATTTAGGTTTTAATGGTAAAACTCATAATATTGTTGAAGCGAAATCATCATCAAATCATAAGTATCATTTTGTGAGACTAAACTATGTGCTATAACTGAGCTGCCAATATTACTGTAACAGCTAAAGAGTAAAAGAGATATATTTTAAGACAGCATACCACATAAACTAAAATTAAACAATAATTACCCGACAACATATTGTGTTTAAGTTTAAAAATATTCTGTTCTCACTAATGCACAGACTGAAACTTAGGTTTAGTATTAAGAAAAGAAAGAAAAAGCTTCAGCATGTTTTTTGTTTGTTTCCAAAGCAGACAAGTTGGAATGAATTATCATTCTGGGTCTGTATGTGCACACGCATGTTTGCATATGTGTGAGACACATAAAGAGAGAAAACTATTCCAGTTTAGCAGCAGGAGTGGGAAAACAATTGTTCCTGACTGAATTTGCCCTAACCCCATAATGAAGCCCATGTGTTTGACTGGCCTTTCAACAAGCTGCAAATCTGTGCACAGCCCACTCTCCACTTGATTAAAGCAACAGCCACTCACCTGCTCCTCATTAGCCAGGACCAGAAACAGACCCAGCCAAATAAGTTAGCACCTGTATGTTCCAATTCTGCATGCCTTCTACATGTATGTAATATTTGTGTGTATTAAGCTGACAGACTTATAAATTATGGGATGGATTTCACTCTTGTGATGCTGCTGCTGTGTGTTGTGAGAGAGATGAAAAGAGATGGATGTATGGAAGCTCAAGAGCCACGAGTGGAGAAACAGCAGTGACATGTTCTACGTTTTGGGTCTGTGGAGATAGATGAGGGACTGGACTAAAAAACACTCATTAGCCATAATCAGGGTCCCTAAAGGAGAGCAGATGGTGGCAGAGAGAAAAGAAAATAAAACTAATTGTCCATTGTTGATTTAAATACACATGCATGACTGCAAAACACGCTCAAAAAGATCTAAGTCATCGCCAATAGTTTCAAGCCCATTCATAAGTGTTTGTTTAAGTAAACAAAACCCATTTCAGATCCACCGTGGACATATGAAGTGCTAAATACGCTCAGACATGCTGGTCATTACAGAAGAACCCTAAAGGGCATTGTGTGGGATGGGATCATCAGACTGCTGTTGTTTCTGTCTGGTTCCTGCTAACCAGTGACTCCTCTGACCTCTGCCTGCTCTGAATCGAAGCATATTAACACTCCAGGCTCTCACCAACATTTAACCAATATATCCATTATTATTTATCTGTGAGGCCACTTTTATAGGGTTTTCATATTATACAGGGGGAGGGGGAGCGGACAAAGCAAAATAGATAGACTTGATGAAGGGATGTGAGCATGAAGAGCCTGTTCCCATTTACATACATTACCAATGTTTTGCCTTTCCCAGAGTCCCTTAGAGGAAGCACCTGTTAGCCTCTCACAGTCTTTGCCCCTCTTTCTCCGTTCTTTCATCATTCTTTCCTCCATCGTTGTAGTTTCTCAGCCTCGACCCCCTACAATCACCCCACAAGCAGGTGTTGTATGTCAAACAGTCAATTCCCCTCATAGCCAGCGGAGAGGGAGAAATCCAAAAAGTGAGACCAGGAGGCCAATATGGGCCCATGCATGGGAAAAAGAAGATTTATAGGCCTGGTGCTATAGGCTTCTCCAGCAGAGTAACTCTGAATCCTGCCTGGTCCAGGTGTTTGACACAATCACTTCTTATTTACCACATGTGGACATACAGTTGTTTCTCAAGCCTCGACTCAAAACAAATTGCCGGAGCGAAGGGTCTGTAAAAGAGATGTCTGTTCTGTCGGCGGAGGGGTTAATGTTAATTTGATCGGGCATGTGTACTCTGGGCGAGGAGCAGAGAACATCTGCATTCAGTGGCATGGCCCCATTTGTTGCAATTTTGGGTCTCATTTCCATTTGCAAGAGAGATAACTGCTCTCATATGGAAGCAATAGATAGAAGAGGTCAATGCAATTTCTTTCACCGGGGGGACAAGCCAGGGAGAAAAACCCTTATGCACTAATCTCAGTTGGCATAAGAAGAAACAAAAATCTGGAGTTTGGGGAAAGGAATTCCTTTTAGTGCAGTGATTCCTTGATTCATTTACCAGCCAATAACAATCCCACACTCTTTCCAAACCCACTCCAATCACTCCTATTATCACTGATTGGATCTGGTGACATATCCATGCTTGTGCTCTTGCTGGGAACAGAATCTCAAATGGCAAACTAATAATTAGAAAAAGAGAACGCATAGTATTCATAATGTAATGCAAAAACCTGTGGAAATTTAGACTTACTTAGTAAGACTCACAAAATATAAAATTACATGTGGTTAATTGTTTCTACATACCGCTCTGTGGAAACAGTCTTCTTTTTGAGGTGTTAAATTGGCACATAGGGATGGGAGCTGGAAGGCAAGCAGTGAAGGGGGCTTTGAGGAGACACGAGACACAAAGACCACTGATCGATCACATGGCTAAAACATGCAAGTTGACAAATACAGTTATGACATCATAAACTCTCAGCAGGCATCTGAAGAATTGCTGTCATTCACTGGAGCTTTTTTTTTTTTTTTTTAACCTGAAAACCTGACCAACTAATGGAAAACTCTGGGCACAAACTCCAAACATCATCATTTTGCAGACGATAATTTCACTTCATGTTGCACAATAATCAAACCAAGGGACGATCTAATCTCCATATACCATCTACGGTTGATTCCAATCTTCTCTTTCATACTAGTCAGTCTAAATTCAACACACTCAATCTATGCCCCTCTGAAAATCCCCTAATAAGGCAAGCAACCCTAAGCTTGCAACTGGTATGAAGTCACCAGAGAGCAATTATGCTTTGGCTTGATAGTTAGTGAAGGACCAGAGGAATGTCTTTTTCCCCCCATAATGCCAGGACTTTGGAGACTAATCTAATTGAGTGTCTTTTTTGTGTGTGATTATTTATGATTAGAAAGTGTTAGTGGAAAATCTGGAGGAGATATCTGGAAATAGAGTGTTTGATGCGGATCAGTGTCGTGCCGTTCTCCCTGGTTAATTATGTCCGGAACGTCTAATGGCTGCCTCTGCTTGGGAGGGGTTGCCTCTCACAAAGACAAAAGCCTCTGAACTTTTTAAGCATTCTTTGAACTTAAATGGTTTTTAGAGAACTGTGTAATTCCTGGGTGTAAATTCTGGGCTGCATGTTGGGTTCAGACAAAGTGATTTATGTGAAAAATGAAAGAAATTGCAAGAAAGACAAAGAAAGTGCGTTTTTTGGCAACTGCCCTGTTTTCTATCAGTCATCCACTGAATATTATTGTTGGATGCTTTCTTTTCACATATGTTCTGGGTGTGCAGAGTGTCTGTACCCTGCATGTGACTCACTCTGCCGTCTCTCTACCACTGCCCCTTAAAGCCCTCATTTCCTGTTGGGAGTCACCAGAATTGGATGAAGGACGTGGCTAGAGGCCTCTTGGGGCCTGGATTAGGGCCTGCAACAGCAAAGAGAGTCAGTCTGAAGACATCTCTATCCATCAAATATCAAACTCACTCAAGGACCCATTCAATCCCAACAGCAGAGGGAATAATGTCCCTGCAGAAGAGGCAAGTGCTTTTTATTTTTCTGCAGTTGAGACAAGGTTATGGTTAAGGTAATGGTTTCAGATGTAAGAACATTTTCACTGCAAACAGTGGAACAATAGCACTTCTCCAGTGTGCTTTGAGAGTGCGTGTTAGTTTGAATCTGGGTAAGTCTGTGCCTAAGAGCTGACAGAGAGACGACTGTGTGTGTTGAGAGAGCTCATTAAGAAGACCCATGTGTGTTTAACAGATACTGAGGGCTCTCTTTCTTCCAATAACAACTCATTAATGAATGTTTGTGTGTGTAAGGGAATTAGAACGGCTGTAGTCATGAATCATGATTCACATCAGTCTTGTGTTATTGATCAGATCCCAAACACCACACTGACAGAGATAAACACCGGACGAACAATGGCTGTTTATATATGTCCATTTTGCCAGATGCTTTCATGAATGACTACTGAATGGCTATTATGCTAGACTTTCTACTCGATAACCCGACTATCCTGACTTGCTATATAATGCATTTTATAATACCTTTTCAAATTAGCTAATTAAAGCTAAAGCAATTATGTGATTTAATATTAACCAATATATACAACTTTAACTCATCAAAAAGCATTTTATACACTGCTTAGTCAACTATACTGGAAGAGTTTAAAGTGTATGGCTATCATTATTGTATATAATTTAATTCTCAACAGAGACTTATTGTATATCAAAATGATGTTAGTCCATCTCTCAATACCTTCCAACTACCCTACCCTGTATGTGTCACTGAATCTCAAAGCCCATTCCTTCTTACCGAAGACAAGTCTTTAAATGGGTCACAAATTTTTATTAAAAAAAGAATTAAACAGCTAGCGAACAGTACTCAATGGGAGTTTTTTGACATACTAAGTGTATACATAGTGCTATAGATATAGATCATGGATCCTACATTTAAATTTCAAGTGCAAAATTACTGATTCAAGGAACTGCAATCATTCTTTTCATGGCTCCTAAAAACCTCATGTTTAGCATAAAAGATTTGCTTGTTATTTGTTATTATGGCTAAATAATTCAATTCAATTCAATTCAGTTTTATTTATATAGCACCAAATCACAACAAAAGTAATCTCAAGGCACTTTACATTGTAAGGTTTAAGACCTTACAAAATATAAGTAAATACAAAAACAGTCCCACTTGAGAAAGCACTAGGCGAAAGTGGAGAGGAAAAACTCCCTTTAACGGAAGAAATCGCCAGCAGAAACAAGCTCATGGTGGGCGGCCATCTGCCTCGACCGGTTGGGGTGAGTGGAAAGAGAGAGAAAAGAACAGCAGGCAAATCAAAGACAACAACAAGAAGCAGCAGACAAAACACTAGGCAGGTTGGTAGGGCAAGCAGCTGCACACTGGATATCATACAGCTCCGAAGCCAGGGATTCCTGTAGTGAGGTATAGAGAGGGGGACATAGAGGAAGAAGCAGAACTACAGGAGAGAGAAGACACAGTTAATGGCAGTATTGGCATATGAGCTCTAACTATAAGTTTTGTGAAAAAAAAGGTCTTTAGCCTAGTCTTAAAGGTAGAGAGGGTGTCTGCCTTCCAAACCTGAAGTGGGAGCTGGTTCCATAGGAGAGGAGCTTGATAGCTAAAGGCTCTGCCTCCCATTCTACATCTGGAAACTCTAGTAACCACAAGTAGACCAGCACTCTGACAGTGAAGTGCTCTGCTGGGGCAGTATGGTTCTATGAGGTCTTTGAGATAAGATGGAGCCTGATCATTAAGTGCTTTGTATGTTAGGAGAAGGATTTTAAATTCTATTGTAGATTTTACAGGGAGCCAATGGAGAGAAGCTAATATAGGAGAAATATGATCTCTCTTGCCAATTCCAGTGAGAACTCTGCCTTCAGCATTCTGGATTAATTGAAGGATTTTTAATGAAGTGTTGGGACATCCTATCAGTAATGAATTACAGTAGACCAGCCTAGAAGTAACAAATGCATGGACTAGTTTTTCATTGTCACTTTGAGACAGGATGCTCCTAATTTTAGAAATATTCCTAAAGTGAAAGACAGATTTCTTTTATGTCAGGGTTAAAGGAGATATCCTGGTCAAAGGTGACTCCAAGATTCCTCACAGTACTACACGAGGTCAGTGCTATGTCATCTAGAGTAGCAATGTGATTAGATAACATGTCTCTATGGTTTTGAGGCCCAAATAGAATAACCTGTCTTGTCTGAATTAAGAAGTAGAAACTTACAGGACATCCAACAAGCCTTTATGTCTTTTAAACAAGCTTGAAGTTTGGCTAATTGATTTGTTTCATCTGGTTTCATAGATAAATATAGCTGGGTGTCATCTGCATAACAATGGAAATTTATAGAGTGTTTCCATATAATACTGCCTAAGGGAGACATGTATAAACTGAAGAGAATCGGTCCAAGCACAGAACCCTGTGGAACTCCATAACTAACTTTTGTGTGCATGGAGAACTTATCATTAACATGAACAAATTGGGATCTATCTGATAGATAAGATTTAAACCAGCTTAGTGCTGCTCCTTTAATCCCAATGACATGTTCCAGTCTGTGTAAAAAAAATTTTATGATCTATAGTGTCAAAAGCAGCACTAAGATCTAACAAAACGAGTATAGAGAGAAGTCCACTGTCTGAAGCTAAGAGAAGATCATTGGTGCCGTTTCTGTACTATGATTTACTCTAAATCCTGACTGGAAATCTTCATACAGATTGTTCCTGCCCAGGTGGTCACATAGCTGCTTTGCAACTATTTTTTCCAGGATATGAAATAAGGCATGCAAAATAAAAATCCATACTACTGCAGAACCAGTTACGTCGATTGAGTTAACATTTACATAAAATAATTGGACATAAGATACACCTTAGGAGTGGATGATATAGAGCTGAAACATTACAATACGTCACCGTATTTTTGCGGTAACAAAATAAGTGACACTTAATATTTGCTTGGCCACAAGTCACATCAGCATACAGAGCCAAGCTAATAAAACCAGTGATCAAAAATAATAACACTAAACATTAAGAAATACTTAAACTAACATAGTAGCTAAAAATAGAATATGAATGGGATATTTTCTTCACAGCAGCATCTGTGATCATTTGCCTGAATCCGTTCCTCAACAGTTTGGCTTGGTACTGTGTCTTGTGGCTTTCACAATGTTTATAGAAGCACATCAGCTATACGTCATAATCATGATATGACAAATTCTTATCATATCTTCTCATCATGATATATCATGGACGATTTAATATGGCAGAACCCTAAAACATCTGAAGCCCCTTCCCACTTCATACTTACATTGAGTACAAACACATGTCTGCACTGTCACACTTAAAAACTGCAACAACAACAAATACGGATTTAGAATTGGTGGGCGGGGAAAGGAGGATATCGGATGGATAAACTGAGCAACAGAGCAAACAATGGAGGATGAGAGAGAGAGAAGGAGTTGAGAGTAATCAGTTATCACTGCTGTGATTTATGGCCTGTTTTCACGTTAAACATGTTATGTGTACAGTGACAACACCCCAGTTTATTGCAAAATACCTGCCTGCTTACAATAAAGAAGTGCTCCATTTTTCCCTCTTCAAAGAATCTGGTCTGCTGCAGGGAAGGAAATGCAATTATAGAACAATAATAGCATCTAAATGTAAAAAAGGAGGAGAAATGTGGGTTGTTCTGCAGGGAGGGGAGCAGTTAATGGGCCCCCATCCTGGTATTCCTGTCTGTGAGATTTACATTTGGTGCCCAGTAGATTCCAAGGCTCTTCAACTTATCTAGGCCCGTTCAGCTTCCTGCGTGTTATTACCTATCAAAAGGTTCATAGTTTTTTATGAACTTCTTTACAGAGCATTGGACAAAAGGAAAAACTAGTTTAACAGCTTGCTAAGTCAAGACATGACCCCACAAGATTCCACTACTTCTCTGAGAATGTCTGAAAATGGGAAACACATGTGCTTTGATGGCAGGGATTCTTTTTATTATTAGTTTGTTTTGAATTAGTCTTGTGATTGCAGGATCTTGGGAGGCTTTCACTATCCATTAAAATGCTGATTTGACATAATACACCACATTTTGGATAGGTGCCTTTGGACACCTTAAAAAGCTGGCTATTGCTTATAACATTCATAATGAAGCAGTGTGAAACTATATTGATCTTTATTGGGGAATCCTTTCCCCTATTGTTTCAAAGGTAAATCAGCCATCAAATGCAGTGTGATCAGTTTCAGACCACTGAAATAAGGACAGCTGACAGCAGCAACTATTGCTAATGTGGCTCATAGTGTTTTGCAGGTGAACAGCCTGTCCGAGGAAGAACTCAGCATTTTCAAAACTATTGCTCAACTAGTCGGTGACCACACACAGTGAAATAAAAGTGCTCCATCCTTCTATCCATTCTGCACTAGTTTATTCTCCACAGAACAGTAAGATTAAATTCAAATGAATTCTGTATTTGAATTAAATAAACAACAAAATTTATTTCATCTCTAAATTCTAATTCTGGTTACAGCTCTTTAAGATGGATTTTGTGAAAAATAAATGTCCAGTGTTGGCCACTCCCTGGTCAGCCTGGCATACTGTAGCAATGTTACATATCATCTGTGCAATTGCAAGTAGCCATTCAAAGTGGCAGCATGGTCACAACCAATAAGCCAATAATGATTGGACCTATTTGGGTTGGATTTATTTTAATTCACTAATCCTGTAATGGTAGAGGCGTGTCTCTGTTCCTGTGGGGCTCCTTACTACAGGACAGACAGCCCTGAGAAATGGTCAGGCTGTCTCCCTCATTTCTTCAACAGAAAACTCACATAGCCACTAAGCGGTATTTGACTCCTTAAGCTCCTAGACGACTAAGGTTAGGGGCTAACGGGGTGCAGGCATAGAAGAAGGATGCAGGGTTGTTTCTTGGTGTGCTGTTGGTGCTGGTGAGAGGCCATGTGGAGGGAGGAACAGTATAGTAGGGACCTAACAGACGAAACATTCACTCAAAAAGTGCATCGCTTGAACTAATGGGGAAATTATTTATGAACTATTTGCAGTGCACCTGAAAATACCTTCAGTGAAATTATGTTTGGCAACCTGAATTGCTTTGAAGTCAATGGAGTGGCAATAAAAATTAGGCCTTCATTAGAGAGCTGGGCCTTTCAAACTGAATTGGCTCAGTCTCGGCGGGTCAGGGGCATTTAGGCAGCACTCCGCTTCCTTTAACTCTGGCAGCCGCAGACACATGGAAGCAATTTGCCTGATTCTCTGCCGTTTTTATGATTTTCCCCTTTAATTTCTTTTTCACCACACTGTGCTCCTTTTATCTTGCATTTAGGAAATTAACACTAACTGACAAATTACTTTGTAAATAAAAAAGTAGAGCTTTAGAATGTGGAAACCAGGAGTAGCCCATGGACCAGTGTTCGCCCAGCCACAAAGAAATCCTTGATAACTGTTTAGATATGTCATCCCACAGCCTAGCTTTATTTTATCAAGTGTATATAATTTTCAATTGAAATAAATGTACAGTAAGGCATTCATCTCCCATGTGTGTAGTACTTGTGTCCACTCAGAAAATGGTACACTTAAAAAAATCACTTGTAGGGATTTTGGGGTCATTTACAAACTGCGTTATACTTTGTTCAAGAACAAATCTCATTCACAAAAAAATGCAGTGGACTGAAGTGAAACTGTAATCTTCAGAAAACCAGATGCACCAAAGTTGAGGGGATTGTAATCTTCAGAGATGTAAGCTAATTACTTAATCACTTACATTCGTAAATCTTATTATTGTAAAAGAAATTGCTGTGGTGATTAAATTACTGATATTTATCTCCTAATAGCGCTGATTAGGAGGTGATGCTAATCTGTCATTCTGAAAGGCTGATATTAACAGCATCAATCTAACAAAACAATAAACACTTAATATGAAAGAGATGTTTTGTGCACTCAGGGACCAGATGGCCTGCTTTAGTCTGGAATGTGTAATATTCTGGCCTGCTTGGCTACACCGCTAATGATGGGAACCACAAACTGTTGACTTATTTAATTGAGTTGTTTTGCCCCATTAACCTGTTGTCTGACACAGTGGACACGTGAGTTGGTAATGAGAATGTTTTTGCTTTATGCTAAAAAAGGAAACAGTCTCACACTTGTTCTCTGCTACAGACTTGGTAGTTATTCTTTACTTAATGTAATGTATTGTAGTCTAAGATCTACATTATGGATCTTAGAAAAAGAAAACAGTGTAGTGTGTTTATCTTACAGTAACATTGTCAGTGCAGTAAATATACACTCATATCTTAATTGGTGTTCCTGTGACCTGATCATTTGAACAGTATTAAAGCTTTACTTAAACACACAAAATTTTTAATGCTGATCCTGAATTTGGCATATTTTCTGCACCTTTTCTAAACACTTTGAAAAATCCAAAACTGTGGTAGCGTGTGAATCAACTCTCCAGTGATTGTTCTAATGCTACAGAAGTGGCCATAAATTATGCATCAGGAATATGTATAAGTATTGACTTTATTATGAGCCATTCCTACATGCTAGCTTTTGTACCTGCTGAACAATCACTTGGGTTCTTCTTAACATAAGACACGTACGCTTGCTCACTCACACACTCCACTACTGACTTTCAGCTGGGGGAAATGAAACAAAAAGAGCATAATTAAAATAATAATAGAGTCTCCTCTTGTTTGGGGGTTTGGATTGTTTTTCCCCACAGTTGCATTTGGCAACATTGGAGAAATTTGCAAGAACTGTCGAGGAGTGTTAGTGTAAATAAGTATACTCTGCTTTGTAAGATTTTGATACCTAATCAAGTCAGCTCTGACAAGAGTTCTCTTTCTGTGTTTTCTTGTTTTTTTTTCTCTTGCCAAAATCTCTAATGTGATGCTCCATTGAGTCTTAGTGCTGAATACCTGATGACACAGAAAAACAATGCCACTCATTTAACAGTGAAAAAACAAGCTCTGCACTCCTCCATGCACACAGATAAATTCGCAAATGTTACTCCACTTTACTCATCCATATTCCCCAGTCTTCTGTCTCCTTGTCCCTCTGCCCTGACCCCCGAATGAGGTTTACTGAGCTGTGCATGTCATTTGTCCACTTCTCCTTCCTGTTTTCAGCTAGTTGGCCTCTAGTGCTTTGTGTCTATGAATGCTAACATATCTTACCTTGCCGTGGGCAAGAGAAAGAGAGTATACCTGGTTTTTGGCCATTCTGCTCCAGTAGTCACTCTGGAAGCCTTAGACAATAACATTCGTGGACTTTCACAAATACACACACTGACAGTCAGGCTAAGGTCTCACTGGCACTGGGTGTCAAAAGCAAATAACTGCTTGTCCTTTCCTTGTGTGCACTGGCCATGTGGTGCCCTTCTTGGTGAGAAGAAGGGTAAAATGGCTGTTGACACAAGGAGACAGCAAACTCACTGCTCTAACATGAACTCTCAGTCCCTTATGCCATTATAAGACAATGCACAGCACAATCAACATTCCACATAGTAGTGCTAGTAGAAAGGAGTGAGGGGGGGGTCAATCAGCAGCTTGAACTGTGAAAACCACAAAGAAGATGTCATCAAACAAAAATGCTTAGGTACACATGCTGAAAGATGGATGCTAAACAGAGGGGGCAGGGCACTATTAAAATGACATCAGGGACAACCTCTCAACAGCTGCATGGGAGTGCCGTCTGTTATGGAGGATGGAAAATGGAGGGCAATACAAGGGAACAGTGATAGACTAACAGCAACAAGAGGATGGGAGTCATCACCAGTCTAAGTATGTGCTGATTGAGCCTGGCTCTTTTTAACCAGCAGGCCTTTGGAGACCTGGAAGTTGGCAGCGGGGTCACAAGTGTACCAGCAGAGACACGGTGCTTCAAAAAGCTGTCTGTGCTTTATTGAGCAACTGCATGTTACGTGGAATGCGTCGCGCTGAGACTCACTTAGTCGTGGTGGGACCTGTTCTGATTGAGCTAACAGCTGGGATATGACATCAGCCAAAGTGTTGGCCATGTTTTCACTCACTGGAGCAATTCTGCTCTTAAAAGGTTCCATCAGTACCACTCCGGCAAGTTGGAGAGAGTTGCTTTTCATCTCTTTAGCTGTGCAATCTGCCAGCTGGTCAAAGTGCCCCTTGGTAAGATGGCCAGAAATGCCAATGCTGTACACATAAATGGCTCATTGTCTTTATATGCTCAAGTGCACAAGTGACATATAAGCACTTGCATACATAAAAATATACTTGCACACTCCCCATATACACTTCTGTATAGAGTATATTAATATACAAGAATTTTAAGCATCAGAGAGAGAGATACATTTTTTCCATTTATGTCGGCTGCAAAGACTAACTGAAACCAAATGGCACCTATCTCTCTCGCCTATGTCTAAAATGGCTTTCATGTGTGGGAGATGTTTTGGCAACATTCCCCAAACTTTGGTTTGACCTCTGCACAGGTACTTGTGAATGAATTTTCATGAGTGGTGCTGAGCTGTGCTGGGTTTTGGATTCAGCCTCCAGTCACAGTTTCCAACAGGGGCCTCTTAAAAATACTAAACTCAACCTCCTCAGTGCGCACACTGCGATTTAGCACTTGAATATTTCTAAAATAAAAATCCCTTTTCACCCTGTCTTCTGTCCAAGTATCTTTCCACTGTGACACGAGGGACCAATTGAGACAGAAATCTATTTGCTCTGCAGTATTGTGTATTTTCTGTAAGTCTATGCTGAACAGAAAGCGCTGATCATCTGGAGTGAGTAAATCACCAGGGTGGAAGAAAAGAATGGTGAAAAAAAAGCAACAAGGCAAAACGCAGCTACAAAGCAGCTTATCACATTTAGCATGTGCTTATTAGGCCTCGTGCCTTTGCGTCGGCTGCTGAGAGATTGAGCTGAGCTATTTGAACTGGTTCAGAGTGATTGAGAGTCTGGGATATTCTGATGAAATGCTGTGACATAGTCAAACTCTCAAGGAGGCCTGCTATTTGAGCTGTTATCCTGAAATATACACCACAGAAAGATGCACATCTTGATAAATATTTGTGTAGCAGAGTGAGCTTATAGAAGCTGTTAGAAGAATGATTTAATACTCAAACCAACTGACAGTTTTGATATTAGTTTTGCTATGAATGAGTTGCAAGTAACCATTTTAACAACAGCCTGCTCTCTGGTAACTGAAAAACACATTTAAAAAGCCATTGTATTATTATATTACAGTATTTACTTAATCTGAAAATCTAATTGAATTCCTATTTGATTTCATTTCACATGTTCACGTTTGCCCTAATCTATTAGTGCATGTGTATTTTGATCATTTTAGGGCTAACCAAGGTCAAGGCAGTGTATTATCTGTCTACCATTTTCAGCTGATACACAAGCTAGTGGTAGCTCATATCAGTTAATGTTTCTCACACTGATCAAAGAAAAATGTGAGAGCTGTTATTTCTGAACCGAACAACAAGCCATTTTGCTATCACTATTTTTTAACAAATCACAGACCGCTGCTAACATGGAGGTCCAGAATGAGACTAGTTCTTACTATTTTGTTTACTGAATGACCAAGGCCCTTCTTGCCCAGTTTGGCCAGATGGCTAACTCTAGCAAGAGTCATGGTGGTTCCAAATTTCTTTACTTTCATAATTTTGAGGCCATAGTGTTCCTAGGGGCACTCAAAGCTTTATAAATTGTTTTATACCATTTCCCCGATCTATACAGTGCTGTGAAAAAGTATTCACCCTCTTCCTGATATTTTTTTAATTTGTTATTATTTGTCACACTTAGATGATTCAGATTATCAAACAAATTTTGATATTACACAAAGCTTGAGGTCACAAACTGAGGGCCTGACATTCTCCTTCAGGACTTTTTGTTAGAGCTCAGAATTCTTGGTTCCATCAACTCGTCCAGGTCCAGAAACTGCAAACCATCACACTTCCACCACGTTTGACTGTTGGTATGATGTTTTTTTTATTAAATGCTGTATTTGTTTTACACCAGATGTAACAGGACACACACCTTCCAAAAAGATCAACTTTTGTTTCATCTCTCCACAAAATATTTGCCTTAAAGTCTTGGGGATAATGAAGATGTTTTTGGTAAATGTGAGATGACTAAGTTTTCTTCATTTGGTTCACTGGAGTCTCAAAGACCTAAAAATGGCTTTGTAACCCTTTCTAGACTGATGCATGTCAATTACTTTGTTTCTTGTCAGTTTTTGAATTTCTTTTGATCGCTGTATGATGTGTTGCTTTTTGAGATCTTTTAGTGTAATGAACTTTGTCAGGAATCAACAGGTCTGGCAGTTATCAGGCCTGGGTGTGGCAAGTGAAACTGAACACAGCTTTCCAAAAAATGTGGTTGATCACAGTGCATATATGATTTAGCGCGGAGGGAATTACCTCTTCACATAGGGCCAGGCAGGTTTGGACAGCTTTTATTCCCTTAATAAATGAAACTGCATTTTGTATTAATTTGAATTTAAGTTTGACAAATACGCAAAGATGTTGTTTCATCACCAACTATAGGTTATTGAGTGTAAACTAATGGGCAAAAATCAGAGTTATATTATTTTAAAATCTAAATCTGCAACACGGTCAACAAGGTCTGAATACTTTCTGAAGCCACTGTGCACTATTATTACACATAACGTTGAAGTGTGTGGTTGTTATGAAGTTAGCTACGCAGAAGAAAGTGTGTGTGTGAGTGCCAATATCTTCCTAAGTACTCACTTCCAACATGACTAGGCTGAGTTTGAACTTACAAACAGTTGGTGTAATCAGTTCTAGGGCCCCATCATGGGATGGCCCTTCATAAATTAAATTCAAAGGACGGTTTTATGTGCAGTTTTAAAGTTTGATTCTGTTATTTTCAATTGGTTAAGAATGGATGTATTAAAAGAATAGCGTCACTTAGACTGGATATTCGAAGGGCCCTGTGCAACAACTAGGGCTGCAACGACATTAGTCGACACAATCGACGACGCCGACTACAAAAAATCGTCGATGCGGATTTTCTATTGTCAATGCGTCATAAAAAAACTGCAATAGAGGCTCCAGTCACAAAGAAACACATTGGTTTTTGTAACTGCAATGTACTACATGAACGTCTGGGGGCAGTATCGTTTGTTATCGTTTGTCAAGACTGCACACATTCTCACTAACTAAGAAGAACGTCTGGGTAGAAGTATGTAGAGTAAAATATAACGTTGTTACAATGGCGAGTCAGATAGAGGAGGAGATGGAAAAAAAATGAGAGAAAAACTTTCTAAAGTGTGGGAGCACTTCACCGAAAAAGTGGAAAAAAAAAAAGTTGAATGCAGATTATGCAAAGTGGAGCTTTCTTTTCATGCCAGAACCACCGCGATGCATTAGCATCTGAAACGCAAACATCCTGGAGCTGTGATGCCACCGTCTCTTGTGAGGTAAGTTTTAGCGAGTAAAGTTAGTGTCACATGAACATCAGAACAGGACATGCAAGCACAGGTCGCAGGCATCACAATTAGGCTTGTTCGAGTTGAACTGCGCCTGGAGAAGAGACGAACAAGTGGCCAGAGCAGTAGTGTCTGAAATTCTGCTATGAAGTCGGACAGTTTCTAACTTTTCTAGCAGCCTTCAAGCTCCCGTTTGTACCAAATGCTCACATCCTC